>JACGWO010000005.1:7975776-8575776 GCA_034509735.1 Sesamum alatum
CCAACTACTACTACTAAAAGAGAGATGAACGTTCAGAATTTTGAAATGAATGCTCATAACTTCAAAGGAAAGAGCAAGGGGTTCCGCGGCCTAATTACACAAGTCTATAAAGGATTCAAAAAAAGAAGGGAACGAAAGCGCTATTCGTGGACTGAGCAAGAGAGAGATAGAGTTGATTAAAGCCATACAGATCGATTCGATAAGAGCTAAAACGGAAAGGAAGATTTCATTAATACATATGTCGCACATACTGATTGAGCACATAGAGATTGAGCATAGCGAGCTGAAGGCCTAATTGCTCCTATTCGATCGTTTACTAAAGAGAAATTCCCGATAAACGAAAGGCATGGGACCGCCTATTTGACAGCTTTAACGGGGCTTCTTCCTAAATATCAATTACCAATAGATTTCAGACTGATGCAAGGGACAGGAAGAGATGTCTAAAGGAAGATTGCATATTTATATTCAAAGAAAGCCCTTTCTTTTGAGTATGTTTAGTGAGCCTATAAATAGGTATAGGTATAGGGAGACCCTACAGAGCCCCTCCCAATTTAGACATGAAAATAGGCCATTCCGGACCTTTTCCTCATAGAACGAGAAGACCGATGCCACTATCGCCTCTTGCCTTTGCTTTAATAGTTTCTATTCGACTGGAAGGGAAAGGCACCTTGACTTTGAAAACTCAAAGTGCAAGCTAACTAATGGCAAGGGCCGGAGAACCCGCATGGCCCAATGATCTTTTATATATTTTTCCAGTAGTAATTCTAGCCTTTTTTTCGGGCTTCTTCTCATTCTTCTTTGGCACCTACGGTAGAGATCGGAGGTATTTGGCCCTCCTGACAACTGTATTTTTTTCCGTTCACTCCTCACTCTACTAACGCGGGGAATCTCCTCAGCGCACACTGATGCCTTCGAGAAAGCTGTAGCATCGCTGCGTAAATGACTGTGGTGGAGAGGGCCCCTAGACTGTTAGCTCGCCTGCGCCCAGTACTCTTTCACTTTATGGCTAGCCCTATTCTTTTTTGCTAAAATCCTTATTTGACTAAGCTTGAAAACATTAGCTTGATTGAACTGCTTTTGACGTACTTGCAGGATATAGTGAAACTGCCTCTCCTCCTGCTTCTATCAAACGCCCGCCGATCGTACTACTTCATTCTTAGTGTGCTGACCAGATACCCCACCAATAATGAGCTAAGAGCCATAGCAAGAGATATAGCGTTGCCTTCCGGCTGAGTGAGCTCATAAACTGGCGAATCAATTCATTTGAAAGATAAAGTCGGGTCTAGCTGATTTCCGAGTTGACCAATGATAGATAGGTAGGAATGGCAAGACCTAAACGAGCTAGGCTTCGTTAGCCTTAGCCAGTTCTCCTTTTAGATTAGAAGCTATTCTTAATGCCACTTTCATCTTACGCTACTTCGGGCTTACTTGCCTTGGTCAAGTCATCTCTTCTATAAAAGCCATTCTCCCATACCAGCTAAGTTAGTAATTTCTTGCTCGTCTTCGGGGACCCCTGGATAACTTGATTTAGACATTCGGGAAAATCACATAAGGAAATCCCCTATTTAAAGATCGGCGCAGAGGGGAAGATAGGCATAGAAGGGCTTGCAATGATCTATTATGTTGAAGGTCTGCCTGCTGCGATTGAGGAATGAATCGATCATTTGACTAAGATAAAAAAGATCTTCCGCGGGTAGAAAAGCTCCGGTACGCTGGGGGATAGGTCAATTTACCTGGTCAGATCAAATAGATAGGCAAATGTTTTTCAAAGGGATCGAGAGAGTGAAGATCGTCTAGCTATGCCAATGGGGGTAATGACACGTGGCTACCATGGCCATGGAAGTATCGACCTGAGGGACTGACTTGGAAAGGTCTCTTCTCGCACTTATCCAAGGACAACGTCTTCGCTCAAAGACTTCTTGTCTTCCCCGGTCTTTCGACAACGGGTTCAAAACACTCTTTCTAGCAGACTCGTCAGCGGCTGACTCTTCCTTCTTATTGCATGAATCCCAAACCCGCCATTTTGATCTTCTTTTTTTTTTCTTTTTGTCTGTCTGTGTGATCTAGTCATGCAGTGGTAAAGGAGAGCGTCAAAGTTGCCCGAAAATGGGAATGGTAGTGAAATCCGTTGTCAATGGATTCTGTGATCGAATGTCCGAGTGAATGAGCTAGAAAATAAATCTAGCCTTACTTGCGGGACCGGTTAAAAAATTCCCCTTATCAGAAATGATGGAGCATGTGCCAAGCACATGCTCCGTTAACTTTATTTCTTAAGTTAACGGTCCATCCATTAACAATTTAACGAAAAGTATTGATGGGACGTAAATTGTAAATTTTTTGGACTTGTAGGACTCAATTTGTTGAGTCATAAAACAATGAAACCAAAATTGCAAATAGAGTAAGTTATGGGATGTAAATTGCAATTTTTCCTCCTATGGACAAATTTTCCAACGGCATTGACGGACTGTCGGAACTCTATCGAAAATATTTTGTGAAGTCCCTTTTTGAGACGGTCGTCTGTTTGTCCCAAAACCGTCGAAAACCTTATTGGCGATGAACTTCTGTCAGAAATTCTGTCCCAATTTCTATCGCAAAAAAGTCTTTCTTATAGTGTATTGATAATTATAATTAGTTAAATATTTAAATTTATAATTATTAATTAATTAATTGATTACTTAACAATAAAACAATTTGAAAATTTAAAACAGTGAAGTCGTTGACCCGGATAACGACTTCAAGTCATTATCTGGGATAACGACTTTAATGATTGAAGTCATTAACGTCATTAACAACTTCAAATTATTATTGTTATAAAAATATTTTAATAAACTTTGACTGCAAACAATAAAAAATAAAAATTGTTAGAGAAATTTTATTGTAATATAAATAATTAATAGTTTCTTTTTAAAATATTTATCTTAAATATAAATAATTATAATTTTATAATTAATTCATTATTTATATAAAAATTTATCTAATACTTTTGGTTTAGAAATATAAATTTTATTTCCTATTGTCTATGGTAAAAGTTTACTAAAATATCTTCAGATCAAATAATAATTTAATTTCAAAAAATAATAAAAAGATGCTAGAATTTATCTAAAGAATTATAGTTTAAATTTAATTTTGATTTTATAAAAATAAAATATATCTAATACTTTTATATTGAAAAAATAAATTTTTTCTTATAGTTTTTTTAATATTAAAATATTTTCAGATCAAATTATAATTCAATTTCAAAAAATATTAAAAACATCCTAGAAATTATCTGAAATAAAATAATTGTAATTTTAATTATTTTATTGACATATATTAAAATAAAAATTTTCTAATATATTTTCTTAAAAAAAAAATTTAGTTCTTATAGTTTGTGGTAAAAGTTTATTAAAATATTATTAGACCAAATTATAATTCAATTTTAAAAAGTAATAAAATTTCCCTAACATTTTCATTTTTTTAAAAAGAAAAAAAAAGTCTTATAGTTTGTGATCAAAGTTGGTCAAAATAATTTTCTCCCTCTTAATGGTAGCAAAAAAAGATAATATTATTTTTTTAGTCCGTTAAGTATAGATGCCCGATATTAATTTTAGTCTGATAACTATGTCCATTTTTTTCTAAGTTCAGTAACTTGCAAAATTGATGAGATGTAGTACGAATTAGAATTTTTTACTCAATTTTCAGGTGATATTTTAAAAATTAGCCGAAAAATGCCTATTTTTAATTGATTATAAAAATTATATTTTATTAATTAATGTTGAGTAAATGTTTAGTTAAACATATTTTATTAATTAAATTTTTCTTAATTTTCTTTTAATGATATTTAATTAAATTAATTAAAATATATTTCTAGGGGTTGCAAAAAGTCATGTAACTTTTTTTATATTTGGCAACTTTGGTCCTTCCGATGTCGAATTTTGCAAAAGTCGCCGGAATAAATCAAGTACCACATAATTTATTTATTTTTAGATGTTTTCTCCCATGTTGGCAAAGTGAACCAATGAGAAATGTCGCAATTGAAATGAACCACGTGAGGCGCACATGACGTATTTCGATGACTTTCGCAAAATCTTGCACTAGAAGACCAAAATCCCAAAATGTCAAAAAATTACAAAACTATTTTACAATCCTAAAAAAATAAAAAATAAAAATATTAAAGTGCCAAAATTACTGGACCAAAAATATATTTAAGTCATAATATAAGTAGCCCAAATGTTCTGCCGCAAATAGAATTCCATCTTCCATACTTTAATTTGAGGAGAAATCGAAGAATGTCATAGGTTATAACATCTTCCACAATATCTTTTGCCTTGTTTCAACAAAAAGAATTAAAGCATCAAAATAATAGTTAAAAATTAATTATAAAATACTATAATTTAAATATTATTAATAATAAATAATTATTTAATAATTTGATATATTTTTCTATTTTGATATTTAATTAACAAAAATGATGTATAAATAGAATATATTGAAACATATTTAAACAAAATAATAATTTAATTTATTTAATATTATATCATTGTATAATTTATTTTTTAATACAAATATATAAATTGGAAAAGTAAATTTTAGTATTTTGTTTTGTGTTTTTTTCAATTTAGAATTTTAAATTTTAAAATTTTATATAATTTTTATTTATTTTTATATTTAAATTAATATATTTCATATACAAATATGGTTTAATAAATATGTTTGACTAAATAATAATTTAAAATTAATCAAATCTATAATTTATTGAAGTATATTTAAACTAAATAATAAGTTAATTTAAAATATATTTAAATGTCAAAAAGACGGGTAAAGTAGATATTTATACACTTAAAATAGCCTCAAAAAAAAGCCAAAATGGAAAAGGGCAAAGTAGATATTTATACCTTAAAAATAACCTCAACAAAAGCCAAAATTAAAACCCACTCTCGCACAATGCGCACGTGTGAAACACTCTTCGTTAATTTCTAACGGAGAGAGGGTTTTTTGCTGTATTTTATAAAAGATTAAATATATTTTGGGGAAATTGCAATTTTGGTCCTGTATGTATAGGGGCTTGGCATTTTTAGTCCTGTACGATTTTATTTTCGCATTTTAGTCATGTAAGTTCGCGATTTTCGCATTTTTTGTCCTATTCCAACGAAAATGGCCAGAAATGTTTTTAAAATGTGGTCATGTACCTCACAAAGGACATTTTTCGGTCATTTTCGTCGGAATAGGACCAAAAATACGAAAATTGCGAATTTATAGGACTAAAATGCAAAAAAATAAAATCGTACAGGACTAAAAATGCCAACCCCCTATACATACAGGACGAAATTTGCAATTTTCCCTGAAAAATATTCTCATTAGTGATAATAAAAAATTATTGGGGAAAGTGCAATTTTAGTCCCGTATGTATAGGGGGTTGGCATTTTTAGTCCTGTATGATTTTATTTTCGCATTTTGGTCCTGTCAATTCGCGATTTTCGCGTTTTTGGTCCTATTCCGGCAAAAATGGCTGGAATTTTTTTTAAAATGTGGCACATGACCTTTTCCGGTGATTTTCGTCGGAATAGGACAAACATCGCGAACTTACAGTACCAAAATATAAAAATAAAATCATACAGATTAAAAATGCCAACCCCTATACATACAGGACCAAAATTGTAATTTTTCCATGTATTTTGGTCCTGTAACTTAGGTCATTTGGTATTTTTGTCCTTTAACTTTTTAGGCTAGCATTTTAGTCCTACATCATTTTAATTTTCGCAATTTCAGTCCTTCTGTTCGCTGGAGTTCACCTGCACCAACGAAAAAAAGGACTGAATTTGTGAAAATTAAAAAGATGCAGGACCAATATGCTACTCTAAAAAGTTAAAGGACAAAAATGCTGACAGAAATTGATCAATAGGAACAAAAGCCCCAATTTTAAAATGTCACATAAGATGCATGCATTTTTCCAGCGACAAGGGTGAACTCCAGCGAAAAAAGGACAAGAATCACGAAAATTATAAAGATACAGGACACAAATGCTACTCTAAAATATTAAAGGACGAAAACTCCAAATAACCTAAATTACTGGACCAAAAATGCATTTAAGCCTTTCATAAAATATAGGGGAATTTTTGCCTATAAATTTAATACAAGGTTTTTTTTTGCTATTTCACCATAACACAGGGGGGGCGTTATGCAATTTACACTTTTTTATTTAATTTCTACTGTATTTTGATTAATATGTAGATATATATTATTTATTAATTCTGCTTTAAATATTTAATTGCAGTTAGGTTTATTTAATATTTTAATTTACAGATTTTAAAAAATGATAATTTTATATTAAAATTCAAATAATTATTATAATAATAAATATTAATTTTAATTATTGATATTAATTTCAAAATAATTTTATGTAAAAACAAAATAATCAAAAATAAAATAAATGTATTGATATTCTAAAAATTAAAATAACTGAAAACTAAATTAATTTATTTTAATAAAAATGATATAAAAGTAATTTTTAATAGTTGATTTTATAGCTGATTTTGTAACGAAACTCGTCGCAATAGTTTACAACATATAAATAGAAAAATCACTAAAAAAACATAAACTCGATGCACAAACACCCGCAAAATGTGACACAGTAGATGTCACAAAACCCATGACAAAATTGCCGCGGCAAAGTGCGTCTTGTATTTGTAAGGTCTTTTGAGTCTTTGTAAGGGAAATCCATCACAAAAGTTCTGACATGTTTGAGACCTGCGTGAGTCACAAAAGATATTGTAAAAAGATAAACAACATCAGTGCGAAATAGCGTAACAAAATCCGTTGCAAAATTATTTCAACTATTATCCATTAAACAACTTTTGGGATGACTTTACAAACCTATCACAAGTCAGCCACAAATTTGTGTCCGATTTGTTTCGCCAGTCACAAAATTTTCCCGGCACTTGGTAAGGATGGGCATTCGGTAAATAGACAAAAACTATCATCTAAAAGATTTTATTAATTTAGTAATAAATTAGTTATTAACTATTTAATTTTTTTATAAAAAAAGAGTAATTACATATCCGTTTTAAATATAATTTCTTTCCAAAATTTGATAAAATATATTTATTTATTTGTTTTTACTAAAAGTGTTTAACTTTTGGTTAAATATATATATTGTCATTTTTAAAAAAAAAAATATATATATATATGAGTATTTTGGATATATTTGATGTGTATCAATTATATATATTAATTTATTACTCCACTTTGAATATAAATTCTTCACTTATTAAAAATTCTTTTTAATTAAAAAATAATTTGGTGATGATTTAATGAGCAAAATACAAAAATATATTGAGAATAATATAGTTATTCAAGGCATAAGGGGCAATATTGTCCATCAGAAAGGTAAGTGTTACATATAGGCTCAAATGCATTTTTGGTCCGGTAACTTAGATCATTTGGTATTTTCGTACTTTAACTTTCTAGGGTAGCATTTAGTCTTATATCTTTTTAATTTTTGTGATTTTAGTCCGCTGAACAAAAGGACTAAAATTGCAAAAATAAAAAAGATGCAAGACTAAAATATTATCCTAGAAAGTTAAAGGACGAAAATGCCAAATGGTCTAAGTTACAGGACCAAAAATGGGGGAAAAAGTATTTTTCATCCACAACTTAGGGTCTTTCCACTTTTGATCCCATTGGATATGGGATTCTTAATTTCGGTCCTGTAACTTTCACATAGTAGCACGTTCGATCCCATGACACTTTCCATTAGATATTTAACAAAAACTGCCACGTGGTCGTTAAGTGCATGGGCAAAAGTGTTACTTTTTGAAAGTTATGGGATCAAAAGTGAAAATTTCATAACATATGAGACCAAAAGTGAGAATCCCATAACATATGAGACCAGAAGTGTAAAGGCCCTAATGGCCACGTGCTATGCATGTGGTGTTTTCCGTTAAAAATTTAATCGAAAGGTGGCATGGGACCAAAAGTGCTACTTTTAGAAGTTACAGTACCAAAAGTGAGAATCCAGTAATCAATGGGATTAAAAGTGGGAAGGCTCTGAGTTACAAGACGAAAAGTATTACAAATAATTTCACTTTTAATAGCCCAATTACACCTTTTTTTTCACCTTTGATACCCCATGTTTCTAAGCTATCAGACTTGGTACCCAAAGTTTCCATTTTTCATCCACTTGAGTACCTTTCGTTAGGTTGACCATTAAAATAAACGGTCAACCCAATTTTGGAGGGAAAATTGGGTGATGTTTTGTCTATTTATGGGCATGTTTGGCTATTATTTTGTACACCACAAAAAATAGACTTGAAATAGTTGAATTAAGAATTTTTTTTATAAAAAACGAGAGGGATGAGCATAAATCAATTTCAATCTTATTCAAATTCGCATGTGTGTTCGTCTAATGAGTACATTTATGTGGTGAAAATGTCTTGTGAGTATAAAATCGAGCTACCACTGAAGACTTTTTGCACCAAAATAAATTCGGGAAGAAGGTTTTGGGCATATCCTAATTATGGGATAAATTTATTTTTTATTCTTATTTATTTTGTTTTTGTTATTATTTATCATTAATTTTTGCTTTTATTTCTTTGTTCACAGAAAAGAAAATATTGTGGAGTTTTTAGATGGTTTGATCTGGAAATGTGCCCAAGATCGAAGCATATTATTCCTAGTTTGTTGATAAAAATCAATTATCTTGATGTATTATTACATTTATTTAAAATAAAAATATTTATTTATTAATTTAGTATTTAAATAATTAAAATAAGTTTACTTAATGTTTAAGAAAATAAAAAATTACAAATATATAATTATATATATTGGAATAATATATATTACATATAATACATATATATATATATATTGATGGCAACGGCCAACCTTTTCTCTGAAGAAAAAAATAAAAACAAAAATTAATGGTAAATAATAACAAAAACAAAATAAATAAGAACAAAAAATAAATTTATCCCGTAATTAGAACATACCCAAAACCTTCTTTTCCGACTTATTTTGGTCTAAAAAATTTTCAATGGTAGCTCAATTCCACACTCACAATATATTTTTTCCACATAAATATTCTCATTAGACGACACACACTCGAATTTGAGTAAGATTGAACTAATTTCTCCTCATCCCTCTCGTTTTTTTAGCCAAAATTATCTCACTTCCACTATTTCAAGTCTATATTTTGTGATGTATAAAATGACAGCCAAACATGCTCTTAAATAGAAAAGAAATCGCCCAAATTTTTCCTCCAAAATTAGGTTGACCGTTTGTTTTAAACGGTCAACCTAACGGAGGGTCAGGTGGATGAAAAATGAAAACTTCAGGTACTAAGTCTGATGACTACGAAACATTGGGTACCAAAATAAAAAAGAAGTATAGTTGGGATATCAAAAGTGAAATTATCCCACACTTTTCCCATGTAAACATAAATACATGGGGCTTTTTAATTCTTGTTTTACTCTTGAAGAGAAACAGAAAAAAAAAATCAACTAATAATCGATACATCATTTTCAAATAATACTTGTCGAATATAAATGGCTTTTATCATAGGATCAAAGGTATTTTTGGTCCTATAACTATACCCCGATCTCATTTAATCTTTTATTTTTTTAGGGTTTTAAAAAAAATCTTATAGCTTTTTGATTGTCGCGATTTTGGTCTTTCTTTCGCCGGAATTTCTTTGAAGTTGCCAGAAATGTCTAAAATTTGGGCCGCCACGTCAGATATTTTCAGCAACTTTGGAGAAATTCTGGCAGAAAGAGGACAAAAATCGTGACAATTAAAAAGCTACAGGATTGTTTTAAAAGTACCCTAGAAAGATAAATAATCTTATCATACTTAATCACACGTTTGGTTAGTAATATTAGAGCTCGGTAGTAACACCGGGCCTTGTCTTATTTATCAGATTTTGAGAAAAAAATGGATCACAGCCACCCCTAGGATCCACAATCACACTAATTACTATAAGCTAGTATTATTTTTTTCCTCATATTTACCCTTTCATACATTCTCTCTCTTTCCCACGTCTCCACTTTGCAAATTTTTTGCCCTTTTTTCTCCTTTGTTTCTTCTGCCAACATAAGCTTCAACATAAACATAGAGTTCACATTTCTTCCTATTCTTTATTTCTTCTGCCAACATAAGCATCAATAGAAACATAAATTTCACATTTCTTCCTATTTGAATCATTCCCACAAAAAATAGACAACAATTTAAATACATGTAAAATTTAAAAAACACTTTGACTTCTTAAGCTTTGCCGTGTTTGTATTTTGAGAATTACTTGCATGATTGAGAAATATATTTTAAATTATACGAATTTAAATAATAAAATATTATGAAAAATGGCACTTCTTTCTTTTTTGCTAATTTTGAAAAATATTTGAGTTTTAAGTAATTAACTAAATTGAATAAGGATTTTGAAACTCTACTTCATATAAATATAGAAAAAAGAAAATATTCACAAATTGATTTTATATTAAGCAATTGTATTTCAATAAAGAACTTAGAGGTTTTTATTTTTTATTTTTTGTAACCATTCACAAGGTATAATATAAAAATGTAAATAACTTAAAATATGACACCCTTAATAGTATTTTTACAATTAATCAAGCTTTATAATTCCTTCAGCCAAACACCATATTATATTATCACATAGGATATCTTGCATATAATATTTCAAACCAAATAACATATAATGTAAGATAGCATTAATTATCATTCAATTTTCTATCACACAAAATCATATCACACGAACCAAACGAACCCATAGAGGTTAAGAATTTTATCAGTTAGTAACGAATAGAATTTTTTTTTGTGTCTTTATTTGAGTCCATCTCAAGCCGGCCTCAAACGAGTATCAATCCTATCTGAGAATCTTTCACCGTTATTTCTATATCAATAAAAATACACCAACTTTTTGTCCATTAAGGGCATATTTATTATCCACGATTAGGCTTAATTTATAGTCTAATCACTCCCAAATTTATATTTACTTGAAAAAATACGGACCCTTAATTTGAATTAATGGCCCGTTATAATAAAGGATAAATCGATGATTTGAATACCACCTCTCATCCGAAAATTAAGCCAAGTTATAATTTGTGCATTGGTCCATATACCCCTTCTATTGAGTATTATATTTAGTTTAATACTTCTCAACTGTAAAAAAAATTATAATTTTCCCCTAGAGTCGGTTTATGTTAACCTACAATCTTACAACATATCATAGTAAGTAAACAAATTAAATATTATATTAGCCTATAATCATTTATCCCAAACAATATTATTCATTAATCTATCACATCATAATCACATCTAAAATAGTAAACATACCCTAAGCGAGTGATTATCCGACTCTAACACCACTTGTTGAGTTCATGTAGGCGCCAAACCCAACAAACCCTCAACTAGTTAAATGTAATTAGGCATGATTGATGTGATAATATTTATTATGGCTAATCTATGGATCACTTATGGGAAAATTGTATTTTTTTTTTGTCTATATATTGGATTTTTTTTAATTTAGTTTCGATGGTTATGATTTTATTGGGGCATCCCATAAGTTAAAAATTAGTGGACGAAAAAGTCATGTGGAGATTGAAAATAAAAAAATTCTAACTTATAGAATGCAACGTGAAAAAATCATAATAAATAAGATTAAATTAAAAAAAAATTGATGGGACTCAAAATGCGATTTTCCCACCGCTACAATTACACCGTGCTCCACTAATGCACACTTTCATGTGTCAATAGTTTAATGACCAATTCTTTAATACGAATTGGCAAAACGAATAGTAGGATATTTAGCATATATTATTAGTATCTCTACTGTTAGCTTGAATCAAAAGTTGGCATTCCTTTATTGCTTTTCCTCTCTCATATACACATTCCGACCACAGTTACGTTTTCGAAGGTTCCATGGAAAGTCCTGATCAGCTGCCCGCCGGAACCTTACGGCAGTCATGGTTGCTGCTTTTGCCGGGCCGTGCATATTTCTCCAAACACAAATATAGATCTCTAGGAGAAACAAATCAGTCGAATCAAGTCGTTTCCAAGCAAGAATTTGCAAGAGAACTGAAACGAGTGAATCGCATTGCATGGCCAATGTTAGTCGTGACCGTATCAAACTCTCTTTCCCGCCTTCTGCCTATATTCATGTTGGGCCACCTGAATAAGCTGTCTCTGTCGAGTGCATCCATCGCTATCTCCTTTTGTAACGTTACCGGATTCAGCGTTCTAGTAAGTCCTTAACGCCCCTTTGTTCAATTTAATTTCCTCCATTAAAGAGTCTTAACTCAATTACTCGATGCAGTTTGGAATGGCCGGTGCACTGGAAACTTTGTGCGGGCAGGCATATGGAGCTGAGCAGTACACACAAGTTGGAACGTTCACTTATGGCGCGATTTTAGGCCTCTTTATGATTTGTATACCGGTATCCGTCTTGTGGATGAACACGGGGAAGCTATTAGTATTTCTGGGCCAAGATCCTTTAGTCTCGAAAGAAGCTGGAATCCTAGCCGCCTGGCTCGTACCAGCACTATTTCCGTATGCAATCCTTCAGTCTCTGATTCGATATTTGCAGTCTCAGAGTTTGATCCTTCCGATGCTTTTGAGCTCACCAGCATCGCTGTTGATCAATCTTGTTCTTGGTTGGACTTTTGTATTCAAGCTAAATCTAGGCAATGCTGGAGCAGCACTTTCCGTCGGCTTATCGATTTGGCTAAACGTGTTTCTTCTCGGAGTTTATGTGAAGTATTCATCGGCGTGTAAGAAGACTCATGCTCCATTCTCAAAGGAAGTTTTCTTTAGTCTCCGGCAGTTCTTCCAATTCGCCGTCCCTTCTGCAATGATGGTTTGGTATTTCCCTAGATCAAGATTTTCACGCTTTCATGTTTAGATATATACAAGGAAAAAAGCAATTTTGGCTCACCCAAATAAGTGTCGTGACAGTTTCAATTCAGGTCAATTCAAAATTTGTAACAAAAAAACGGTAATTTATGTAAAATGGTGATTTTGGTCCAAAACTCCTAATTTGGCCGGGATTTGTCATATGACCTGCACGTGTCACCTATAAGCTGGGGATTTTCTTTTATGCCAAATTGGAGTTATTTAAATTTTCATAAATTACGTTCATATGTTATAAATCTTGAATTGGCTTGGACGAAAACTGCCACCTGCACTCATATGTCAGTGGACCAAAATCGTATTTTTTTGCATTTTTTTTCTAATGTAATTTTGGTCCACTGATATAGTTGTGGTGGCAATTTTGGTCCAGGCAATTCGAGTTTGCAATAAAGGACATAATTTATGATAAATGGCAACTTGGTCTGAAAAATCCTAATTTGACAAGAATTTGTACCATGAGCTGCACGTGACACCTAAAAATTGGGGATTTTTAAATTTTTCGGCCAAATCAGAGTTTTGGGACCATAATGCCATTTTCTTTTAATAAATTACAGTCCTTTGTTGCAAATCTCGAATTTGTCTAAATTGAAACTGCCACCACTCATATATTAGTGAAGCAAATTTGCATTTTTCCTATATATATATATATATATATATATAACATCAACTTTCTTCGAAATTCATTAATCTTTTCTTCTGTTAAATAAGTTACTTCATATGTGATACTTAATTGCGAAACATGATCACATAGTTTGGAATGGTGGTCGTTCGAGATGGTCATATTCTGTTCTGGGCTGTTGCCAAATCCGCAGCTTGAAATGTCCGTTCTTTCCATATGGTATGTTTTTTTCCTTCTAATACTTTTGGTTATTTGAATATTTGAACACTGAAGTACATTATTTCACCTAAATGTTCACTTTAAATGCAGCCTGACATTTACTGCTTTGCATTTCCAAGTACCCCATGCTTTTGGTATTGCTGCAAGGTCTGTGTTCAAATACAATGTTTTCACCTTTTCAAATTTGGTACAAGCATATTTCGGGGTAATAAAATTTTTTGGTTCTGTAATTTGGGGTTTTATTATTGTTGGTTCAATTGATTACAGAATTCTCACTTTTCATCTCGTAATCTTTAAAACGTAACATTTTTTTTTTTACATGACACCTTTTTATTAGATATTTTGACGGAAAAACCACGTTTTTAGCACGTAGCTCTGAGGACCTTTACAAATTCGATCCCATGTATATGCTATGGGATTTTTACTTTTAGTCCCATAAGTTTAAAAAGTAGCAGTTTTAGTCCCATACATCTACCTGCGATGTGGCTTTTTCCGTTAACTATCTTACGAAATGGTGCCATGGCACCAAAAGTGAGAATTACGTAACCAATGAAGCCAAAAATAAAAAGGCTGTAAGTTTTGGGACAAAAAATGTTATTTTCCACGTATTTCTATAATTGTGTTTAGTTTAATAATTTGCCACTACAATTTCAACAGCACACGGATTTCAAATGAGCTGGGAGCTGGGAATCCACAGGCAGCTCGACTTATTCTATGCACTGTGCTGATTTTAGCAGTCGGGGAGTTTATTTTAGCAGCAACAACTATTCTTATATGTCGCCGTGTGCTGGGATATGCTTTTAGTGAGGACAAGAATGTCGTGGTTTATATTCAAGAAATGACTCCTTTCCTCTGCCTCTCCATCACTGTGGATGGCTTGCAAGCTATACTTTCTGGTGATTCCTTTACCTTTCTATGCATCTTTCTCAATGTTTTCGTTTACAATAATAATGGACCTAATAAATCTTTTTCGGTAAAATTACATTTACGTCTCTAAAAGTTAGTCTCTTTTTTAATCATAAGGGAAAATAACAGCGTTCGTCCCGTAATGTGTGGTCCTTCCACTTTGGTCTAATTGGGTACGAGATTATTACTTTTGGTTCCGTAACTTTTAAAAAATAACACTTAATTTTGGTCTCATGACACATATTTTAACCGAAAATACCACGTGCTTAGCATGTAACCTTTAGGATCTTTACACTTTTGGTCCCATGGTTACGAGATTCTCACTTTACAATATAAAAAAATACGGGAATTGAAACGGGTTTCGGAACGGTCGTTTTTCCTTTTGGAACGGTTAAAAGACCACTGGATGAAGTTGGATCTCGCTTAGGAACAGTTATGGAACGGTTAGCAATCCGTTGAAACTGGAGGCATTCCTAATATTTAGGAACGGTTCTCCGAGGACCTTTCCTATTTTGGAATTATTTTTGGTTTACAAGATAGAAACCGTTCCTAAATAGCTTTGTGTGTATGAATATATAATTTCTGCATTTGGAACACATGGTTAATATTTGGAATGGCTAAATGTTATGTGTTTCACGTAATTTGGAACGGTCGTTGGAACTCTGTTGCATCGTGCTAATATATGGGAGATGCATTTTCAACTGACTCTGGAATACACGTTGGAACGGTATGCTATTTGTTTGGGGATAGATTTTGGAACGGTTGGTGGAGCACACCTTGACTTGCTTTGCTAAGGCACGTAGGAATGATTTTTTAATCTTTATTTGGAATACGTTTTTGGAGCGGTTTTAGGTATTCGGTTTGGAACACTAACTATACCACGAAGACCTTGAATTAGGACTAATTTTAAGAACGGTCGGCCCCTAATTTGGAATAATCTTTTATACGATTTTAGGAACGATTGTCTTAGTAAACCGGTCTTTCGTTGGAATGGTTAAATCAATTTTTATGAGATTGTGACTGTAGAAAGACCGTTCCTAAATAAATGAATCATTAAATTTTTATTATTATATAATAATAATTATTATTATTAAAATAAAATTAAAATTATTAATAATTTTTTGAATTTGGTTAAATAATTATTATTTAAATACCAAAAAATGCATAATTTCAAAAAAAAATTAAAAAATATTATCTAATTTAATTACAATTTTCTTTTTAAAAAAAATCCTAAATCTACACCTCATCCCCGTCCTGGTCCGTATCATCATCGTCTGGAGGAGGGGTCTGTCGGAGGCCGTGACGGGCTAACAACAGAGTTGTTAGTCTGCAGAGTCTTCATCATGCCCATCATGTCGACCATCATCTCCTCCAACCAGACCATGCGATCCTCCAAGTTCGACGCTGGCGGTGGCGGTGGCGGTGGTGATGGTGAGGTAAAGGTCTAGCTAAGGCTGTGGGCCTCAAAACCAAGACCGAATACCCGACCCTTGTTCTTGCCCCTGACTGCAGCCAACCATAACTCTTGCTCGGTCTGCGCCTACCGAGCCCTCCGATTCAGCCGGACGATCCCCAGGATCGACCATGGGCTAGGGCTGGTGATCCTCCAACAACTTCTGGAACGTCTCCTGCAAAAATAGTAAATTATTATTATTATTTTCAAAAATTAAAAGAAAATATATTTGAAAATTTAATACAATGCTTACTGCCCCCTTCCCTACCCTCGGGCCGCTCCAGCTGCCGTCGACTTTCTTCTTGTAGCATCTGGAGAATAACTCAATCTGCTTGACTGGCCGACCGAGCTGCGCCTCCTGAAAAAAAAAAAAGGAACAGTTTTAATTTAATAATGATGAATACTTTAAAAAAGAAAGAATCTTACCATCTTCCTCTTGTGCATCCCGATGGAGGCAGAACCCCGCGGTAGACAGTAGGGGATGCTACTGGGTTGGCGGACCAATTGGCCTTGTTCTTGGCGCACTCGTCCTTGAACTCCTGGCTATCCTAGTACAGCAGAAGCTGCCGCTAGACTTTGTTCGCCAGCCAGAGAGGCTTGACTAAAGACTGTCTGGTGATAACGAACTTCTTGCAGAGGTACTTCTCCGCAAACATGTGGAAGACTTTGAACATGGACTCATCGTCACAATCCCACCAGTACGTCATCTGCAAAAAATAAAGAAATTGTTAAAATATTTAATAAAAAATCAATTTATACCGTTAAATGGAAATTAAAGTACGTTACCTTCAGGCTCTCGAACCAGAAATGTTGGTACTCTGGCAGCAACTGGCGCAAACAGCCCCAAGGGTGGGGATATGTCCTCGCACCACCACGTACATGCGCTCGTGTATCTTGCGCTCAAGCCTGAAATTATATAATAATTATTGTGACATAAAAATAATAATTTAAATTACAAAAATATTTTTTAAAAAAATACCTAGCGTTTGTGATGGTGATATACCGGCGCGCAGATAGTGCGGGGAGTGGAGGGGCAGGTGGGGGTGGTGCAGCCCATGGACGGGCTGGATCTGCCGCAAGTGCAGGAGAAGATGGTCCGGCGGCCTTTGGGACACGTGCAGAAGTAGACGGACCGGACTCCTGATCCTGCACTGGTGCGGCAGCTGAATGCTCTGTTAGTGGTGGTGGTGGGGGTGGCCGGAATGCTGCTTCCCCAACCTGGGAAGCAGCACCCCCCGGTGGTGAAACTGACGGGCCACGACCATGGCCGCGAGCACAGCCACCTCCTCGAGGAGGGCAATCCCGACCAGACATGATCTACAATTTTTCTTAAAAATATTAGTGGTATGAAATTTTAAAAAAAATATAAGTATCAATTTATTTTTGAATAATGATAATTTTCTAAATTTTGAAAATAAAAAATGTAAAGTAAAACCCAAAATTCTATACTAAGTCCCAAAATTAATCTAATAAATGGTAGATCATTGGAATTTTCCCTACAAGTGGGTAATCTAAATCCCAAAATTCTTTCCTAAAATGTATACTAAAATTTACAATATTTCATAAAACGTATACTAAATCCCATGTATATTAAATCGATAATCTAATACATTATAATCCTAATTTATTTCCTAAAGCTTAAAATGATTACTAAGTCACTTTTGACATTATTGTAATTATAATAAGTCTTATAATAATAACAAAATATAATTTAAAAAATTTCAGAAATCTTTTAAAAAATAACAGATTTTCAAATCCTATTTCCGTTCGTGACCGTTCTTATATGTATTGCAATTTTTTTTATCTTCTTAGATAATATATATAAATTAAGAAAAGCATGTTCCGAACCCGTGTATGATCGAAGAAAGGTATACAATTGGCCATTTAAAGAATTTAAAAATATAAAGTAATTTTCAAAAAATTACCACACGTGCACAACCAGAAGTATATCTGTGTAATTAAGTTTGTTAGTACTTCACAGATGTAACTAGTATCTTGTATTGTTGTACTGCATTGCCTAATCAGGTCGTCAAAATTCCAATCAGACCGGTAGATATGATTTAACACACGGGAGAATACATTATATGTAGTTTTGAAAAATTTTGATTTGCGGATATCGAGATATTGTTCAGTATTCGTCATTATAAGAACCATTGCATCCTTCAATCCGACCATCTGATTGAAAATCAGACTGGTAGATATGAAATCTTATTCATAATCTTGTATGTGTTTAAATATGGTGTCGATCTGACTCACGGATGTTGAGATATCGACAGAATTAGGTAATATACATAAATTAGTAACACAATTTGGAACGGTTACAATTGACCTAGGAATGCTTTAATATAGGAATAACATCCGTGTCGACTTTGTCTCTCTTAATGCTCGGGTAATTCGCGTAGTAGACTTGTACTGCTTGTTGCACTAGTATGAATGGTTCATTCTTTTGGTAGAGCTTTTTAAGATTGGCATCAACAATGTGATAACGAGGGTGTATCTTCACGCCTCTAACCGGATCGACCCAACGACAATTGAACAATACAATGTGCATGTCTGGAAGAAGTGGGTAATCTAACTGAATTATCTCTTCCAGTATTCCATAGAAGTCAGAATCCATGTCTGTATATGATGAGCTTTAGACACAAACACCACAATTCTTTATTGACTTCCCGACATTGTGACGTTCAGTATGGAAATTGAAGCCATTCACGAAGTAAGATGGGTACGTCGTCACTTCTGCTCTAGGGCCCCAATAATGCAACTTTAACAATTCGTCGTCGGTGTGATTCAATTCGGGTTTCACTTGCAATTGCACCTAATTTATAAGAAATTGAGCTGATAGTCGTAATTAATAAGAACGTGAATTGAGTTGCCACTAGTTGATCAATTATTGGGTCCTCCGAATAGTGTTGCTCATACAGTTCATTCAAGAATAACCTGTATTAGGAACAGTGATAATTATAAATATGAAGTATGTTCAAAATGAAATGATCGAAGAGAGAGTTAAGTTTGTATCAAAAACTTACTCGTAGTACGGCGTAACTACTTCACAATTACACAACACGTATGTCTCGATAATATGAAGTTCCTCACTACTCAGCCATCTTTTCGTTGAGGCTCCACTTGCTCGGCTCGGGTGATTGAAAATGAACCGTACTATTCGATCATCGTTGCTTGTGAGATCATTGTTTCGATCGAGTCTGCTTTGCTTGCAGAGAATGTGCGGTTTGAAGTAGTGAGAAGAGAAGAGCCCGATTTCTTCGACAATATAAGCGTCTACAATTGACGCTTCGACGTGTGCTTTGTTTTTCACCTTCTTCTTCAAATCGTGTAGGAATCTATTCGTATGAGTATTTATTAAAATGTCAATTAATCGCCATAGAATTATAATATATATTTAACAATAAATTTTTTAGTGTAGTTAATTACCTCTCGAATGGGTACATCCACCTGTATTACACGGGCCCCCAACACGCGCCTCATATGGAAGGTGAAAAATTAGGTGCTCCATTGAGTTGAAAAAGAATGAGGAAATATTTGAGGTTGGACTGGATGATGGCTACACTGTCTTTCAATTCTTTTACCTTGTTCACATCTAGTGTGGTTGAGCATAGGATCTGGAATAGAAGGCTCACCTCCGTCAAGGCCCCCCCATACGTGCTTAGGAAGCATTTCACGGAAGGCAACCGTAATCAAATTCTACATGAATACATGACAATCATGACTCTTCATGCCGTGAATCCTTAGGTCCTTCATGTCGACACAGTGGGACAAGTTAGATGAATACCCATCAGGAAACCTAAGACAACGAATCCACTCATATATCATTTTTTTTTATCCTTCGCCAGTGTATATACCGCTTTGGGCATCACGTTAGGTCTTCTTTCGTCCACCTCAAGCTCCGGCCGGTTACATATGATCTTTACATTCTTCTGTGCATTTAGATTGTCCTTGATTTTGCCCTTTATGTCCATCACAATAATGAATATATTGTCGAACACATTCTTCTCAATGTGCATGACATCAAAATTGTGTCGTATCAGATACGCCCTTCAGTATTCAAGCTCCCAAAAGATGCTTTTCTTTGTCCACTTATGGTCGACACCGTAGCCTTTCGGTTCACTCAATGTTTGTTCGACTTCAACACTAAACGCATTGACACAGGTTCGGATCTGTTCTCTAGTCAGCCTCGGACGTTCAACCTTCCTCTCCATTTGATTTTTAGTGAAGGCTTTCTTGTTCCTACGATAAGGATGGTTCGGTGGGAGGAATTGGCTGTGGCAGTCAAAATAGCATGCCTTCCGACCGTGCTGTAAATAAAATGCCCGTGTGTTCTCCATACAAACTGGACACCCCATAACACCGGCGGTACTCCATCCAGACGCCATCCCATAGGCGGGAAGGTCGTTCACTATCTACATCAATGTGGGGCGCATCATGAATTCCTAGTTTGTCGCAGTGTCGTGCGTACGTACACCTACATGTCATAAATTCTACAACTCCTCGATCAACGGCTCCAGGTAGACATCGATAAGACATTTGGAATTCCATAGGCCAGGATCACCATCGTTAGGAGCATATACTTAGACTTCATGCACATTCTGGGTGGGAGATTGTACGGTGTGAGTATCACTGGCCAACATAAGTAAGTTTTACCATACTGGCCGTGCGGTGCAAACCCATCCGTGCACAACCCTAGTCTTACATTATGGGGCTCAACTGCAAAATCAGGATACATCCGGTGAAAATGCTTCCAAGCCTCTGCATCGGACGGATGGTACATGGATCCCTCCTCTGTCTAATGGCTGGCATGCCAAGTCATTTGCTCTGTAGTAGCTTCCGACGCATATAACCTCTGCAGCCGAGGGTTAAGCGGCAGATACCTAAGAATGACACGCAGGGACTTCTTGCATTTAGAATTTTTGTCCCTGGTTGGCTTGTACCTAGCGTCTCTACAAAACTTGCAATATTCTAGATCGTCATTCCAGTAACATGCAACCGTTTTTGCATGCATCAATCTTCTGAACTGGTAAACCCAATTCTCTTATCAATTTCTTCGTACTGTAATAATTGGTGGGGAAAGTGTGATCGGGGGGCATTACAGTATCAGCCCACTAGCACAAGTTATCATATGTATGCTTGGAAAAAACCCCTTCGGCCTTGATATTCACCAAAGTAGCAATTGACGTCAATTGAGAGGTAGTGCAGCTGTTCCACAACGGCTAGTCGGCAGCATGAACTACATCAAAAAACTGGTCTGACAACCCAGACACATAATATGAACTAGGACCCACATCAGAAGGACAATAACGAGTACCATCATCAGTTAGTCCCTCCTGATTATACGAAGACCAGAAAGACGGCCCAACGGCATCGAATACCATCTTCTGTGCCCAATCCATCTGAGCCGCATCACCCCAATTCGAAACTATCCTCCTCCTGAACTGGTGGCGTTTTCTGTTGCTGCAAAGGGGGCGCGATCAATGCATCAAAGTATTCCTGCACCCTCTCCTCACCATGCGAAGTCCAATTATAATACTCCGGCATAAACCCCTTCATGCACAAGTCAAAATTTACCTCGTCCAGTGTTTTGAACCGTTCGTTTTTGCACTTTTTGCAGGGACACTTAATCTTCTCCTTGTCCATATATGCACGCTGAGACTTGGCCCATTCTAGAAATGTTGTAACACCATCCTCAAACTCCACACCCAGCACGTCTCGATCATATAGCCATTGAAATATAGTCGTTGCTCCATCATTAGGAACGGTCTCTAGAACAGACATACGAACATATTTGGAACGGTCTTCGGAACACATAATCTATTATGTACGCGGACTGTTCCTAATAGTAACATATATTGGAATGATAGTTGGAACTAAACTTAATTTTCACAAGACCCACAATTTGGAACAATCATTGCATAACTTTTTTCAACCAAGACGTAAAAGGGTCTCATTTAGCACTACATGTTGGAGCGGTCAATCATGCGTTCCAAATCGTCCCTGGTTGTGGATCACGGGTAGGAATTGTTATTTTTTCTGGTCAAATTACAGTTCCAATTTTCACATATGTGTTCCAAATGGAATGCCAAAATATATCCGCTCCATTTTTGGAACGATAAACGGATTACATTTTGGCACACATACGTTCGCACACAACTAGGAACGGCATAGCCGTTCCTACACATTTTGACTCAGAATAATAGGACAGTGACGTTAGACACGGGTTCCCGTTCCACAATAGTTCCTATTGGGAATGGGATTGGGAGCGGTCATGCTAAACCGTCCCAATCGCCACATTTTTTTCGTAGTATTAGGTCCCATGCACTTAACGACCACGTGGCTTTTTTCATTAAATATCTACGAAAAGGTGCCATGGGACCAAATATGCTATTTTTTAAAGTTTCGGGACCGAAAGTGAGAATTCCCTAACCAATGGGATCAAAAGTGGAAAGACCCTGAATTATGGGACAGAAAATGCTATTTTTTTCTAATCATCACATTGTATCCCATAATTTCAAAAACATTGTAATTTTACTCTCAATCTTTAAACTTTATTAAATTCTTAGTAGAAACATATGCATGGTACGAGTTCCCTTAAGTTTTGCGGGGAGTTAGGATTGTTTTTGTCAAATTTAAGGGTGATGACTAGATTTGTAAATGTTTTGAAATTAACTTGGTGAATTTAAAAATAATGAGATTAAAATGTGTTTTTTAAAAAAAAAACTAATGATGAAACTTAGTATAACTTCATTCCAAAGTGCCGATAAGTGATAGGATATATAATTATTTTTAATTTAGAGGCAGAAGCTCATTTATATATTCTTTTAGGATATGTTTGAATTTGAGCAATGAAATTATACGAAGGATTTCAAATGATTTATATTAAATGAATTTATAATTATCACAGTGAGACAAAATATAATTTAAAATGGAAATTCAAGATTTAGACTCTCTTTCTTTTTCTTCTTTTTGAGAATGAAATTAGTCTCTCTTTTTTCTTTTCTTCTTCTGTTTATCTTTTAATGGATATGTATCTTTTATTAGTGTTTATTATTCGCCAGGAAATTTAAAAATTCCCAATTTCTATGCGTCACGTGCAGGCCATGTGACTATTCTGATCAAATTAGGGCTCTTCCTTAGAGCAAAGAAAGAATGACTGCCCTGTTGGACGAAAATTGCCATTTTTCACAGATTACAGTCGTTTATTTCAAATATCAAATTGGCTTGGACTGAAGCTCCCACCACCCCTATATTTATTCTGACCAAAATTGCATTAGGAAATAATGCAATTTTGGCCCGCTAACATAGGGTGGTGGTAGTTTCAGTTCATGCCAATTTGAAATTTGAAATAAAGGACTGTAATTTATGAAAAATGGCAATATTTGTCCAAAATCTGCTCTTGAAAAATCTAATAATAAGTGGTCTTTTCTATATCTTTCTTGAGATGTCTAAATAAATATTTGGAAAAATTATTTCCTTAGTCCGTTAAGTATGCCCAATATTAATTTTAATTCGGTGACTATGCTTATTTTTTCTAAATATAATAACTTGCTCCTGCAAGGATGGCGACGCTGCTGCCCACACAAAGGAGTCCTGCAAGGATGGCGACACTGCTGCCCCAACTATGGAGGGCACGGTGCTGCGCCCTCATCACCTTTGGGTGACGCCGTTGCCTAGATCTATTATGGTCAATCGCCCAGATTAGGGGGCGACGGCACCCTCAACACCGCCCCCCCCCCCCCTATGTGGGTGGGGGGAGGGTGTTAATTTTTTAAAATAATAATTTTATTTTTATAAATTATAAATATATATGTATATAATAATTCAAGTTAAAATCCACCTCATTTCAATTGTCACATAGGTTTAAAAATTCTCAAAATATGTCAAGTTGGCATGTCATGTAATATTTCTGGCCAAGAATGCAAAAATCGACCACCGGAGGATTTTTTTAATCAATTTTGCAAGTTACTGGGCTAAAAAAAAATTAATATAGTTTTCGGACTAAAATCGATATTGAGCATATTTAGCGGACAAAAAAAATAATTTCCCTAAATATTTTTTGTTTTCCAGGAGTGGCAAGAGGCAGCGGGTGGCAGCGAATAGGGACATACGTAAATCTTGGAGCATATTATCTGGTTGGAATTCCAGTGGCTTTGCTCATGGGATTTGCTCTTCATTTGAAAGGCAAAGGGCTTTGGATTGGAACCATAGTGGGAACAGCAGTTCAAAGTTTCTTACTTTCTATTGTTACAAGCCTTACAGACTGGGAGAAACAGGTTCTTGATCAATCTCTTTTCAATATTGAAACTGTTGCAGTGGTTCTTTAGCTAGCAAGTATGATATATGTATTAGCATACACCCGAAAAAATCTAATATTTAATCATGGTTAATTGTTATGATAAAAATAAAAAAGTGGTTGTAAATAGTTATTCCCGATGGTCACATCACGGTTGTTGGTCGTGCTTTTTGCTAGTGTGGTTTAAATATTTGTCATGGTTAAAAGCCATGGCAAAAGTATTTGTTATGGCTCATAATCATGACAAAATAGTTTTTATGGTGAATAATCTAAATTTTTACAACAACTTTTATTTAACATAATTAATAATAACTATTTATCGTAATTTTAGTTCAAATAATAAAATTGTAGTCAACGATAAGTTTTCTTGTAACGATAGCTGATGAATGTTTACATGGGTACTGCAGGCAACTGAAGCAAGACAAAGGATATTCGAAGGGAAAGTTCCAGCTCAAATTGAGATCACTTGATCTTTTCTCTTTTGTTCCTTTACAGAAAGTCCAGTGGCTCATAAGAATAAGGAAAGATAGATAAAACCTTTAAAAAAAATTCATAGAAGGGAAAATGCATCCCTTTTACAAGGCTTCTTATCAAAATTAATAATCATTTATATTACTTATCAAAAGGAGTACCATTTGACTAAGAATTTACCCAGACAATTAATTTACTATGAATAATTAAATCAATTGATTTTGTTATACTAGTTGTCTAAGGAGCTTACACAGGAGCATCCACATTCTACACACACGAGCACAGTGAATGAAGATTTACCCCACAAGTGTATGCCATATTTCTAGGAATAACACAAAGACAAGCAAAACATAGATTACAGGACAAAGTCCAACCTTATATTTTATTCCTCAATTTTATAATGCAAAAAGACCTGTTTGCACACATTCAACTCTCATTCATTCTCATAAAAAAACATGCAAGTCTAGGCTAAAACAATAAAAATACAACATTGCAGTTAACAATCCCAACTATTTGAAAAAAACTGCCCAAAACTGTCTAAAAGCACCCCACATTGTTCGGACCAGTCTCCAGCCCTATACTGCCATGTAGACATGCAGTGGTTAACCCTAACTGCCTATCACATGCTGCTTGAAACCATCTTGCTTCACGCTTCACTAATCACCAAGATTTGGCCCTATCGACAGTTTGACAGAATCTACCAATCATATGCACACACCATCTACCATCTATTGAGGAATGCGGCACACCGGGTGTTGCCTCCATGCACCATCTGCCAACCGTCCCCCACATAGGCGCCCAATTCCCGCCATGTGCGCACATTGTGCGCATCTGGTTGTTGTTTCCCACAAAGTCCCAGTCCTAATAAGGACCTAGGGTGCCCCTAAAAAGCCTAGTTCGAGTAGAGACCTCAAGTTGTCAGGCAGGGAATGCCCCCAGGAAGTGAATTGGGCCAAAGAGGACCAAGCGGCGCACATCAAAGAAGGCCTAGATCCAAGAAGGCCCCGCACATCTACAGGGAAGCTTAGGGACTTGGAATACCCTAGCCAAAGTAGAAGCCCATATCACGTGGCATCTATGTAGGACTCTAAGACCATACTGCACATAATCAAATAAGGATCAACCACCTCAGTGGGGACACATGACCCCCCAGCCAAAAGTAACCTCTGAATCCTAAAATCTCACGATTCTAGTTGAGGGAAGATATCCCCTCAACCACTTTGTCGAAATTCGCGAAGACATCTTTACTTCCAAAAGATACCCTCATCCGCAGTAACTGCAACCATCCTCGTGAATAGTTAGTATCCAACCGTCAGGAGATAATTGTAATACACGCTCCCAATCAATTCCAAACCAACCTATTTAACCCTCAGTATGACACACCTAGACCAACCAATTTGTTTATTTTTTTTTTATTTTTGGCCTGTCCTAAAAGTTGAATTTTAAAAGATTTTTGGATGACTTTTGAGAATTCAACCTCTCAACCCTATCTATACCCAACTTGTTAGTGTGGGTGACCAGAAAGTTAATTAATTGTCTAATTGGAATCTACTGTAAACTTTCTTATTCAATGTAATATTAAATATTATAAACATAATTTATTTTGTGGCCATCTTTGTCATGTTATGTTTATATATTATTAATGTATTTCACAGCCAAAGCCTACAGAACAAATAAACCAATAAAGTTGGACTGCATTTATTGGCGACTATTATACCAACTTCTGAACTGTCACTGGCCGCATCTTAGCCAAGAGTGTCGACAATGACTAGAGGAGGACGTGCAGGTGGCAAGGGGTGCCAACATGCATGCAGGTGCACGAACGGCAAGTGAGCAGAGACTCTTACGAATTGGGGATTACAATACTGTTTGTATGGGAACTTCCTTGATGTGTGAGGATGCTATTCGCCAAGTATGAAGTCATTCCATGGACGTTCGGGCACCATCCTACGAGAAAGCATTAGATTCACGAGTGAAGCAAAGGGCTTTATCGTTGGAGATTTGCAGAACTGCTTCAATGGTATGCTCCATGGAGTGTTAGGAACATCTCCATCATATTTCAGAGTTAGACGGTTTTGATTGAGTAGGAAATGGCCATGATGTTTGGAGTCTGTCAGTGAAGTGGCGGTGCAGTAATTTAAAAATATTGCGAGGACAATTACTTTACGATAGATGATCTGTGTTGTAATTTAGAAGTTGAAAGATACAAAATGGTTGAAGCGGCACGTGATTCAGACATCAAACGAGGGAGATGAGAAAAAAGATGCGCTCTTTGTCCATTTCAATGTCTACTGCTGGAACAAAAAAAAAAATATTTTTAAACCTACTAGTAGGAACGACATGCATTGCACGCAGTGCTTATTACCTCGATAAAATTATTATATTACTTAAAACTTAATTAAGTAAAAAAAATAAGTATTTTATAAATCAAAAGATCCTATTCATTAAGTTTAACGATTTGAACTTTTTGAAATTATTATAAAAGCTTTTTATCAATGCAAATTATTAACTTCAGAATATGATAAGAAAAAATAATAATTTTAGTAGCACTAGTCAGAAGCACGTGAGTTGCACGTGATTCATATTATCTCAATAAATTATTAAACTATAACAATAAAATAATTTACAATAAGAATATATCAACTAAATTTAATAGGCACTTTATAAATAGACATTATTGTTGTTAGGGGAAATAACATTTTTCATCTCATAACTTAGGCCCTTTTCACTCTTGGTCCCATTGGATACGAGATTCTCACTTTTGGTCCTGTAACTCTCAAAAAGTAGCACTTCGATCCCATGACACTTTCCGTTAGATATTTAATGAAAAGTGCCACGTGGCAATTAAGTGCATGAGACCAAAAGTGTTACTTTTTTAAAGTTATGGGACCAAAAGTGAAAGTCTTATAATATATGGGACCAAAAGTGAGAATACCATAATATATGGGACCAAAAGTGTAAAGGCCCTAATGACCACGTGCTAAGCACGTGGTTTTTTCTGTTAAAAAATTTAACGAAAAGGTTGCATGGGACCAAAAGTGCTAATTTTTAGAAGTTATGGGACCAAAAGTAAGAATCCCGTAATCAATGGGATCAAAAGTGGGAAGGCCCTAAGTTACAGGACGAAAAGTATTATTTCCCCTTATTGTTACAAAGTAAAAAAATATAGTTAAAAGAAATAAATAATTTTTTCTCCACTTTAATTATTGTTTAATATTATAATCATATTTGTTCTACTTGCAATATATGCATATTTTTTAGTATAAGTAAATCACATTCGTATAAGTAAATTTGGGTCAAAATAATCATATACATACATAACAAACACAAAAAAAGATTTGAAACACACTATATGTATATGTGTGTAAAATATACAATGACTAAGACTGATAAATAAAAAACATAGAGTGATTGATTTTCTTAAACAAAGAAGTAATGCATATAAAAATTTAAGTATATGCATCATTTACGATATTATATATATATATTTATTTTTTACTTGGTGCTTTTCAATTGTAGTTTAATGTTTGTTATCAAATATTTGTTTAGTAAGGCTCTTATATTCTCAATCAATGTTGCTTTACATTGATAATCACATTACAGGAACAAACAATGAAAATAACTTTTAGATCTTTCGACTTATTAATTAGCTCTAATTAAAATAAAGCATAAAAATAAAATACAATTAATATTGTATTATGGAATAAGTATAAAAATCCTTGTTTCTAATTGAACTTTATTTTCATTGAACTTGTGGTTATTCTGAACTTGTTTCACTTATGAAATAATATTGTAATCTTTTTGGGTTGTGCAAATTTTGAAAGAAAAATATATTAAATAGTCATTTCTTTTTTTTTCTTTTATGTTTTTACTCCTTATGTTAACTATATTTAAAGTTATTTATAACATAATTTTCTACTAATAGCTTCATTATAAGAAAATTATTTTATTCATCATGTTGTCCGAAGGGATTCTAGAACAAAGTCCTAAATTGATTAAACCATCTATGAAACGATTTGAAGTGGAATAATAAGTATTAAATTTTTTAACTTAGATGATACAAAGATAATTACTTCAATATTAAAATTTTAATGATCAAAATTTCAATTTATTAAATATTTAAGAGTCCAATTATTGGTCTAATTACACTTTTAATTAGACATCCATAATATTATTATTGCCATACAAAATTGTAGTTATTATGTAATAATTCAGAAAAATATTATCTATGTGTTTTTCTCTAATATTTTCATAAACAAACATGATAAAATCAAATTACAAATACACTAGAAGAAAAAGTATATTAGAAAAAAGCAAAAACAAATTATGAATTGTTTTAAGTCTCTCTTTTTATTTTATCATTGATCCTTTTTATATTTTTCAGAAGACCATATACGATTTGATTAGTCTAGTCAAGAAAAAAAAATGAAAAAAAAAATATACTAGTATAAAAAATTACCTTTCTTACTTTTATGTCTTTTTCTAAATCTGAATACTTGAAAACTAAAATAAAAAAATTCAAATTGTTTACTCTTTTGGGCTTGTTAATATGAATATGTACTTTTACAAATTTAAGTTTATATTACAATAATTATAGTATTATTCAAGTAAATAAATATATCAGGAATAATCAATTGGATAAATAGGATTGAAAAGGTGTATATTCAAATAATATTATAATTTAATATATTTATTTACTTTTTTAATCAATAGTTCTTTTTGATTTAGTAGCAAAGTTTTAAAGAGTTAAAATTTTATATATTTTTTTTTATTTTTTTCTATTAATTCATCTTAATTTGTACTCTCAAATTATAGCAGATGGACAATATTTAATTAGTGTCAAAAATTAGAAAAATATCATATTATTTCCCCAATTATAAAAATTATTAATTTAAACAAGCATAATTATCTCATAAGAGGTACTTTATTATATGACTATCCATATCACTGAAATGCTCTTGAAGTTAGTTTCATATGGAATGATTTTATTTGAAATATAATGTAATCAAAATATTACGATAGAATGAAACCACATTTCTAATTTTAATAGAGAAATTTCGAACATAGAAAGTACCCTTGGTATTATATTTAAACTATATTATCTTTGAAAAAAAGTCCAAGTATCCCTCCTTTTCTATTATTTATTACATGATACTTATTATATTATTGTCTATTAGAAAAATCGATTTGAAAAAACTTTTTGAATATTTCATAAATCTTGTGGCATAGATATCAATATAATCTTATATATAAATAAAATATCTTGTATGTACAAATCTGTACTTAAACTTAGAAATGAAAGTTGTCTCTAATCAAATGATGATTAAGATTAGGACTTTTAATTGAAAATTTCAGTAAATATAATGCTAGTTGATAACCATTAAAAATCAAATGATTAATTTCATTTTAAAAAAATCACTTAATTAATAGCTCCTTAGAATCTTCTCTTATGTTTTATTGGACTTATGATCTTCAATTTTACAAAAGAAGGTAGGTACTTTTACATTTTAGATATTTTCCACTTATAAACTTTTAGATTTTAAAATCAATTCTCTCCATGATACTTATCTTTCATCTCTATATTTGTGATGAGAAATTCGCCATTATTTATGTGAAAACATAGATAATTGATCTTTTTGTTCTTTTGCCTTCTATTGAAATTTTAGATCTTATAATTATTTCTCTTTATAATATTAATTTTTCATCCTAATATTAGTTTTACTTATAAAATATTACTTTACTTTTTACATGCCTATATTTGCAATTAAAAGTTTTCATTTAAATAAATCCATTTTCTAAATTTACGTAAAAAAATGAAATAAGATTTTAATTTTTTTTTGTAGTTGTGCAAAGCAAGAAATAAATAAAAATTAGCTTTTGATTTATATTTTTATTTGAACTCTTATACTAATTATCAATAAAGTTGTTTATTAATGTAATTTTCTTGTAATAATCTCTTTATATTTTATTTATTCCTCATGTTGGTGAAAAATAGTCTAAGTTGACGAATAGTATCTTATGGAATAAATTGAATGAAATAAGCATAAAATGTATTGACTAATTTTATAAGTTAGGGTCGAATTAAAAATATAAATGTACATAAATTAAATTACTTATTATTGAAAATGATGTAGTAGAAATCTTACACTACAAAAAAAAGCGGGGATTCGGACGGTAACAGGAACGATTTTTTTATTATTTGGAACGGTAAATACTTCATTTGAACCTTTTGGACTGTAATTAGGAACGGTTGAGGAATGGGAGGCTATCCGTGGAAATAAGAGGCGATCCTAATTATTAGAAAACAGTACCGAGATTACCGTTCCTATTTGGGAATGGTGTTTGGTACCATTTGGTTTTACCGTTCCTAATTACCTTTGTACGTATAATTTTATTTTATTTTTTTTTCATTTGGAACACTTTATAAGCATTAGGAACGGTAGCATCGAAACCAAATCGCGCTATTAGGAACGGTTTTTAGAACTTTGTTTGGAACAGTCTGATTATGTTGTAGATAAAATTTAGCATGGTGTCTGGAATACATATAGGAACGGTTGGTTGTAGAGATTAGGACCGGTAACTGGAATATATTTTGTCGCGACATTTAGGAATGGTGTTTGCACTCTAACTTTGGAATAACATTTTTGACCGATTTTTGGTATTGTCTTTAGAACGAAAGCCTAACCACGAAATGATTGATTTTGGAATACAATTAGGCACGGTAGGTTCCGTCTTTAGGAACGGTTGACGTATACAGTTGGAATGGTTATTTCATCGGCATTGGGAACGGTAAGCCTTTTGAAAAAGTCAAATATAGGAACGGTAAGTTCCGATTACGAACCGTCTAAAGTACCGTTACTAAATAATAAATTATTTTTTTTATATTAATAGTTTTTATCATTTAAATTAATAATAATATTTTGATTATATAATTAATATTTAAATATGAAAAAATGCATAATTAAAATAAAAAATTATATTAAATATGAATATTATCCGATTTGATTACAAAAAATAAAAAAAATAAATAATTTACTCTTCGTCCCCATCGGCCTCGTCCATCTCGTCAATGTCTGGATGGGTGGGGTCCCTAGGAGGCCGTGACGGGCCGGCGCTGGAGGGACTGGTCTGCATGTCCTTCACCATGCCCATCAGGTCCGCCATCATCTCCTTGAGGCGACCCAACCGACCCTCTATGTTTGACGAAGGCGCTGGCTCTGGCGCGGGTGGTGGCGGTGGCGGTGGCGATGGCGAAGTAACGGTCTGGCTGAGCCCCAGGGCCTCAGAACCAAGACCAAATACCCGGCCCTTGTTCTTGCCCCCGACGCAAGTGAGCCACATCTGCTGCTCGGTCTGCGACGCCACCGAGCCCTTTGATTTGGAAGCAGGATCCTCAGGGTTGCACGGATCCTGAGACTGATGATCCTCCATCATCTTCTGGAACATCTCCTGCAAAAATAATTACAATAAATTAGAAAATTTTCAAATATTTAAAAAAATAAATTAGAATGTATTAATCACAACTTACCGCCACCTCCGCTGCCCTCGACCCGCTCCAGCCACCGTCGGCCTTCTTCTTGTAGTATCTGGAGAATAACTCCATCTGCTTCACTGGCCGACCGAGCTGCTCCTCCTGTAAAAAGAAATTGGAAACAGTTATTACAATTTTAATTTAATAGTAATAAATAATTGAAATAACATTAGATATCTTACCATTTTTCGCTTGTGCATACCAACGGAGACAGATCCCCCACGGTACACAGTAGTGGATGCGGCTGGGTTGGCGTTCCGGTTTGTCTTGTTCTTCTCGCACTCCTTCTGGAACTCCGGGGAATCCCAGTACAGGAGGAGCTGCCGCCAGACCTCGTTCGCCAGTCATAGAGGCTTCTGCAGGGACTGTCTGGCGAGAACGAACTTCTTTCTCAGGAACTTCCCCACCTAAACATGGAAGATCTTGAACATTGACTCGTCGTCGGCGTCCCACCAGTACGTCATCTGTATTAAAAAAATATATATATAAATATTTTTTAACATAGATTGTTAAAATATTTAAAAATAAAAAATTAATTGTTGTTACCTTCAAACTGTCAAATCAGAAATGCTGGTGCTCTGGCGGCACCTTACGAAAACTGCCCCATGGATGGGGATAGTGTCCTCGCACGACCACGTACATGCGCTCGTGGATCTTCCGATCACGACTGAAATTATAAAATAATTAGTATGTCATAAAAATATTAATTTAAATTACAAAAAAAAATTAAAAAACATAAATTGTACCTCGCATCGGTGAGTGTGATGTACTGGTGTGCGGATGGTGGTGGGAGTGGTGGGGCAGGTGGGGGTGGTGGTGGTGGGGCAGCCTATGGACGGGCCGGATCGACCGCCGGTGTAGTAGTGGATGGTCCGGGCTGTTGATCCGGCGCAACGGTAGACGCACCGAGCTGCTGATCCGGCGCAGGTGGTGTGGGTGCTTGCTCTGCCGGTGGTGGTGGTGGTGGTGGTGGTCGGAAAATTACTTCCCCATCCTGGGAAGCAACACCGGCCGACGGTATAGCCGGTTCCCAGCGACCGCGGCCACGACCACGACCACAACCACAGCCACGCCCACCTCCTTGAGGTGGAAAATCCCGACCAGACATTATCTAAAAAATACACATAAGTATCAATTTATTTCAAGAATGAAGATTTTCTAATTTATTCAATATATATGCAAACTAAATTCTACAACTGTACATATTTATACTAAATACCATAATTTACCCTAAAATTACACTGATTCCTTCAAATTATCATATTTTTAATTACTGAATTTTTTGAAAAATTCAAATTTTCAGATTTTTAAAAAATTAAAAATTCCAGATTTTTGAAAAATTAAAAATACCTGATTTTTAAAAAAATTCAAATTTCCAGATTTTAAAAAATTCAAATTTTCAGATTTTTAAAAAATTCAAATTTCCGGATTTTTAAAAAAATCAAAATTCCAGATTTTTAAAAAATACAAATTTCCAGATTTTTAAAAAATTCAAATTTCTAAATTTTTATATATTTCATATATCATAGAAATTACATAAATGTCATATATATTACATAAATTAACAAATTTCAGAAATTTCATATATCATAGAAAATTACCCAAATTTTTTTTAAAATTTACAGAAAATTACATACAATTTACAATTTATAAAAGTTTCAGAATTTAAAAAAAATTAAAACTTCTAGATTATAAAAACAGAAAAAATTAAAATTTTCAGAATTTTTAAAACAGTTTCGTATAGAATTTTACATAACATGATTTTCTGATTTTTCTAAGAATTACAGAAAATTCACAAAGAAAAAAGAAAATCCCATTCAGGTTTACAGAAAATTAAAAAAAAAACAGAAAATTCACAATAATTACTGAAATTGCAATGTCATATACAGAAAATGCACAAAAATTACAACACCCCTAACAATACATAATTACTGAAATTGCAATGTCATATATATAACATAAATTGCATATAATTTATATAGTTACAGAAATTACATCAACAACAGAAAATGCACAATAAGCCTCTACAATTACAGAATAACACCTAACATTACATACTATTACAAAAAATGCCCAAACCTATTTCAAAATTATAGAAAATAGACAAAGAAATATTTATGAAAATAATGTAAAATACAGAAAAAGGGGGGGTTTTGGTAGAAACCCTACTTGCGGCGACAATGGAGGCCGATGATGGCAACGACGATGGCGGATGATGGCGGCAACGGACGGTGCCTGCTGGCGGTGGCGGACTGGCTCTAAGGCGGCGACGGAGGCGGAAGTTCGGCGGCGGAGTAGTGAAGAGGCAGAGTGAGAGAGACGAGAGAATTTGAGAGAGAGAGAGAGTGAGGGAGGAGAAAGTGAGAAAAAAATCAGCCAAGGGTTTAATTTATATAATCTTTTGGAATGGTCATATATTCCCTGACCGTTCCTATCACCGGTCCAACTAAAGAAAACGACGTCGTATTCGCCATACTACGATGTCGTTTTGATGATGTTGACCTAAATAGGAACGGTCACTTAGTAGTACTGCCATTCCCATAACCGTTCCCAATACCTACCGTTCCTATTTTCATATACAACCGTTCCCATATCAATTCCAAATACTTAATACATGGAATTGTACTAATAGGAACGGTCACTTAATAGAACAAGTGTTCCCAACCCCGTTTCTATTGTAAGAAACGATGTCGTTTTTAGACATGCATTTAGTTACCGTTCCTATTTTCATATATAACAGTTCCTATATGAATTCCAAATACTTAGTACTTGGAATTGTACTAATAGGAACGGTCACTTAATAGAACAAGTGTTCCCAACCCCGTTTCTATTGTAAGAAACGATGTCGTTTTTAGACATGCATTTAGTTATCGTTCCTATTTTCATATATAACCGTTCCTATATGTATTGCAATTGTTTTTTTTTTTTATCTTCTTAGATAATAAATATAAATTAAGAAAAACACGTTCTGAACACTTATTTTATTAAATAAATGTATACAATTGGATGTTTAAAGATTTTAAAAATCTATAATAATTTTCAAAAAATAGACACACGTTCACAATATGAAGTATATTTGTAAACATTTTTTTGTTAGTATTTCACAGAAGTAACTAGCATCCTACATTGTTGTACTGCACGGCATAATCAGACCGTCAAAATTCCAATCAGACCGTTAGATATGATATAACACACAAAAGAATACATTATATGTTGTTTTGAAATATTTTCGGTGTGGGATCTCGAGTTATCGTATCCGGTCAGTATTCATCGTAACAAAAATAGATGCATCCTTAAATCCGGGTAACGGATTGAAAATCCGACTGTTGGACATCAATTCATATCCATAACCTTGTATGTGTTAAAAAATGGTGTCGATCCGGCTGACGGATGTTCAGATATCGGACAAATTGGTTGGAATTGTAATACTAGGAACGGTTACCTAATAGAAGAAGTATTCCCAATACTGTTCCTATTATAAAGGATGATGTCATTTTGATGCACTCATGTAGGTACCGCTCCTATTATAATTTAGAACGGTCGTGTATAAACGTACCGTTCCAATAGTTGAATTTCCCACCAATTTTTCATTGGGCGCCAAAATGAAATGTTGGACTACATATTGGAACGGTCTTAGGTTTTCACCTACCGGTCCTAATTCAAATTTCCCTCATTTTTTTTAATTAGCCGCCATATTTGAAATATTGTACCTCAAATAGGAACGGTACATATAAATTTGGACCCTTCCTAATTCAAATTTCCCTCATTTTTTTTAATTAGCCGCCATATTTGAAATATTGTACCTCAAATAGGAATGGTAAGTATAAAGTTGGACCGTTCCTAATTCAAATTTCCCTCATTATTTTTTATTAGCCGCCATATTTGAAATATTGTACCTCAAACAGGAACGGTAAGTATAAAGTTGGACCGTTCCTATTTCAAATTTGGATCATTTTTTTAAATTAGCCGCCATATTTGAAATATTGTACCTCAAATATGAACGGTCCTGATAATCAAAATACATCTATCAAATACAATTTTAATAATAACTGTGATAAAAAATTACAGAAATTTTTTGGAAAATTCAAAAAGTCTCTTCATCGGACTCAGCCTCGTCAAAGCTATCTTCATCTTCATCTTCGGATTCACTGTCTGGTGAGCGTGATGGCCCTGCTCCATGATCAACGACCAATTGTATTCCCGTTGGGTCATGCAGTTCAAATATTTGGTTATCTATCACAACATCTGGATTAGGTACGACTTCATCCATCTGATAGGTGACCTCGGTCCATCGCGAGTCATCGATAACTCTTCGAGCCTTGATTTTGCAAACAAATTTCCAGTCGACTTTGTCCTTCTTCATGCTCGGGTAATCCGCGTAGTATACTTGTACTGCTTGTTGTGCCAGTATGAATGGTTCATTCTTTTGGTAGAGCTTTTTGAAGTTGACATCAACGACGTGATAACGAGGGTGTATCTTCATGCCTCTGATCGGATCGACCAACAACAATGAAATAGTACAATGTGCATGTCCAGAATTAGTGGGTAATCTAGCTGAATTATCTCTTCCAAAATTCCATAGAAGTCAGAATCCGTGTTTGTATATGATGAGCTTTTGACACAAATACCCCAATTCATTGTTGACTTCCCGACATTGTGATGTTCAGTGTGGAAATTGAAGCCATTGACGAAGTAAGATGGGTATGTCGTGACTTCTGCTCTTGGCCCCCAATAATGCAACTTCAACAAATCCTCGTTTGTGTGATTCAATTCGGGTTTCACCTGCAATTAATGATATATATATATAGCAATTGAAATAATTGATTACAAATTTATGAGCATATCATAGTAATTACAACAAATCGATGATACTTACACGAGCCTTGAACCAATCCTTGAATTGTGTCACCACTAGTTGATCAATTATCGGGTCCTCCGAATTATGTTGCTCGAACAGTTCATTTAGGAATGACCTGTTATAGTAAAACTGATAGTTATAAATATACATGTAATTAAAATTGAAATGATTCGTACGAGATATTTACGTTTGTATAAGACACTTACTCGTAGTACGGTGCAACTACTTCACAAATTACACAAGACGTGTGTCTCGATAGCATGAAGTTCCTCCCCGCTCAGCCATCTCTTCTTCGAGGCTCCACTTGCTCGGCCTGGATAATTGAAAATGGACCGAACAATTCGATCGTCGTTGCTCGTGAAATCATCGTTCCGACCGGGTCAGTTTCGCTTGCACAGAATGTGTGGTTCGAAGTAGTGCGAGGAGAAAAATCCGATTTCTTCGACAATATAAGCCTCTACAATTGACGCCTCGACGTGTGCGTTGTTTTTCACCTTTTCCCTTGATGTCCATCACAATATTGAATATATTATGTAGCACATTCTTCTCAATATGCATGACATCAAGATTGTGTCGTATCAATGCACCCCCCAGTATTCAAGCTCCTAGAATATGCTTTTCTTCGTCCACTTATGGTCGACGCCGTAGCCTTCTGGTTCACTCAACGGTTGTTCGACAACAACACTAAATGCATTGACACGGGTTCGGATCTGTTCTCCAGGCAGCCTCGGACGTGCAACCTTCCTCTCTATTAGATTTTTTAGTGAAGGATTTCTTGTTCCTGCGATAAGGATGACTCGGTGGTAGGAATTGCCTGTGGCAGTCAAAATAGCATGCCTTCCGACCGTGCTGTAAATAGAATGCCCGTGTGTCCTCCATACAAACTGGACACCCCATAACACCGGCGGTACTCCATCCAGACGCCATACCATAAGCAAGAAGGTCGTTCACTGTCCACATCAATGCAGCATGCATCATGAATGCCTGGTTTGTCGCAGTATCATGCGTACGTACACCCACATGCCATAAATTCTGCAACTCCTCAATCAACGGCTCCAAGTAGACATCGATAAGACGTTTGGGATTTGATGGGCCATGGATCACCATCGTTAGGAACATATACTCAGACTTCATGCACATTCCCGGTGGGAGATTGTACGGTGTAAGTATCACGGGCCAACATGAGTAAGTTTTACCATACTGACCATGCGGTGAAAACCCATCCGTGCACAACCCAAGTCTAACATTCCTCGGTTCAGCTGCAAATCAGGATACGTCCGGTCAAAATGCTTCCAAGCCTCTGCATCGGACGGATGACACATGGATCCTTCCTCCGTCTGATGGCTCGCATGCCAAGTCATATGCTCTGCTGTGACCTCCGATGCATACAACCTCTGCATCCGAGGGGTAATCGATAGATATCTAAGAATGGCATACGGGGACTTCTTGCGTTTAGGATTTATGTCCCTGGTAGGCTTGTACCTAGCGTCTCCACAGAACTTGCAATATTCCAAATCAATATCGTCCTTCCAGTACAACATGCAACCGTTTTTGCAAGCATAAATCTTCTGAACTGGTAAACCCAATTCTCTTATCAATTTCTTCGTATTGTAATAATCGGCGGGGGAAAGTGTGATCGCGGGGCATTACAGTATCAGCCCACTGGCATAACCGATCATATGTATGCTTGGAAAAACCCCCTTCGGCCTTGATATTCACCGAAGAGGCAATTGACGCCAACTGAGAGGTGGTGCAGCCATTCCACAAAGGTTGGTCCGCAGCATGAACTACATCAAAAAAACGGTCTGACAAGCCAGACACATAATCATAGGGCCCCGAATCGTAATATGAATTAGGACCCACATCAGATGGAAAATACCGAGTACCATCATCAGTCGGCTCCTCCTGGTTGTACGAAGACCAGAATGACGGTCTGGCGGCATCGAATATCATCCTCTGCGCCCAATCCATCTGAGCCGCATCACCCCAATGCGAACTACCCTCCTCCTGAATGGGTGGCGTTTGCTGCTGCTGCAGAGGGGGCGCTGTCAATGCTTCAAAGTAATCCTTCACCCTCTCCTCCTCATGCGAAGTCCAATTGTAATACTCTGGCATAAACCCTTTCATACACAAATCAAAATTTACCTCGTCGGGTGTTTTGAACCGTTCGTTTTTGCACTTCCGGCAGGGACACTTAATCTTGTCCCCGTCGATATATGCATGCTAAGACTGGGCCCATTCTAAAAATGTTGTAACACCATCCTCAAACTCCGGCGTCACACCCAGGACGTCTCGATCATACATCAATTTCCTCAACTGTCTTAACATGATTGGTCCTACGTATAATTCACAACAACAATTAAATGACGAGAGTAAATTATATATATATATATATGCAAAAATAACAGAATTTTGCATACTCACCTGAGCAAAACACCTATCAATATCAATGCAAAATTCGCGCTCGATAGTTGATATGTTCGATTTTCCGTATAAAGAATTAAGGGGGGGAGTTACAAGTACAAAATGAGTTGGAGAGTAAGTATAAGAACAATGACAAAGAAGGGGGACATATATATAGAAAACATTGGAACAGTCATTGGAATATTATTTGGAACACAAAACTAGCCGTTGAAATATAGTCGTTGTTCCAGCTTTAGGAACGGTCTCAGGAGAGGTAGCAGGAACGATAAAGTTACCGTTGTAATATAGCCGTTAGCGCATATTAGGAACGGTATCAGGCACAACAAAAACGGACGGTTCCTACTTGGAGTACATTTTGGACCAGTACTTGTAACACAATTTCACTTACTATATACCCGTAATTTGGAACGGTAATTGCATCACATTTTTCCCCATGGCGTAAAAGGGCCTCCTGTAGGACTACATGTTGGAACGGTCAGCCAACCGGTCCAAATTGACACGATCTTTGGAACACATACAGTAACGGTCAGTGTTCCCAGTCGGCCTACCGTTCCAAATCTCACACATGTGTTCCAAATTGAGGTCCAAAATATATCAGGTCCCCTTTATGAACGGTTATAGGTGTACAAATTGGCTCGCTATTTTTGGCACTCTAATAGGAACGGTCCGATCGTTCCTATTAATTTGTATTACAATTGGCACGACTGTGACGTCATCAACAGTTTATCGTTCCACAACAGTTCCTACAACCGTTCCTACGTGGAATGGTAACTGAAACGATCATACCTTAACGTTCCTATTCCTGCATTTTTTTGTAGTGTTATAGACCAAGTAATCTGTGCATTAAATAATAAAAAAAATCATAAACTCATTTTTTTGTAGTGTTTTGAATAATATTATTATGAGTTTAGAATTAATATTATAAAGATAATTACTCATAAAACCACTTATGAAATAATTATCATATTCTAAGTCTGTTTTTCATAAATAATTGATTTTACGATAAACTTATATAATGTGCTTGTTTCTCATTGAAGTTTATTTTCGTTGAACTTGCGGTATTATACTATTAATTAGGTACCCCGAAATATTTTTTATGGACGTATGAAATTATAATTTCTATGCAATTTTAATATTTTTAATCAACACAAAAAAATTAAAAAATATAAAACATCTCAAGTTGCTCATATTTTTATAATATCTTATTATAAAAATAACTTACATTAAATTAATGTCAAATTGTCCCATGGATTGCTTTCCTTGCTTTCAAACATATGCTTCTACAAGTTTCTAATTAAAGCATTTTTTCTTCTAATTATATAACCAATATATTTTTCCTAGTTAGTATTAAGATTTTTAACTAATTTTATTTAATTAGTTATAAATAAAACTCTGTATTATGAATAGAACAATTTATTATAATTTATGTTTATTATAGTTGTATCTCAATTCAACTATCTAAGTAATTAACAACTATTACAAAATTATTTGTACACATAAATTTATAATCTAATATTCTATGAAAATGATATGCTTGACATTACAAAAAAGAAAGAAAAATAAAACATGGCAACTCGTTCACACTTTTATAATATACATAGATATAGGCAATATTTATCTATGGTTGTATGCCCAGTTTTTCTTCTTTTTCATTTTTTTTCAGAAAAAAGATTTGTGTGGTGATGGTTTAGGAGTAACATTTATACATTTTTGATATTTTTTTACAAGGAGCGATTTTTATCGTATATTGTTGAAAAGATAAAATATGTACACTGTCATTTTGTTCTATTATATTAGAGATGATTAAAGAATCATATAAGGTACCTATTAATGATACCTCAAATGCTCAAATTACATTTTAGTCTATCTTACAACAAAAAGTATTCACTTTACATGATAAGTAATTTAATTGATTATTATATTTCTTTTAACCTATTTTACTCTTCAAAATATTTATTTTACATGACAATTCATTTAATTAATATCATTTGTCACCTAACATCTTTAATTGATTCTCATATTTCTTTTAACCTATTTTACTCTTCAAAATATTTGTTTTACATGACAATTCATTTAATTAATATCATTTGGCATCTAACCTCTATATTTTAATTTGTCTAGTGATCTGACTAATTCTCATTTAAATCTATGCTAGAAAAGTTCTCAACATGAAATCCTTTCAACTTTCATTATTTTTTCTAGTCATTTCATGTTATATAATTGGGCTATTTTTGATCTAGTAAGTGTATTATATTATGGATATATTATTAGGAATAACTATGGATAATGTGAAAGTAATTAATAAGAGTAAACATATATAATGTGAAAAGTAATTAATAGGAATCAATAAGTATATTATTTTATATTTTTATCCTTAGAAAAATAATATTACAAAGCTAATTTAGTCCAATAAAAAAAATATAAGAAACCAAAATCCCTATTCACACTTTTATATAGATATAGATAGATGATCTGAAAACATAGGTAGACTCTTCAAAGATCACATATAGTTGATTGAAGAAAATTAAAATTTTATAAGTTAGAATGTGAAATGCTTCTGACTATCTAAAGACCAGAAATTGTAACAAATTTATATTCAAGTAACATTGCAATTAGAACTAATATGACATGAATCCTAACAATATAACATAATTATAAGTAACATATGATTATTAAGTTTCGTTTTTCATGATTATTCATATAGAAATATTGTTAATACAAATAACAATTGATGTTTTGGATGTATAGATGATAAATTCAACTAATATTTCTACGAAACATGGTGAAATTATTGAAGTTATGTAAAAGGAGTTCATCTATTGACATTGTCAAGATGATTAATTCAATCTTTTCTTTTTCTTAGGAAATACAAAGGAAAAAAAAGTAATGCAGAAATATAATGGCAGTTCCCTGTTATTTAATTGCTTAATATAATAATTTCACAAGAAATTTTCAAAAATAAACTAAAGTACTAATTGTAAACATCAACACACAAATATATGTATATATACATGTATGTTATATGTGTGTATTGTAAAAAACAACACAAATTCACAAATAGAGAATAAAAAATAAATTTTGTTCTAGAATCTACTTTCTCGATCTTACTTATGATAGAACATTTTAGTAGAAGAAACTTTAGTACGCTAGAAACACTAATCACTAAAAGAGTAAATACTATTAATTAGAAGACAAAACAAAATTTTGATATAGATTTAATTTGAAGTAAAAGTTATACATAAAATATTAAATATGTCAATAATATAAATTGGTCTATCATTACTTACAACCAATTATATAATCAAAGTATCTTTGCTACTATTATCCTATATCAGAACAATCTGATCTTATGAAATTAAGAACAAATATGCCAGTGAAATATAAGATGTCTTTTTAATGTAGGAAGTTATAACAAAATTCACTACAAAAAATGCGGGAATTGGCACGAATTATCATGATCGTTCCGAATTTTTGGTCCAAATTAGAACGGTCCCATGAACTGTTGTGGAATGGTAACCCATTGCTGATGTCAAATAGGGAACGGAAATATTTTGTACTTCTATTTAGAACACATATATGCCTCTTGGAATGGTAAGTTTACGTAAAAAGCGTACCGTTCCAACTCCCATCTCCAATACTGCTACCAATTGGAATGCTGAGATGACTATTCCAAAATGTAGTGCTAAATGAGATCGTTTTTCGCCTAATGAAAACATTGTAATGCATTGACCGTTCCTAATTATGGTACTTATCAAAAATAAGTTAGAGTTGCAAGGACTGTCCCAAAATGTGTTACTATTAGGAACTTTTCTTGTACATAACAGATTTTGTATTCCGATTACCGTTCCTAATATACTTCAACAGCTATATTTTGACGGATATATTTTTGTTCCTGTTCCTGCACCTGACCTCGTTCCTAATGCTAAATCAACAGCTAGTTTTGGAGTTCCAATTAATATTCCAATGCTTGTTCCAATATTTCTTATATATATGTCACCTCATTTTTTTTTCTTCTCACTCTCTCTCCATTTCATTTCTTCTCACTCTCTCTCTTTTATTTTTATACGTACAATCGAAAATATCAACAATCTCTGCTAAATTTGCATTGATCTTTGAAGCTGTTTTGTTCAGGTAACAACTTGAAACGTTTTCTAGTCAATTAAAATGCACGCAGTTAATTAATGGTTATATATATATATACATATATAAATTTGTTTTGCTTATTTAATTACTGTTGTGAAGTGCATGTGTAGGATAATCATGTTAAGACAGTTGAGGAGATGGATGTATAATCAAGACCTGTTGGGTGTGACACCGGAGTTTGAGGATGGTGTTACTGCATTTCTAGGATGGGCCAAGTCTCAGCGTGCATATATAGACGGGGAGAAGATTAAGTGTTCGTGTCAAAAGTGCAAAAATAAAAGGTTCAAAACACCAGACGAGGTAAATTTCAACTTGTGTAAGAAAGGGTTTATGCTGAAGTATTATAATTGGACTTCGCATGGCGAGGAGAGAGTGTAGGAATACTTTGATGCATTGACCGCGGCACTTGTTCAGCGGTAGCAATCGTCAGCAGCAAGAGGAGGGTAGTTTGCATTAGGGTGATGCGATGAAGATGGATTGGGCCCAGAGGATGGTTTTCGATGCCACCAGACTGTCTTTCTGGTCTTCTTATAATCAGGAGGGTGTGCCTGATGATGGTACTAGGTATTGTCCTTCCAATGTCGGGCCTAATTCATATTACGGTGATGGACCCTGTGATTATGTGTCTGGGTTGTCAGACCGTTTTTTGATGTAGTGCATGCTGCCGACCAACAGTTGTGGAATGGCTACACTCAATCTCAGTTGGCGTCAATTGCTAGTTTGGTGAATATCAAGGCCGAAGGGGGTTTTTCTGAGCGAACATATGATCAACTGTGCCAGTGGGTTGATCATATAATGCCCCACAATCACTTCCCCCCCCCCCCTCCTAGATTACTACAGTATGAAGAAATTGATAAGAGACTTGGGTTTATCAGTTGAGAAGATTGATACGTGTAAAAACGGTTGCATGTTGTACTGGAAGGACAACATTGATCTGGAATATTGCAAGTTTGTGGAGACGCTACATACAAGCCGACCAGGGAGAGAAATCCTAGACGCAAGAAGTCCCCGTATGCCATCATTAGGTATCTGCCGCTTACCCCTCGGTTGCAGAGGTTGTATGCGTCGGAGGTGACTACCGAGCACATAACGTGGCATGCCAACCATCAGACGGAGGAGGGATCCCTATGTCATCCATCCGATGCAGAGGCTTGGAGGAATTTCAACCGGACATATCCCAATTTTGCAGTTGAGTCCTGTAATGTTAGATTAGGCCTGTGCACGGATGGGTTTGCAGCGCACGGACAGTATGGTAAAACTTACTCATGTTGGCCCGTGATACTTACACCGTACAACCTCCCACCGAGAATGTGCATGACGTCGGAGTATATGTTCCGGACGATGGTGATCCCTAGCCCATCTAATCCCAAACGTCTGATTGATGTCTACCTGAAGCCGTTGATCGAGAATTTCCAAAATTTTATAGCATGTCGGTGCACGGATGCACGACAATGCGACAAATCAGGCACTCATGATGCGGGCTGCATTGAGGTGGACAGTGAACGACCTACCCGCTTATGGGATGACGTCTAGATGGAGTATTGTCGGTGTTATGGGGTGTCCAATTCATATGAAGGACACACGGGCATTCTATTTGCAGCATGGTAGGAAGGCATGCTTTTTTTTACTGCCATAGGCAGTTTCTCCCCCCCGACCATCCGTACCGCAGGAACAAGAAAGCTTTCACTAAAAATCAAATTGAAAGGAAGGTTGCACTCCGAGCCTTACTAGAGAGCATATCCGAACCGAAAGGCTACGGTATCGAGCATAAGTGGATAAAGAAAAGCATCTTTTGGGAGCTTGAATACTGGGGGACGTATCTGATATGACACAATCTTGATGTCATGCACATTGAGAAGAATGTGCTTGACAATATATTCAATACCATGATAGACATAAAGGGCAAAATGAAGGATAATCTGACTGCTCGGAAGGATCTAAAGATCATATGTAGTCGGCCGGAGCTTGAGGTGGACGAAAGGAGACCGAATGATGCCCAAAGTTGTATATACACTGACGAAGGACCAGACGAAGATGATATATGAGTGCATTCGTTGTCTTAGGTTTCTTGATGGGTACACATCTAACTTGTCCCGATGCGTCCACATGAAGGAGCTAAGGATGCACGGCATGAAGAGCCATGATTGTCATATATTCATGCAAAAGTTGATTCTGGTTGCCTTCCGTGGAATGCTTCCTGAGCATGTGGGGGAGGGGGGGTTGACGGAGGTGAGCCTTCTATTCCAAATCCTATGCTCAACCACGCTAGATATCAACAAGGTACAAGAATTGGAAGACAGTGGAGCCTCAAAGAAGAGGTGGTTGAGCGGTGAAGAACTTCACATAATCAAGACGTACGTGCCGTGTAATTGTGAAGTAGTTGCGTCATACTACGAGTAAGTGTTTTAGATACATTATATATATACTCTTTCGATCATTTCAGTTTGAAAATGTATATTTATAATTATCACTATTTCTGATACAGGTCGTTCTTGAATGAACCGTACGAGCAACACCATTCGGAGGACCCAATAATTAGTCAACTAGTGGCTACTGAATTCAAGAATTGGTTCAAGTGTCGCGTAAGTGTCACTTTCTTATAAATTATGATGGCCTGGTCAATTTCTTATAAATTATTTCAATTGTTATATGAATTGCAAGTGAAACCCAAATTCAACTAAACGAACAATAAATTGTTGAAGTTGCATTATTGGGGCCCTAGGGCAGAAGTGACGACGTTCCCGTGTTACTTCGTGAATGGCTTCAATTTCCACATTGAACGTTACAATGTCGGCAAGTCAACAATGAATTGTGGTGTTTGTGTTAAAAGCTCATAATATACAGACACGGGCAATGACTTCTACGGAGCACTGGAAGAGATAATTTAGTTAGATTACCCTCTTATTCCAGATATGCATATTGTATTGTTCAATAGTTGTTGGGTCGATCCAGTAAGAGGCACAAAGATACACTCTCGTTATCGCATCGTCGATGTCAATTTCAAAAGTCTCTATCAAAAGAATGAACCATTCATACAAGCGCAACAAGAAGTACAAGAATACTACGCGGATTACCGAGCATGAAGAGTGATAAAGTCGACTGAAAAGCTGTTTGCAAAATCAAGGCTTGAAGAGTAATCGATGACTCGCGATGGACCGAGCTCGCCCATTGGATGGATGAAGTTCTACCTACTCCAGATATTTATACAAACAATCAAACGTACAGACTTCATGATCCGGTTGGTATACAGTTAGTCGTTGGTCTATCCATGGCAAAACATGGAGCAGGTACATCCCCCTCGACAAATGGTGAATCTGATGATCAATATGACGAAGATAGCTTTGACAAGCTTGAGATCGAGGAAGAGACTTATGGCTCGTTTGGTTCGTGTGATAGGATTAAGAGTGATGGGATTGGGTGGGATGTGAAAATTGAATGATAATTACTCTCATCTTACATTATATGTTGTTTGGTTTGAGGTATTGTATGTAGGATATCTCATGTGATAATATAGTATGTTGTTTGGTTGAAGGGATTATAAAATATGATTAAATGCAAAAAGACTATTAAGTGTTAAGTTATTTATATTTTTATATTGTAGCTTGTGCATAATCACAAAAAATTAAAAAAAACTATAAATTATTTATTTAAATACGATTGCTTTAAATAAAATCAATTTGTGGAACATTTCCTTTATTTTTCTGTATTTATATGAAATAGAAGTTCAAATATGCATTCAATTTAGTAACCAATTAAAACTCAAATATTTTTCAAAAGTCAAAAAAATAAGAAGTAATATTTTTTATTCTATTTTATTATTTAATTATTATAATTTAAACTATTTTTTTTAGTTATGCATGTGATTCTCAAGTAACAAAAAAAATACAAAATTAGAAAAAAAGTCAAAAGTCTGGTTGTTGTTCATGATGAGAAGAAATAGATGGAGAGAAAATGAGGGGGCGGGGGGGGGGGGGGGGGGGGCGGGGAGAGGGAGAGGAGAGAAGGGTAAATGAGGAGTAAAATTTTTAATATTGGTTTATCATAACTTGTGGGATTGTGTATCCCACCTCATAGGTGGTATCCATTATCCCATAAATTTTGATAAATAAGACCGGGCCCGATATTAATATCGCGCTCTAATAATACTAACCAAATGTATGATTAGGCATGATAAGTAATTTTATCATGCCTAATCACACAAACCAAACGGGGCCTTATTAAGCGTGGAGTGCTTAGTTATCAACCTTACTTTAAACATTGTATTAATTATAGTTTTTTTATAAAATAATATAATTTTTGTTTTGTTTAAAAATTTTAAAATAATGCATAACCAAAGATAGGAATGGTTTGTTTTTCTAACCAGATTGTTCCTAAATTAGTTGCAACATAGTTTCAGTTTGGCCGTCTTGAAAAATAGGTGAGAAATTTGAAACTTGGAACAGTCAAAATATATTATGACCATTCCTATCACAGTTACAAATTTTCAATTAGGCGCCTAATGAAAAAATAGGTGGGAAATTTAAAATTTGGAACGGTCCAAATATATTAGTGACCGTTCCAATTGTAGGTCCAAATTTTCTATTTGGCACCTTCTGAAAAATAAGTGCGAAAATAAAATTTTGGAGCAGTTACTTTACTTTCAACCGTTCTATTCTTTGCATTTGCATAGACTGTTCCTATATGTAATCATTAACCGTTCCTAAGTTAATATTATAACTAACCGTTCCAAAGTCAATAGACAACCGGTCCAAATTGTGTTCCTATTTTTACATTCCTGTGACGATATCTCAACATCTGTGAGCCGGTTTAACACCAAACTTAGACACATATAAGATTATGAATAAGATTTCATATCTAACGGTCTAATTTTCAATCACATGGCCTAAGTGAAGGTTGCACCATTTCTTATGATGAAGATTACACACCAGATACGATATCTCGATATCCGCCCACCCAAATTGTTCAAAACTACATATAATGTGTTCTTTTGTGTGCTAAATCATATCTAATGGTTTGATTAAATTTTTGATGGTCTGATAAGGTGATACAGTGCAACAACATAAGATGCTAGTTACATCTATGAAATACTAAGAAATTTAAATATAAGAATATACTTCATATTGTGAACATATGTCAATCTCAGGCAAAAATATTTTATGTTTTCAAATTCTTTAAACGGCACATTGTACACTTTTCTTTGCTCATTAATGTGTTCGGAACATGTTTTTCTTAATTTTTATTAATTTTTTTGGTAAATAATAATTATTTGAAATTTCATTAGGAACGGTTACTTAAAATATAGGAACGATCATTGGAACAGATATTGTTCATTGCTCATAGGAACGGTCATAGGACCGATATTTTCTGCGGGCTAACAAGGTGCTCGGTTAAAACAGTGTCGTTTCGCTCTTCAAAATGATGTCACTTTACAGACAAAACGATGACGTTTTATTGTATTGCAACAGTTACAAATCTGCATTTAGGATCGGTGATCATTCCAAAATTTTCATATATAAGTGGCACTTAGTATATTTTTCCCTCACTCTCTTCCTCTCCCCAATCTCTCTCTCTCTCTCTCTCTCTCTCTCTCTCTCTCTCTGATTTCTTATTCCCCCTTTAGCCCTTCTGCCATCCACCACCATCCACCGCCTCCACCGTCAACGAGCCACCATCAACTGCCTCCAGAGTACTGCGGCTACCATCGTCCTCCTCCACCGCCTGACCGCAGCCACCATCCAGCACCGTTTACGCCACCACCACCACCGCCAACGCCACCACCTCCAACCCCCTCCACTAGCAAGTAGGGTTTCAAAAAACCCTTTTTTTTACTTTTCTATTTTGGGAATTTTCTGAAATTGCATGTGCATCTTCTGTAGTTTTGACTCAATTTTTGGCATTTTCTGTAATTGTATGTAATTTTAGGGATTCTCTAGTAATTGTATGCAATTTTTGTGCATTTTCTACAATTTCTGGAATTGGATGTCAATAGGTGTAATTTCTGTAATTTCTATAACATTGTTGTTGATGTTGCTGCTGAAAATTGTATGTAATTATGCTGGAAGTTTTGTGATTTTTTGATACTTTTGTGAACTTTATGGAATTAGTATTCATTTAATGTAATTTCTATAACTTTCTATTATGTTTGTAAATTTTCTGCAATTTCTGTGCATATTCTGTAATTTCTGTGAATTTTTATGTTAAATTTAGAAATTGATGTCAATAATTAGAAAAATATAGAATATTTCAAATAATTTAAAATTTTAGATTATTATTAGAAAATTATGAAAATAATTTTCTGTAAATTTGTTTGTTTTTTGTTATTGTTTAGAAAAATTCTGTTTTTTTAACAAATTTTTCAGTTATTTTTAAAAAAATCCATCATTTTTGAAAAAAATATGTTATTTTTAGAATATCTTTTGTTATTTTTAAAATTATTTTCTGTTATTTTTTAAAAAAATTGTTATTGTATTTCTGTAAATTTTGCTTTTTGTGTTATTAAGATAAAACATTCTGTTTTTTTTATAGAAAATTTTCTATTATTTTAAAAATATTCCATCATTTTTAAAAAAGATTCTGTTACTTTAAAAAAATGTTATTTTTAAAAAAGTCATGTTATCTTTTAAAAAATTCTGTTATGTACTTATTATTATAAAACTTATTATAATTACAATAATTATGAAATGTTGGGACTTAGTATTCATTTTAGGATTTAGAATACATCTTAGGAAATAAATATGAGATTTAGCATACATTTTAGGATGGGTTAAATGCATATTTAGTCCTGTAACTTAGGTCATTTAATTGGCGTTTTCATCCTTTAACTTTCTAGGGTAATATTTTGGTCCTACATCTTATTATTTTTTACGATTTCAGTCATTTTGTTCGTCAAAGTTCACCTCCACCAACGAGAAGGGTGAACACTGGCCAAAAAATGACCGAAATCGCAAAAATTAAAAGATACAGGACCAAAATGCTACCCTAAAAAGTTAAAAAAAAAAATACTAGCAGAAAGGGGCCAATAAGAACAAAAGCCCCAATTTTAAAATGTCACGTGAGAGGCACATGCATTTTTACGGCGATAATGATGAACTCCGGCGAGAAAAGGACTAAAATCATGGAAATTAAAAAATGAAGGACCAAAATACTAGCCTCGAAAGTTAAAGGATGAAAACGCCAAATAGCCTAAGTTACGGGAGCAAAAATGCATTTAAGCCTTTTACGATTATAATGTATTAGATTATCGGAAATTTTCCAATAAACTTATAATGTTAGATTAGTTTTGGGATTTAGAATACATTGTACGGATAATTTTAATAATCTAGCAATTATTACATTAATTTTTAAGTTATTTTTAAAAAAAATCCGTCATTTTTGAAAGAAAAAAAATTTAATTTTTTTTTTGTTATTTTTAAAATTATTTTCTGTTGTTTTTTTAAAAAAAATTGTTAATGTATTTCTGTAAATTGTGCTTTTTGTGTTATTAAGAAAAAAATTCTGTTTTTATACAAATTTTCTATTATTTTAAAAATATTCAGTCATTTTTAAAAAAAGATTCTGTTAGTTTAAAAAAATGTTATTTTAAAAAAAATCTGTTATTTTTAAAATTACTTTTTGTTATATTTTAAAAAAAGTCTGTTATTTTTAAAGAAGTCCTGTTATTTTTTTAAAAATTATGTTATGTACTTATTATTGTAAAACTTATTATAATTACAATAGTTTTGAAATGTTGGGACTTAGTATTCATTTTAGGATTTAGTATACATTTTAGGAAACAAATCTGAGATTTAGCGTACATTTTAGGATTATAATGTATTAGATTATCAAAAATTTTCCAATAAACTTATAATGTTAGATTAATTTGGGATTTAGTATACATTGTACGAATAATTTTAATAATCTAGCAAGTAATAGATTAATTTTGGGACTTAGTATAAAATTTTAAAATTTAGTATACATTTTAAGAAAACATTTTGAGTTTTAGTATATATTTTAGAAAAAATTTAAAGGATTAGATTAATTACATAATTATTATAAATTTTAGATTATTATTAGAAAAAATATTTATTACGTATTCTGTAAAATTCATAAAACTAATATTTTGAAAAAAAATTATAGATGATGTCTAGTAGAGGTTTGTCTCTCGAGGAGGTGGACGTACTCGTGGCCGTGGACGCGGTCATGGCCCGTTGGTTCCACCATCGGCGAGTGCTGCTTACCAGGTTGGGCAAGCAGCGTTCCAACCACCCCAACACCACCGTCGCCTGAGCCCTCAGCCGCCGCACCGGCAATAGATCCGGAGGTTGATCCGTCTACTCTTATGCCGGCCGCAGAGGAGGTCAGACCGTCTACTCCCTCACCGGCAGTAGATCTGGCCCATCCATGGGCTGCACCACCCCCACCATACCCACCTGCACCACTAGTCCCCCCACCATCCACGCCCCGGTATATCACCCTCGTGGACGCTAAGTATAAATTTTTGTTATTTATTTGAATTTTTGCATAAACACTAATTAATATATAATTTCAAGACTGAGCGCAAGATACACGAGAGCATCAACACGGTGGTGCGAGGACATTATCCCCACCTTTGGGGATATTTGCGCCAGGTGCCGCCAGAGCACCAGTATTTCTGGTTCAAGAGTTTGAAGGTACTTTATTTTAATTTCTATTTAATGGTATAAATTTAAATTTTTTTGTTACATATTTTAACAATTTCTTTGTTTTGCAAATGATATACTGGTGGGACTGTGACGATGAGTCCATGTTCCGCGCATTCCACATGTTCGTAGAGAATTTCATCCGCAAGTGGTTCACTCTCGCCAGACAGTCTCTGGTGAAGCCGGTGTGGCTGGCGAACGAGGTCTGGTGGCAGCTCCAGCTGTACTGGAACAATGAGGAGTTCAAGAACGAGTCCGCCAAGAACAAGGGCAACCAGTCGGCCAACCCCGCAACATTATCTATTGTCTACCACGGGGGTTCTTCTTCAGTCAACATGCACAAGAGGAAGATGGTAAGTAATTTTTTTTACTTAAAGCATTTATCAATATTAAATAAAAACATGACTAACTGTTCATTTCTTGTACTGGAGGCACAGCTCAGTCGGCCAGTCAAGCAGATGGAGTTATTCTCCATATGCTACAAGAAGAAGGCCGATGACGGTTGGAACGGGCCAAGGGCACCGAAGGAGGCGGTAAGTACTTATACTTTAAAATTTATTTTGTTTAATTTTTAGAAATAATAATAATTTTTTGGTTTGTTTTGTAGGAGACGTTCTAGAAACTATTGGAGGATCACCAGCCTCAGGTCACGACAATCCTCGTGATATTCCGGCCGAATCGGAGGGCTAAGTGGCGATGACCGAGCAAGATTTGTGGCTGGCAATGGTCGGGGGCAAGAACAAGGGTCATGTATTCGGTCTTAGTTATGGGGCCCACAACCATAGCCAGACCTATACATCTCCATCACCACCACCACCACCACCGCCACGTCGGACATGGAGGATCGGATGGTCTGGCTCGTGAAAATGATGGCCGACGTGATGGCGATGATGAAGTCCATGCAAACCGACCACTCCACTGTCGGCCTGTCACAGCCTCTGACAGACCCCCGTGCTCCAGATGATGCCGACATAGACCACGATGAGGGGGATGGGTGTAGATTTAGGATATGTTTTTATAATATTTATAATTAAATTGAATAATATTTTTTTTCGTAATTATGCATAATTTGGTATTGCATAACATCATTCAGTATTTGATTATTTAAACAAATTAAAAAAATAATTAATAATTTTATTTTATTTATATAAATATTAATTGTTATTATATAATTTAAAAAAATAGTTAATAAATAATTTAGAAACGGTCTTTTGCACTGTTAGGTATGCTAAAATATCGACTGAACCATTCCAATCATGGATCCCACAAACAAGACCACCATTCCTAAAACCGTCCAAAAAGACCATTCCAAATAAGGGACGAACCAATCATAATTTTAACCCAAAGTTAATGACTATATATCACCATTGTCGCTCCAAATACAGATCGTAAACAGTATATTCCAAATAAAGATCAGCACAGTTCCTACGTTCATTATAAAGTTAGGTTCAAGTAGAGTTCCATATATACCATTCCAATATCTATCACCCAAATAAAAAAGAAAACCGTTCCAATGTGTATTCCCGAACCGGTGAAAAAATGCATCTTTTATACATTAACTTTAGTGCAAATAGAGTTGTAATGAGAATTCCAAAATATGTCATAACATAACACGTGACCATTCCAAATGTTAACTGAGTGTTCCAAATACATAAATTATATATTCACATAGACAAACATAATAAGGAATGGTTTTCAGCTTGTGGATCAAAAATAGTTCCAAAATAGAAACGGTCACTGAGTAACCGTTCCTAAATATTAGGAATGAAGTCTATTACAACGGATGGTATACCGTTCCAAATGCCAGTCCAGGTTCATTCAGTGAGCTTTTGCCCATTCCAAAGTAAAAAAAAAAAAAAGTTCTTAAGCACATTCAATTCCCACATTTTTTTGGTAGTGTATATTGATTAAAACTTGTTGAAACTATGAGAATATATGTAATATTGTTGAGATGATTATCAAGTTTGTAATAAGTATATATCTTCTTGTTCTTCAAGAACAATATCATATGTATAATTTATACTTCTGAAGTTTTTTAATATATTTTTGTATGTAGGACTTGGGCTAGAATATTTCTATTTCATGATGTCCTATGTTTTCTATCATTGCCATCTGTGTACATTGCAAACCATTAGAAAGTATGACCTAAAGCAGAAATTGGATTTGTAGCTCTCTTTGTAATGGCCAGTATGAATTAATAAGCCACGCATTTGTTATGGCTTTTGTTACGCCATAGGTGTTAAAAGAGTATTACAATTGGAACGGCTATTTCCTCAACATCTGTAACTTTGGTGTCTTATTTTATAACGGTTTTTGGAGCGACTATGTATTATGCTTGTGATGGCTTGGAATGGTCTTTGACATGGTTTTTGTGCCTCAACTTACGATTTTTTAAACGGTTGTTTACCAACTCTTGTAGCTTACTTTCCTTCGGTGTTTGTAACGGTTTTTGGAATTGTCTTAGATTGTAGCCATTACAAACGGTTTCGAAATGTACTTCTAGAACTCCCACAAAAGCCGTTACAAAAACTAATTAATTATTAAGTAATTTAATTATTTTTATATTATTAAAATATTAAATTTTATATATAATTTATTGATGAATTTGTAGAATATGAAAATTTATATAAATTATGTAGCTCGAAATAGTAACAATATAATTAACAAAATTAAAATTATATTTACATTATTGTTTTCAAAATATACATACAAATTAAAAAAGAAAAAGAAAGAAACGACAAAATCCTAATCTAGATCTGGATCCTCCCCGTCTTCTGCCTCATCGTCGTGCGTTAGGGGATCGGGTAAACCTTGTGCCAGTGGGGTCGGTGGAGGCTCGGATACACCGATCGTCAAAAGCAGGATGATCACCTCAGGCCTCCTGACCCAATTGTCGAGGTCCGAGCATTGCTCTTGTGGTGGCCGAGCCGATTTAGCAGTGGATGAGCTGGGCAATGACGTCCAGCAATGGAGTGGTGGGCCTCGAAGCCGAGGCCGAATACCCGACCCCTATTCCGTCCGCTTGCTATCGCCATCCACAACTACTGCTCGATCATGGCCACCAAGCCTTGAGAAGAGAAAGGAGGATCTTGCTGATCATTTGGTGGCTGGGTTTGTTGTTCCTCCACCATTCTTTCGAACGTCTCTTGCGAATGACATAATGGAGTTAGTACATAAAATCAACTTATAATATAAAATTGAAAACAAAAACAAAAATTGAAGTATTTACCTCCACATATGTTGCCCCCGGGCCGCTCCATTGGTCGTCCTCCTTAAAATAAAAAAAGAATTAAAACGTACAGAAAAATACTTGCCATCTTCCTTTTGTGGTGGCCAACGAACAACGACCCCCCTCGGTAGACGATCGCTATTGCGGCCGGGTTGGCTGCCTGATTGATTTTGTTCTTGGCTGACATGTCCTTGAATTCTGGGCTGGCCCAGTATTCAAGGAGCTGGCGCCAAATCTGATCGGCTAGCCAAAGAGGTTGTGACAATTGTCCCCGAGCGTCCGAGAACCTCTTCCGCAGGAACCGACCGGCCTGCCACCGGATGACCTTGTACATGGACTCATCGTCACAGTACCAGTAAGTAAGTTGCATATTCACACAATAAAAAAATTAGAAAAAATGCAATTTTGGTCCAGTTCCTTAAGGGCAGTAGCATTTTAGTCCAGGCTCATTCTAATATAGCAATTAAGGACTGTAATTTCTAAACAGTGGTAATTTAAGTCCAAAACGCCCTAACTTAGCCGGAATCCTCACCCGGCCGGCGACTATTTCACACGTGGATTATAAAATTAAATTTCCTTACATGGCACATGATTTGGCAGGCATCGTGAGGTGGCATGGTGACCTGCTTTATGTTAGGCCAAAATCCATTTAAATTAATAATTTTATTCTTAAATATATGTTATTTAAGTATCATTATACGTATTTAAAATAAAAGTTTAAAACTTTCTTTTTATTATTTTTATTTAAAAAAATTTAAATAAAACTTCTTAATTCTCGAAAAATAAATTCTTAACTTTCTTTTAAATTTTTTTCTTAAAACTTTTTAAAAATTTATTTTTTTATTCAAATTCTTTTAATTATTTTAAATTAAATTAATTACAAAAATTGATTAAAATTTTAAATTGGGGGTATCCCTCGTCTGGGCAACACGACGTTGCCCAAATCAGCGTCGCACAGGTAGAGAGCACCAACGACCTCTTGGGGGGGGGGGGGGGGGGTTAGTTGGGGGTAGGGATAAAATGAAATTAAGAGAAAATAATAATTTGGCAAGCATAGTAAAGTGGCAATGGTGACGTGTCGTCCTTACCACGTAAGAGATACTGGATTATTTTAAATCCACGAAGTCAAAACTCGGCATAATAGTGAAAATTTTCCAAATTTTTAAGGTCACATGCGCCCATGTGAAGAATGATTCTAGTCAAATTAGGGTTTTTCGGACTTAAATTGCCACTTTTTAGAAATTACAGTCCTTAATCGCTATTTTAGAGTGCGCCTAGACAAAATGCCATTGTCCGTAAGAAACTGGACCAAAATTGCATTTTATCCAAAAACAATTTAACTATTGAAAACATAATTAAAAATACTGATAAATCTAAAGCACCTTTAGGTTGTCCACCCAAAACAGGAGGTGCTCCTGCGGAATCTATTTTATGCATCCCCATGGATGAGGATAGTGGTTGCGCACCGTTGCATTAATCGCATAATGGAACTCTCCGCCCGACCTAAAAAATTAATTAAAAATTAAAATTTGATAAAAATAAATGAAAATAAATTAATACATTTTTTCTATTTAATTACCTCACATTGCGGAGGCTGATGTAGTGACGTGCAGACGGTGGTGGCACTGGAGGCGCTGGTGGTGGTGGTGGTAAATCTCATGGCCGAGGAGCGGAGGCCTGTAAATTGGAGTCCGCTGGGGCCTGTGAACCGTCGGCCCTCGGGGCTTGTGAACTCCCTATCTCTGCCGCTGATGAACCCGTAGTGGTGAGGTCTACTGGCGGAGCCTGTGGCACTGGAGGCTCTGGTACTGGCGATGGCAGATGTGGGAGTGCTCCCGCATCAGCGGCAGGAGTAGGAACAAGTTGGCCACAACCACACACGTCTCGGAAGGGGCGGACAATTGATCGTCATGGATCTACAAATTTATAGTAAAATTATAGTAATTCCATAAATTAATAAAGGATTCAATCAATTTATACAAAATTTTCTAAAATTACTGAAAAACTCCATAAAATTTCAAAAAAATTGGTAAAATTACACAGAATTCCCTAAGATTACTGAAAATTCTCTAAAATAACAGAAAATCCCTAAAATTACAAAAATTCCCTAAAATTACAAAAGAAATCCCTAAAATTACAGAAATTTTGTAAAATTACATAAGATTCCCCAAAATTACAGAAATTTTGTAAAATAATTACACAAAATTCATCAAAATTTTCCTATATTCTTAAATTATCCTAAAATGACATAAAAATACATAAAAAATAGTCCTAATTGTGGGAAAAAATTACATAAATCACATTTTCTATAATATATTTTTAACAAAATTTATTTCATAAAATACAGAAAAATTCTTAAAAATTCAAAAAATTAAAGAAATCTAAAAAATAACTGAAATTTCATAAAATTATAAAAAAAGATTCTCGAAAGTAATATTGACACAAAATTGATCAACATATTTACACAAAATTCATCAACATATTTACACAAAATTCCCAATTTAAGGACAACAAATATTTCAATTCCCGTATTTACACCAAATTCAACAATATGTACACAAAATTTAGACAACATATTTACACAAAATTCAAAAAAATTCCCAATGTAAGCACAACAAATAAACACAATTTAAGAACAACAAATTACAAAATTATTTCAACATCATTTCAAATTGGGATATACATTGATCATCTCATGACTTCAAATTTGGAAATATCATACAAATTACACAAATTAATAACAAAAAATGAAAAAAGAAAAAAAAAACCTTACCTACTGTGGTGAGGACGGTGGCGAGAGGAGCGGTAGCTGGAGGGCGCTTGGTGGCGAGGATGGTGGCGACGGACGGTGGCGGGTTTGGTGGTTGGTGGGTGGGGGCTAGACGGCAGCGTCAATGGCAGTGGAGGTGACGTCAATGGTGGTGGCAGAGGCGGCATATGATGGTGGCAGAGGCGGGGTTTGGTGGTGGCTGGACGGCAGCGTATGGTGGTGGAGGTGGTTCTGTGTGTGTGTGTGTGTGTGTGTGAGAGAGAGAGAGAGAGAGAGAGAGAGAGAGAGAGGGTGGTGGTTTAGTGAGCTAGTGGTGGTGGTTTGAGGTGGCGGCGGAGTGCCGTCGGTGGTGGCAACAACGGTGTTTCAGGTGGAAAGAGCGAGAGAGAGAGAGAGAGAGTTGAATTTATATTAAAAAATTTGGAACAACTTCATAACCGTTACAAAAGCTGGTAAAAAACAAAATGTAATTTGTAAAGTTGTTACAAAAGGTGTTACAACAATTGAGGTAGTATGTAAAGCCGTTACAAAAGGAGAGACAGATATTGAAGTATTATGTAAAGCCGTTACAAAAGAAGGTACAAAATTGGTGTAGTATGTGAAGCCGTTACAAAAGGAGGTACAACAATTGAAGTAGTATTTAAAGTCGTTACAAAAGGAGGTACAACACTTGAAGTACTTTGTAAAGCCATTCCAAAAGACAATGCACAGTGTACGTAGTATAGGTATCCTAGTACAAAACGACGATGTTTTGCTCTTTCGTACAACAAATCCTACCAAAGGCAGTTACAACTTAGGAAATATTTTCCAATAAAACCCGTAACAATTACTAAAAACTCGTACGGGGCAGATAATGTTGAAGAAAAGTATACAATGTGTGCAATTACACAAACAAAAACACAAAACACTTGTAATTGAGATTGATATGTGTTAACAATATGAAATAATTTTGTATAGTCATAATTGTTAGAATTCCACTAATATAACTATCATGTCATATTGTTGTGTTCCATCAGACCATCAAAATTAAGATCCAACTGTTAGATACGATCAAACCAACAAAATAATACATTACATGAAGTTTTCTACGTATTTGGTTTACGGATGTCGAGATATCGTATCCAGAACGTAAGATTATTCTTTTACTCTGGTGCATCATTAAATCAGGCTATGTGATTTTCAATCAGACCGTCAGATGTGATCAAATGGCCATAGTCTACAATATATTTAAGTTTGGTGTGGATCAAGTGCACGGATTTTAAGATATCGTAATGGGAACCATATTTTGGAAATATAAAATTGTAACGGCTTTTGAAATGATTAGTTATACTAGATATTTAGAATGTCTTTCCTAAAACATCTAGGACGTTCTCATAAAATTTGGATTCCCTCCAATTTTTTTCATTTTCCGCCATAGGAATTATTTCAACCAGTTTTTGTAACGGACTTGTCAACAAAACTGCTCCAAACTCTTACTTCCCGTTAAAAATTTCATTTCATGCGAAATGAGGCGCCAATTATTTTACATTTTGTATCGGCTTTTGTAATAGATGATCCTAAATGAGATTTTTTTTTTTTAAAATATAAACTGATTCATAAAATAATAGAAACTTTTGTTTTTCATTATAAAACACTAGAAAGATAGAATTTCATCTTCATCAGTCTCGTAGTCCTCGAAACTATCTTCGTAATCCTCGTCATCTTCACTCTCCTTGTCACCTTGGTGCGTTCGGAATGTTCATGTTCCCTATAGTTGTGCTACCGAAAAATCAACAAAAAAACTATATATTATCAGGATGATTAAGTTCATACGTTTGATTATCCGTAACAACTTCGTGGATAGGTATGACTTCCTCTGCCTGATATGCGACCTCAGTCCATCGAGAATCGTCAACTACTCTTCGAGCCTTAGTTTTGCAAACAGCTATCCAATCCGCTTTGTCTCTCTTCATGCTTGGGTACTCTGTGTAGTAGACTTGCACTGCTTGTTGTGCCAGTATGAATAGTTCATCCTTTTGGTACAGTTTCCTGAAATTAACATCAACGATGATAATGAGGGTGTACCTTCATGCCTCTTATTGGGTCGACCCAATTAACACTTGAATTATCTCTTTGAGTATCTCATAGAAGTCAGTGTCTGTGTTTGTATGCGATGGGCTTTTCACGCACACCTCACAATTCATCGTTCACTTCCCGACGTTGTGACACTCCGTGTGGAAGTTGAATCTATTCACAAAATAACACGGGAATGTCGTCACCTCACTGCATGGACCCCAATAGTGACACTTCAGGAGCTCTTGCTCTGTGTAATTTAACTCCTAATAAACCTGCAAATCCATTATATATATACATACAATTTTAGGTTACAAAAAGCTTACAGGATGTTTGTCCCTAAGTCATGGAATATGTAAAATTCACCAACTTACACGATGTTTGAATCAGTCCTTGAAATCAGTTGCTACAAGCTGATCAATAATTCAATCATCCGCATTATGGCCTTGCTGGTATAGTTCATTCAGGAATTCCCTTATTGCAAATTTATATATTTTACTGAAAAAGCACATCACATTCAAATTTAATCATTCAAATATATGTATATACTTACTCATAATACGGTGTGACACAATTGCACAACACATACGTCTCAATTATATGCCGTTCTAGACTACTGAACCATCTCTTCTTTGAGGCACCACTCGCTCGGCCAGAGTGGTTTGAAAATAGACTGTAGAATTCTATCATCATCTGTAATGAGATCATCGTTTCTACTGGGCCTACTTCGTTTGCAAAGAACGTGCGACTCAAAGTAGTAGGAGGTGAATAGCCCGATTTCTTCGACAATGTATACCTCCATAATGGACGCCTCGACGTATGCTTTGTTCTTCACCTTCTTCTTCAAATCGTGAAGGAATCTATTCATAACAATATTTATTAATATGTGGATTCTCCATAAAAGTGTAACAAATTAAATAGAATGTAGGAACACAATTAAGAGTAGCATTACCTCTTAAATGGGTACACCCACCTGTACTGTACTGGCCCTCCCACACGAGTCTCGTATGGCAAGTAAACATTGAGGTGCTCCATTGAGTTGAAGAAGGCTAGCGAAAATATTTTCTCAAGGTTGCACATGATCACGGATACGTTGTCTTCTAACTCCTATAGTTTGGTGACATCAAACTTAGTCGAGCATATATACTGGAATAGCAAACTCATCCACGTTAATGTGTTCCACACATGCTTAGGAAGCATCTCACGGAAGGCAACTGGGATCCATTTCTGCATAAATATGTGACAGTCGTGGCTCTTTATGCCATAGATCCTTAACTCCGTCATATTGACGCAACGACCAATGTTAGATGCATAACCATCAGGAAACCTCAGACAATGAATCCAATCACATATCTTCCTCTTCTATTCCTTCTCAGGGTATACACTGCTTTAGGCATCGCGTTCGGTCTTCTTCGTCCAACTCAAGCGCTGAATGATTACATATGATTTTCAAGTCCTTGCGTGCATTCAGATGTACTTCGTTTTCCCCTTTACATTCCTCATGGTGTTGAATATGTTGCCAAACACATTTTTGTCAATGTGCATGACATCAAGTATGTTTTTCTTCGTCCACTTGTGGACGGTACCATATCCTGGTAGGAGTGTCTTCGGTTCTTCAACAATAGGACTTAATTCTGCTACCTAATCGCAAATCTACTCTCCAATCAGCCTCGAACGTGCAACCTTCCTTTCTACTCGATTTTTAGTAAAGGCTTTCTTATTGTAACGGCTTTTGTATCAGAAGCTATTAGTTAAAATTTTAAACCTTTTTTAGTACAACCCTTGTAATGACTTAACTCCATTTTATAAGACCATTACAAAATTAACTGACCGGTAAAAAAGTCGTAATAAATTTGTAGCGAATTGACACTTTGTACCAGATTTTGTAACGGCCACGCTCCGCATGACGTATGGCTGTTACAAGGTGAACAAGAGCTTCCAAAAATCGCTACAATTTGTAACGACGTTATATTTGCAATGGCTCTACACATACCATTATTACTTTGTAACGGCTTTACCATCGGTTATTCCTACGACCTGATTTTTAATTCCTTCAATCCAAAATTGTAATGTCAGAAAATTGTTTCCGTTTCAAGTTTGTTACAAAGGCCGTAGGTAGTGTAACGTCCATGTGGCCGTTACAAAAAAGCTGTTACAAATCCCTCATTTTTTTCACCCCCATACTTACGAGACTAAAATTTGTAATTTTCCTTTGTCTTATTAATTAGCAATACTTGAAAATAAACACGAAAAGCAAAAACAATAATCTAATAGAATTACTTCTCTTATTTTTCATTGGATAAAGTTTCATAACTCTACAACTGAAAAAAAACCTATAAGTTATAACAGGAGCATTAAAATAATAAATCTTTGTATAAATTTTTAGTATTGAAGTTTTAACTTCTATTTAGTGTAAAAAGGTATTTTACTTTTTAACATTTGTTGCTTATAGCTAGGACTTTAAAATTTTATAATTAATTATATTTATAAAATTTATTTTTCACACTCACATTGGTAATGAGAATATCCCCATTATTTATGTAAAAGACTGATAATTTTACTTATTTTGACTTTCAATTATCTTCTATTGCTTTTAAATGTTATAGTAATTTTCTTTGTAATATTTGCTTTTCATCATTATATTTGTCAACAAAGAATCACAATTTAAGTTAATCTATATTTCAGATTTGTTTCACTTTTGAAATTAAATTTTATTCTTTGTTTTTCTAAATTGGACAAGTTGAAAAAAATCAATAATTGGTTATTTTATTTTATTTTTCTTTTAAAATTTTATTTCCTATACCAACTATCACTGATGTTCGTCATTAAAATAAAAGCAACGTCAATTTGGCAATTAATTAACAATGACAAAAGAGCCAAATGTATTTGTAGTCCCTCCAAACTCATAATAATAACCCGTCCCTTACCTTCTATTTGTACTTAAATATCTATATTCAATACTAATTAAAAATACACTACCAAAAAAAACCTATAGCAACAAATTTTTGCAATGGATTTCATAAAAAAGCCGTTGCAAAACAGATTTGCCACGAAATTTTGCAATTGAATATTTTCCGTTGCTATAGGTATCACTGCTATATAGCGACGGTTTTTTTGTCTATTGCAAAATATTGCCACGGTTTTTTATCTGTGGCAAATTTCCATTGCAAAATCCATTATTTAAAAAGTTTTGACTTTTTATATTTTGCAACAACTTTATGATGGTATATTCGTGGAAAAGTTGATGGCAATTCGTTGCAAAATCAGTTTTTATTTGCAACTACATTTGCAACGAAAAGTCATTGCAATATTGCAACATAATGTTGGCAATGTCATTCCGTTGCAAATTTTGCGATGAAATATTTAACTACAATCCGTTGCAAAATTATTTTATTTGCAACGACATTTGCAACGGAAGTCGTTGCAATATTGCAATATTTTTTTTGCAACGACGTTCCCTTGCAAAATTTGCAACGATATAATTTACTACAATTTGTTGCAAATTAATTTTCGTTTACAACGACAATCCATTGCAAATTTTACCACAATAATTGCAACGAAAACCTGTTGCAAAATTATTTTCGTTTACAATGACAATTTCACAATTTATATTCAAGGATAAAAATATATTTAATTTAACTATAACAATTTATAAATTCAAATATGACAATATATTTAAGCAAAAGTGCTTGTCACAATTGTATCAACTCCTCAATCAAAGGCTGCAAGTATACACCAATAAGTCATTTGGGATTAGCAGGACTAGGAATAATCAACGACAAAAACATACATTCAGATTTCATACACATCTCTGGAGGAAGGTTGTATGGTGTAATGATAACTGGCCAACAAGAATATGATTTACCATATTGTCCATGAATGGCAAAACCATCAACACAAAGGCCAAGACGAACATTGCGGGATTCTGAAGCAAAATCTGAATGTCTCATTGAATTTTTTCAATGCCTCTGCATCAGACGGATGACACATAACCCCACTCTTTGTCTCATGAGTGGCATGCCAACTCATGTGCTCAGCTATTATCTGCAGTCAAGGAGTTATGGGCAAATACTAGAGTGTAGCATATGCACTTCTTTTAGAACGAGGATTTTGACTGTTGTCAGGTTTATACCTAGCATGCTTACAAAACTTGCAGAATTCCAAATGCTTGTGTTCTTTCCAAAATAACATACAACCAACCTTACATGCGTCAATTTTCTCAATAGGTAACCCAACTCTGTTATCAACCTTTTTATACTATAATAATCATTGGGTAACGTGTGATCTCATGGTAGCATCTCCGCTATTACTTGTAAATACTGATCATGACAACTTTGTGATACATTGTGTTCAGATTTGATGTTTACTAACCTCGCTACCGTAGATAACTGAGAGTGAGTTACGCGCCCAGCAGTCCGCACGACATCAAAAGAATTTTCAGACAATGCTGCTAAATTGTCAGCCTCATCATAATTAGAATTCGGACCAGTCTCATTTGCATGTGATTTATCGGTAGGATATGTCGAATTATTGAATACACCCCCTGTGGAAGAGATACATGACCAGCTGCATCAAACACCATTCTCTAATCCCAATTCAATTGCTCATAGTTATTCTAATTTGTCATTTGATCTGCAGAGTTGTCAGCTGAAATTGGATGCTCACAATCCATCTGTATAGACTCACCATGAGATGTCCAATTGTAATAATTTTTCTTAAAACTTTTCTTACAGAGGTCCCATGTTACCTCCTCCGTGGATTTGTATGTATGATTTTTACATACGCTACACAGACAACGAATTTTCTCCGCATCCATAAAATCATGTTGTGTTTTTGCCCAATCTATAAACTCGGTGACCCCATCTATAAATTCTTTTGTAAGATGACGATTACCGAGTACGTGCATTCGTCTCATACATCCACTTTGTCAATTCTCTCAATATTTTTGTTCTAAAATCAATAAATATTATACATATTCATTAACATACATACATATAAAACTAAAAATTTCGAGAATAAAATGAATATACATAAATAAACTAGTAAAAATTGTATACTAACCTTAATGTAAATAAGCTAAATATCCAAATGTGTGACTCATTGTACTAACGTGATCATTAACAGTTTAATGCAAAGATTGATTAAAAAATCGATTGAGTGGAAGGAGAGAAGAGGAAGAAGGTGTTATAGACGATTATAAAAATAAGTGAGAAACAAAAAGAAAGTTTTCTTATATTATGCTTTTTGCAACAGATTTTGCAATGGATTGCTACGGCTTTTACCACGGAATGATATTTTTGTTGCAAAAAGTAAAAAATTTTAAAAATAGTGAATTACAACTGTCACAAACATATTGCAACGGACGTATCCGTTGCAATATCCATTGCAAATCCAGCGACTCAATAATTAATGCCTACAGTTGTAAAGTACGGATTGCAATGACTTCATAGGTCGTTGCAATACCATTGCAAAATTGTCGGCAAATTTTGCAATGGAAACATATCTGTCGCTAAAATCTGCTACAAATCACGAAATACATTTTGCAACGACATCTTTTCGTTGCAAAATCCGTTGGAATTTTTTTGTAACGGATGTAACTAGAATCTTCATTGCAAAGTATGCAACGGATGATTTTCGTTGTGAAAAATCGTTGGAAGTTTGCAATGCAATTTGTCGTTGCAACATTTTGCCACGACACTTGCAACGACTTATGTTGAATGTGGGGTATCTTAAAGTTGACCGAAAGCTGCTACGGAATATTGCAACGGGTAGTCCATTGCAAAATATCATCGTTATTTTGCAACAGAAGTTGCAACAATAATGTAAAAAACATCACAATCTGTTGCAAAGTCGTGGCAAAAGCCGTTGCAAAATGTCCGTTGTTATAACCCTGTTTTTTTTGTAGTGATATTCTCCGTGAGTTAAGTAGATACTAACATTATTTTGATACTATAAGGATCATAATCACAGGTTTATGTTTAAGTTAATTTGTTAATTATTGACATTAATAGCATTTTTTTCGGAAAACTTTTTTTTTTTTTTTTACCTTCTATTAAACTTTTAAATTTTAGAAGTATTCTCTTTATAATATTTATTTTTAATAGCATATTTGTTACTAATAATCATCATTACTGGCTCCATTTTTTAATTCAGTGCAAGAGTGCATATATAGCTATGAAAACAAGAATTAATAAGAATAAATATTATAATGTGATAAGTAATTAATATGAATTAACAAGCACATGGTTTTACATAATCACCCCTAGGCCAAATAATAAGATAAGGTTAATTTAGGCAAATAAAAGAAAAGAAAGAAACTTTTAGAGAGATTGGTACTTTCACTACAAAAAAATGCGGTGATTGGGACGGTTTAGCATGACCGTGCCGAACCCCGTTCCAAATAGGAATGGTAACTGGAACTATTGTGGAACGGTAATCCGTTGCTACCGTCACTTTCGTATTATTCGGAGTCAGAACGTGTAGCAACGGCTAAATCATTCCTATTTGTGTGTCAGGCTATGTGTGCCGATATGTAAATCCATTACCATTTCAAAAAGGGAGTGGATATATTTTAGTATTCCATTTGGAACACAAATGTGGAAATTAGAGCGGTTGTTTGACCAGGAAAAGTGACCGTTCCTACCCATGTTCCACAACCCGGGTCGATTTGGAACACATGTACGACCGTTTCCAACATATAGTCCTAAATGAGACCCTTTTACACCTTAAGTGAACAATGTAATGCAATAACCATTCTAAATTGTGGGTATTGAGAAAATCAAGTTTAGTTCCAAACACCGCTCCAAAATGGGCTACTATTAGGAACGATCGGTTTACATAAACAATTATTTGTGAATATGACCGTTCCAAATATACACAAACTGCTATATTCTAACGGTTACTTTACCGTTCTTATGTCCGTCCTAGAGACCGTTCCTAATGATGGAGCAATGGCTATATTTTCAACGGCTAGTGTAGTGTTCCAAATAATTTTGCAATGCCCGTTCCAATATTTTTCTATTTATATGTCCCCCTTGAATTTAATTGTTCTTTTAATTACTCTTCAACTCATTTGTGCTAACTCGCTCTTTTGATTCTTTATACGTAGAATCAAAAATGTCAACAATCTGCGCGAAATTTGCATTAATCTTGAAAGGTGTTTTGCTCAGGTAAGAAGTTGAAATTCTTTAATGGTTACTTATATATATATATATATATATATTTTGTTCTGGTGATTTAATTACTATTGTGAATTGCTTGTGTACGATGGACTAATCATGTTAAGAAAGTTGAGGAGATGGATGTATGATCGAGACGTGCTCGGTGTGACGCTGGAGTTTGAGGATGGTGTTACAACAATTCTAGAATAGGCCCAGTCTCAGCATGCATATATGGACGGGGAGAAGATTAGGTGTCCTTACCGAAAGTGCAAAAACGAACGGTTCAAAACATAGGACGAGGTAAATTTCGACTTGTGTATGAAAGGGTTTATACCGGAGTATTATAATTGGACTTCGCATGGTGAGGAGAGGGTGCAGGAATACTTTGAAGCATTAACAGCGCCCCCGTGCAGCAGCACCAAACGCCACCCGCTCAGGAGGAGGGTAGCTCGCATTGGGGTGATGCGACTCAGATGGATTGGGCGCAGAGGGTGGTATTCAATGTCGCCGAGCCGTCTTTCTGGTCTTCGTATAACCAAGAGGGACCGACTAATAATGGTACTCAATATTGTCCTTCTGATGTGGGTCCTAGTTCATATTACGATTCGGGGCCCTATGATTATTGTCTGGCTTGTCATACCATTTTTTTGATGTAGTTCATGTTGCCGATCAACCATTGTGGAACGGCTGCACTACCTCTCAGTTGGCGTCAATTGCGACGTTGGTGAATATCAAGGTCGAATGGAGTTTTTTCCGAGCATACATATGATCGCTTGTGCCAGTGGGCTGATACTATAATGCCTCGCGATCACACTTTCCCCACTGATTATTACAGTAGAAGAAATTGATAAGATAATTGGGTTTACTAGTTCAGAAGATTGATACGTGCAAAAATGGTTGCATGTTGTACTAGAAGGACGATATTGATCTGGAATATTGCAAGTTTTGTGGAGACGCTAGGTACAAGCCCACCAGGGACAGAAATTCTCAACGCAAGAAGTCCCCATATGCCATTCTTAGGCATCTACAGCTTACCCCTCAGCTGCAGAGGTTGTATGCGTTGGAGGCCACTGCAAAGCATATGACTTGGCATACGAGTCCGCCGATGCAGAGGCTTGGAAGCATTTTGACCGGACGTATCCTGATTTTGCAGTTGAGCCCCGTAATGTTTGACTTGGGCTGTGCACGGATGGGTTTGTATCGCACGGCCAGTATGGTAAAACTTTCTCATGTTGGCCCGTGATACTTATACCGTACAATCTCCCATCGGAATGTGCATGAAGTGTGAGTATATGTTCATAACGATGGTGATCCCTGGCCCATGGAATCTCAAACGTCTTATCGATGTCTACCTGGAGTCATTAATCGAGGAGTTGCAGAATTTATGACATGTAGGTGTACGTACGCACGACACTGTGACAAACCAGGCATTCATGATGTGGGCCACATTAATGTGGACAATGAACAACCTTCCCGCTTATGGGATGACGTCTCGATGGAGTACTGTCGGTGTTATGGGGTGTCCAGTTTGTATGGAGGACACACGGGCATTCTATTTACAGCACGGTCAAAAAGCATGCTATTTTGACTGCCACAGGCAGTTCCTCCCACCGGACCATCCTTATAGAGGAACAAAAAAACCTTCACTAAAAATGGAGAGGAAGGTTGCACGTTCGAGGCTGACTAAAGAACAGATCCGAACCCGTGTCAATGCATTTAGTGTTACAGTCGAACAACTGTTGAGTGAACCGGAAGGCTATGGTGTCGACCATAAGTGGACGAAGAAAAGCATCTTCTGGGAGCTTGAATACTGGGGAGCGCATTTGATACGACACAATCTTGATGTCATGCACATTGAGAAGAATGTGTTCGACAATATATTCAATACTGTAATGGACATAAAGGGCAAAACGGAGGACAATTTGAATGCACGGAAGGATCTCAAGATCATATGTAATCGGCCGGAGCTTGAGGTGGACGAAAGGAGACCGAACGTGACGCCCAAAGCGGTATATACACTGACGAAGTATCAAAAGAAGAAGATATATGAGTGGATTTGTTGTCTTAGGTTTCCGGATGGGTATGCATCTAACTTGTCCCGTTGCGTCGACGTAAAGGAGCTAAGGATACACGGCATGAAGAGTCATGATTGTCATGTATTCATGCAGAAGTTGATTCTGGTTGCCTTCCGTGAAATGCTTCCTGCGCACGTGTGGGGGGCCTTAACGGAAGTGAGCCTTCTATTTCAGATCCTATGCTCTACCACACTGGATGTGAACAAGGTAAAAGAATTGCAAGACAGTGTAGTCGTCATCCTGTGCAACCTCGAGAAAATATTTCCTGCTTTTTTTGACTCAATGGAGCACCTAATTGTTCACCTTCCATATGAGGCACGCGTTGGGGGGCCGTGCAATACAGGTGGATGTACCAATTTGAGAGGTAATTAACTACACTAGAATATTTACTGTTAAATATATTATTTTTCTGTGGCAATTAATTTGCATTTTAATAAATACTCGTATGAATAGATTCCTAAGCGATTTGAAGAAAAAGGTGAAAAATAAAGCACACGTCGAGGCATCAATTGTATAGGCTTATATGTCGAAAAAATCGGGCTTTTCTCTTCTCACTACTTCGAACCAAACATTCTCTGTAACCAAAGCAGACCTGGTCGAAACGATGATCTCACGAGCAACGATGATCGAATAGTAGGTCCATTTCCAATCACCTGGGCCGAGCAAGTGGAGCCTCAAAGAAGAGATGGTTGAGCGGTGAGGAACTTCATGTTATCGAGACATACCTGTTGTGTAATTGTGAAGTAGTTGCGCCATACTACAAATACATTTTTGGCAAAATTACATTTTTGGTCCTGTAACTTTAGGTCATTAGCACTTTTAGTCCTGTAACCTTCGCGGTTTACAGATTTCGTCCTTTTTTTACACATTTAGTCCTACACATCTCAATTTTGGTCCTTTTTTAACACATTTAGTCCTGCCTTTACACTTTTGGTCCACCGGTAAATTTTCCAGCCAATTCGATTGGCCGAAATGCCATGTCAAATAGCACATCATCTGCCACGTGAGATTTGTAGATCGGCAAAATTACATTTTTGGTTCTGTAACTTTAGGTCATTAACACTTTTAGTCCTGTATCTTTCGCGGTTTACACATTTCGTCCTTTTTTTTGACACATTTAGTCCTGCACATCTCAATTTTGGTCCTTTTTTAAAAAAATTTAATCTTGCCTTTACATTTTTTTGTCCACCGATTAACGAAAAACATATAACAAATGAAAAATGGAGATATAATGAACATAGAACTTTGAAAGGTGCCATATACCGTTATTTGAACACACAAGTATACATGATTTATTGATCCACACAAAAGAAAGTTCAAAAGGAGCACAACTTGCTTTATTCACTATTAAAAAAAGATCCAATAGGGAAGCATCTCTTCCCCTTATTATCAGGGGAGCACCTTATGGTAATGAGCTTTAATGACCATATGGTGCACTAAAAAAAATTACTATTGCTACATTTTTAATGACTATGGCTAAAAACTGTGCGAAATAGTAATTTTTTTTAATCATTAAAAATGTAGCAATAGTAATTTTTAATAATGACTATGGCTAAAAACCGTGCGAAATAGTAATTTTTTTTAATCATTAAAAATGTAGCAATAGTATTTTTTTTAAATGACTATGGCTAAAAACCGTACGAAATAGTAATTTTTTTTAATCATTAAAAATATAGCAATAGTAATTTTTTTTAGTGCACCATATGGTACATGAATTTTTTGAACAACCCCCCCCCCTTCAGGTCCAAAGAGACATGTTAAGGAGGAGGAGGAGGAAGACAACGATGACGAAGAAAAAGAAGATAACAAAGTGAAAAAAGCATAAAGCTCATTACCATAAGGTGCTCCCCTGATAATAAGGGGAAGAGATGCTTCCCTATTGGCCCTTATTTTTAATAGTGAATAAAGCAAGTTCTGCTTCTTTTGAACTTTCTTTTGTGTGGATCAATAAATCATGTATACTTATGTGTTCAAATAACGATCTATGACACATTTCAAAGTTCTATTTCCATTGTATCTCCATTTTTCATTTGTTATATGTTTTTTCGTTAATTGGTAGATCAAAAAATGTAAAGGCAGGATTAAATTTTTTAAAAAAGGACCAAAATTGATATGTGCAGGATTAAATGTGTCAAAAAAGGACGAAATGTGTAAACCGCGAAAGATACAGGACTAAAAGTGCTAATGGCCTAAAGTTACAGGACCAAAAATGTAATTTTGCCGATCTACAAATCTCACGTGGCAGATGATGTGCTATTTGACGTGGCATTCCGGCCAATCGAATTGGCCGAAAAATTTACCGGTGGACCAAAAGTTTAAAAGCAGGACTAAATGTGTTAAAAAAGGACCAAAATTGAGATGTGTATGACTAAATGTGTAAAAAAAAGGACGAAATCTGTAAACCGCAAAAGTTACAGGACTAAAAGTGCTAATGGCCTAAAGTTACAGGACTAAAAATATAATTTTGCCTAAGTTTTTTATACAAACTTAACTCTCTCAAGCCATCATTTCAATTTGAACATGTATATTTATAATTATCAATTTTACTGATACATGTCATTCTTGAATGAACTGTACGAGCAACACCATTCGGAGGACCCAGTAATTGATCAACTAGTGGCAACTCAATTCAAGGATTGGTTCAAGCGCCATGTAAGAGTCACTTTCTTATAAATTATGACTATCTGCTCAATTTCTTATGAATTATTTCAATTGCTATATGATGAATTACAGGTGAAACCCGAATGGAATCATATAGGCGATGAACTGTTGAAGTTACATTATTGGGGCCCTAGAGCAGAAGTGACGACATACAAGTCTTACTTCGTGAATGGCTTCAATTTCCACACGGAACATCACAATGTCGGGAAGTCAACAATGAATTGTGGTGTTTGTGTCAAAGCTCATCATATGCAGACACGGATTTTGGCTTCTATGGTATACTTGAAGTGATAATTCAGTTAGATTACCCACTTATACCAAACATGCACATTGTATTGTTCAATTGTCGTTGGATCGATCTGGTTAGAGGCATGAAGATACACCCTCGTTATCACATCGTTTATGTCAATTTCAAAAAGCTCTACTAAAAGAATAGACTATTCATACTAGCGCAACAAGCAGTACAAGTCTACTACGCGGATTACCCGAGCATGAAGAGAGACAAAGTCAAATGGAAAGGTTTTTGCAAAATCAAGGCTCGAAGAGTAATCGATAACTCGCGATGGACCGAGGTCACCTATTAGATGGATGAAGTCGTACCTAATCTTGATGTTGGTACAAACAACCAAACATATGAACTTCATGACCCAGTGGGAGTAAAGTTGGTCGTTGATCGGTCCACGTCACAACATGGAGCAGGCATATCGCGCTCGCCAAATGGTGAATCCGATGATCAAGATGACGAAGATAGCTTTGACGAGGCTGAGAGGAAGAGACTTATTGATATATAATTCAGTGCATAGTTACCTTTTAATTAAACATTATTGTATTCATTATAATTGTTTTATACAAGAATCTAACTTTGGAATGGTGTCTTAATTTTAAAAAATAACATATAGGAACGGTCAGATATAGAAATAGGAACGGTCACTAAACTCCCATGATCGTTCCTATTACAGGTACGGTTTTTCAGATTGGCGCCCACTGAAAAAATAGGCTCCAAAATTGAAATAGGAACGGTCCGAATAATTGAAGGACCGTTTCAAATGTAGGTCCAATTTTTGGTTTTGGCACCCAATTAAAAAATTGGTGGGAAAATTGAATTAAGAACGGTCGTTTTATATCCAATCGTTCCTACCGGTAAAGTGGTTGAAACCGTTCCTATATATAACCTCTAACCGTTCCTATGTTATTATTATAATAAACCATTCCTAATGCAATTGTAACCGTTCCAAATTGTGTTACTAATTTGTGCATTTTACCTAATTCTGACGATATCTCAACATCCGTGAGCCGAATCGACACCATTTTTAAACACATACAAGATTATGACTAAGATTTCGAATCTACCCGTCTGATTTTCAATCAGGTGGCCGGATTGAAGGAAAATGGTTCTTCTGATGACGAATACTGACCAAGAATGATATCTCGATATCCGGAAAGCGAAATCTTTCAAAACTACATATAATGTATTCTTGTGTGTGTTAAATCAAATCTAATGGTCTGATTAGGCGATGCAGTGCAACAATACAAAATGTCAGTTCAATCTGTGAAATACTAACAAACTTAATTATACAAATATATTTCTCGTTGTGAACGTGTGTCTATTTTTTGAAAATTACTATATATTTTCAAATTCTTTAAATATCCAATTGTATACCTTGATTCGATCGTACACATGTTTGGAACGTATTTTTCTTCATTTATATATATTATCTAAGAAGATAAAAAAAAAAATTGCAATACATATAGGAACGGTTCGATATGAAAATAGGAACGGTCACTATGTACAGGTAAGCAAACGACGTCGTTTTTGTATTTAGGAACAGTACTAGTAACATAGTAAATATTAAATGACCATTCTTATTAACTTCATTATCAGTACTATGTCTTAATACATCGTCGTTTTAATATCAAAACAACGTCGTATTTGCCTTTTGGACTGGTCTTAGGAACGGTCTGTACAAAATACGACCGTTCCAAAATTCTGATATAAATTAAACCCTTGGCCGATTTTCTCTCATTTTTCTGCCTCTCCCTCTCCCTCTCCCTCTCCCTCTCAATCTCTCTGTCCCTCGGCCTCTCACTCTCACTCTCCCTCTCCCTCTCACTCTCGCTCTCACTCTCACTCTCCATCTCTCTTTCCCTCAGCCTCCGCCTCCAGATTGCCTCCGCCGCCACACCCTCCACCGCCAGCGGCTCCACACCATCCACCGCCAGTGCCTCCACCATCCACCGCCAGCGCTTCAGCACCACTACCATGTAGGGTTTCGAAAAACCCTACTTTTAATTTTTTTTTTCTATTTTGCATTTCTGAAAATGCATGTAAATATTAATTGTAATAGTATGTAATGTTAGTCTGTAGTATGTAATTTTTTATTCTATTTTGTAAATTTCTGAAAATATTATCTATGGTATTTTGTTGATTTTCGGTAACTTATGTAAATTGATGTGTAAATTTTGTATATTCTGTAATTTATGTAAATTGTACTGTAATTTCTGTATTTTCTGTAATTTCAGGTAATTTTGTGTAATTTCTGTAATTAGTGTAAATTGTTGTGTAACTGTTGAATTTTCTGAATTAATTATGAAATTTCTGTAATATAGGATAATTTTGATAGTTTTCTATAATATAGGATAATTTTGATAATTTTTTGTAATATAGGATAATTTTGGTAATTTTCTGTAATATAGGATAATTTCTGGTAATTTTTTGGTAATTTCTAGTAATTCTGTAAAATAGGACATAAATTTAGAAAATAGGGCAAATTTGTCATCTTTATGCAATTTCTGTATTTTAAAATATAGGATATTTTATTTGTCGTTAGAATATTTTGTTATTTGTAACAAGATTTTTAGTTATTTATAAACAAATTAACATATTTTTTAAAAAAAAATTATTATTTTCACTAAATTTGAAAAAAATTTGTCATTTTAAAATATTTTCTGTTATTTTTAAAATAAAATTATTTATAAATAATTTCCATCATTTATAAGTATTATATGTTATTTTTTAAAACAAATTATGTTATTTTTAAAATATAAATTCGGAAATTTTTTAAAAAATTACTGACATTTATAAAATTATTTTCTGTTATTCTTTAAAAAATTTCTGACATTTTTTAAATTATATTTTATTATTATTATAAGACTTATTATAATTACAATAATGTCAAAAGTTGGGACTTAGTAATCATTTTAGGCTTTAGGAAACAAATTAGGATTATAATGTATTAGATTAACAATTTTGTATACAAGGGATTTAGATTATAACTTGTAGAGAAAATTCCAATAATCTATCATTTAAAAAATAAATTGATACTTATATTTTTTAAAAAATCATATATTTTTTTTTATAAAAAAATTTTAGATTAATTCTGGTCGGGATTTCCCTCTTCGAGGAGGTGGACGTGGTCGCGGCCGCGATGGTGGCCACGATGGTGGCTCGGCAGCCACACCGTCTGTGGGTGCTGTATCCCAAGGTGGGGAAGCAGCATTCCGACCACCCCCACCGGCAGAGTAGCCAGCTCCCGCACCAGTGCAGGATCAGGAGACCGATCCGTCTACTCCTGCACCTGTCCTAGAGGCTAAAGGAGCATCTACTCCCGCACCGGCGGTAGATTCAACCCGTCCATAGGCTGCACCACCCCCACCACTCCCCCCACCATCCATGCGCCAGTATATCACCCTCGTCGACGCCAGGTATATTTTTTTTTAAAATATTTTTTTAATTTAAATTATTATTTTTATGTCACAATAATTATTATATAATTTCAGGGCTGAGCACAAGATACACGAGTGCATGTACGTGGTGGTGCGAGGACACTATCCCTACCCTTGTGATTGTTTGCGCCAGGTGCGGCCAGAGTACCAATATTTCTGGTTCGAGAGCCTAAAGGTCACGTATTTTATTTTAATTTTAACGGTATCAATTGATTTTTTATATTAAATATTTTAACAATTTTTTTTTTTTTTGCAGATCACATACTGGTGGGACTGTGACAACGAGTCCATGTTCAAGATCTTCCACATTCTCTAGTGAAGCCTCTATGGCTAGCGAACGAAGTCTGGCGGCAACTCCTACTGTACTAGGACAGCCAGGAGCTCAAGGACGAGTGCGCCAAGAACAAGGCCACCCGGTCCGCCAACCCAGGCGCATCCTCTACTGTGTAACGCGGGGGTTCTGCCTCCGTCAGGATGCACAAGAGGAAGATGGTAAGAAATTTTATTTTTTTAAAAGTACTCATCATTATTATATTAAAATTGTAATAACTATTCCTTCTTTTTTTTTTTTTACAGGAGGCGCAGCTCGGTCAGCCAATCAAGCAAATGGAGTTATTCTCCAGATTCTACAAGAAGAAGGCGGACGGTGGCTAGAGTGGCCCGAGGGCAGCGGAGGTGGCAGTAAGCTTTGTATTACATTTACAAATTTATTTTCTTTTATTTTTTGGAAATAATAATAATAATTTACTATTTTGGCAGGAGACGTTCCAGAAGTGGCTGGAGGATCACCAGTCTCAGGCCACGGTCGATCCTGGGGATCGTCCGGCCGAATCGGAGGGCTCGGTGGCACAAGCCGAGCAAGAGTTGTGGTTGGTTGCAGTCAGGGGCAAGAACATCGACCGGGTATTCGGTCTTGGTTCTGAGGCCCATGGCCTTAGCCAGACCTTTACCTCACTATCACCACCGCCACCGCCACTGCCACCGCCAGTGTCAAACTTGGAGGATCGCATGGTCCGACTGGAGGAGATGATGGTCGATATGATGGGCATGATGAAGACTCTGTAGACTAACAACTCCGTTGCCGGCCCGTCACGGCCTCCGACAGACTCCCCCGTCCAGACGATAACGATATGGACCAAGACGAGGGGGTTGGGGTGTAGATTTATTTAACAATTTTTTATAATTAAATTGGATAATATTTTTAGTTAATATATATTTTTTTTTCCAAATTATGCATTTTTTGGTATTTAAATAATAATTATTTAACCAAATTCAAAATTATTATTAATAATTTAAATTTTATTTTAATAATAATTATTAATATTATATAATAAAAAAATTTAATGATTCATTTATTTAGGAACGGTCCTTTCCACGGTCTTAGATTTCATAAAATCGATGTAACCATTCCAACTGAAGACCAGTTTAATGAGCCGACCATTCCTAAAACTGTATAAATAAGAATTCCAAATTAGGGGCCGACCGTTCCTAAAACCGTATAAACAAGAATTCCTATTTGGGGGTCACCGTTCCTAAAATTAGTCCAAATTCAGTGATTTCGTGGTATAGTTAGCGTTCTAAATCGAATACCTAAAACCGGTCCAAACACGTATTCCAAATAAATATTAAAAAACTGTTTCTACATTCCGTAGCAAAGCATGTCTACGTGTGTTCCAACTACCGTTCCAAAGTATCCCCAAACTTATAGGATACCTTTCCAATTTGTATTCCAGAATTAGTGGAAAAATATATCTTCAATATATTTTGCTGCTGCAAACCGTGTTCCAAGGACCGTTCCAATTTACGTATTTTACGTTAAATGTGACCGTTCCAAATATTAACAAGGTGTTCCAAATACACAAATTATATATTCATACACACAAAGATAATTAGGAATAGTTTCTACATTGTATGCCAAAAACAATTCCAATATAGGAATGGTCTAGGCGGTACCGTTCCTAAATATTAGGACGCCTCTTATTTCAATGAAAGGCTGATCGTCTCATAACCATTCCTAGTCGAGTTCCAACCTCATCCAACGATCTTTGGACCGCTCCAAACGAAAAAAAACGTTCCTAGAGCCGTTGCAATTCCCGTATTTTTTTGTAGTGTTTTTATAGATATATAGATATATCATATAGATATAGATATAAATATAGATAGATTATAAGGGGGCCATGCAGTGGTGGGTTCCAACCAGCAATGATGGAGCACATGTCAAGCACATGCTCTGTTAACTTTGTTTCCAAAGTTAACGGTCCATCAATTAACAATTTAACGAAAAGTATTGATGGGATGTAAATCGCAACGTTTTTGGACTTGTAGGACTAAATTTATTGAGTCATAAAATAATGGGACCAAAATCGCAAATAGAGTAAGTTATGGGACGTAAATGGTAATTTTTTCCTTATGAACAAATTTCTGTCCGCATTGACGGAGCATCGGAACTCCATCGGAAATATTTTTTGAAGTCTCATTTTGAGACGGTCGTCCATTTGTCCCAAAACCATCGAAAACATTATTGGCGATGAACTTTGGTCGAAAATTTTGTCCCAATTTCTGTTCCGAAAAAGTCTTTGTTTATGGTGTATTAATGGGTATAATTAATTAAATATTTAAATTTATAATTATTAATTATTAATTAATTATGTAATGAATAAAAAATAAAATTTGAGAATTAAAAAAGTGAAGTCGTTATCCTAGATAACGACTTCAGTCATTATCTGGGATAAGAACTTTAATGATTGAAGTCATTAACAACTTCAAGTTATTATTATTTTAAAAATATTTTAATAAATTTTGACGACAAACACTAAGAAATAAATTTTAAGTTTTAAAACGTAAAAATTATTAGAGAAATTTTGTTGTAATATAAATAATTAATATTTTTTTAAAAAAAATATTTATCTTAAATATAAATAATTTTAATTTTAAAATTTATTCATTATTCATATAAAAATTTATCTAATTTTTTATTTTTGAAAAATAAATTTTGGTATGGAGGAATATGGCAGGCCTATCCCTGATCCAACGAAGGAAGAACCAAAGATACTAAGGGTCCAATGGGGCCCAAGCTTTGGGCCCTCCACCTGGCGGAGCCCATGACGAACAACGTAATGCCTCACCCCCCTACCCAAGAAAGAAAGACCCTGGCCGAGGGAAGAATCAGGCCCGAGGACACTTGGATGCCAGATCCGTTCGGGAAAGTCCACGTCAGCTGCCAACCAGTCAGAATAACCTCCATTCGAAAAAGGCGCCAAGTGGATTAGCCCTTTCTCCCCGCCAGCCTCAGGCAGAAGCTGAAGAAGGCTTATCCCCATCCAAAGAACAAGGAGTCCTTCCCCTGGTGGCCTCTAAGAGTCCTAATTACCTTAGACTCCTCATAACGAGAAGTCTCTTACAACTATAAATACCCAACTTCCCTTCTTGGTGGGAAACGACATTCTTGTTTTTTATTAAGCATACCACATAATTGTTTCATGCTACACCTACCACGATTTTACATTCACGCTAATTATGTTCTTAGTTCTATTACATTTAATCAAGTTACTGACTTGAGCGTCGGAGTGCTAATGTATTTTTGCAGGTTCTCGTTCCTTGCATCAAGTACAACGTACATCCTTGGATTTATGGCCCAAGTGCAATCTTCTTCTTTGATTGAGCAGTTTTTGCTCACATCAAGTGGCGCCATCTGTGGGAACACAGGACTAAGATGTGAGAATTATGGACGCTCCCAATAGTAGGACAAACAGAAGGCATTCGATACGACAACTGATCCTCAGACCTTGTAGGTCCTGGCAAGAATTCCTATGGCCCCAGCTAGGGCAGTACGGGACCTTTTCTCCTTGTGGATCCGCCCTCGATTCCCCTACGTGATAGCTCTTCATCGGATGCGTCCTCAGACAGGATGCGCTGGGCCTGATGGCAGCAATCCAGTGGATGATCACAACGTCAATTCAAACTCAGCTGGCGGCGGTGGCATCCGCCCCCGTTGCAACGGTGGCCCTCAAGTGCAGGAGTTCCCCCTCACGGTAAAAGATCAGGGGGAGGCGAACGTTGTTCCCCCGGCAGAGGGTTACTTGCTAAGCCGAGAGAGGCATCAGTTCCTCTCCCCCAAGTATGGAATGAAGCTCCTCCCCATTGGGAGGCCCAACTAGAATGCTTACAGAAGGGATTACAAGACGTACAACAGTGAATGAGAGGGATCCCCCTGGAGGGTTAGGAGGCACTCCCTTTAGCAAGAATGTTATGGAGTACGAGTTACCACTCAACTGTCGCACCCCCACCATCGCAGAGCATATGATGTACTACATATCCTCAGGAGCACCTGTCCTGCTTTGAGAATGTCGCTCTCTTGCACAGATACATCGACGGCATCAAATGTCGCGTGTTTGTTACCACCTTCGCCCGGGCTGTCCAACAGTGGTTAATCAGTTGCCTGCAGGATTAGTAGGATGCTTTGCAGAATTCCGTTCCCTATTTCTACATCAGTTCGCTAGCAGCCAGAAACATTGCAAGACCTCTCTCAGCTTGTTCGCGGTGAAATAGAAGGATGCTGAGTCCCTAAGGGACTATTTACACAGACCAATGCGGCAGCCTTGGAGGTACCGACGGCCACCTAGGAAGTCAAGGCCAACGCCTTCTCTCAGGGGTTGGTGGATGGGAATTTCTTCAAATCCTTGCCCTAGACTTTCATAGCCTCTTGGCTAGAGCAGCCAAGTACATCAACATGGAGGAAGCTCGGGTGTCTAAGAGGGAAAGCTGAGGGGAGAAGAGAAAAGAAATGAAAAAACAAGGATCAATCAAGAAAGCAAAGATGGAATCTCGAGACAGGAAGTTCCCCGCGCCGAGGGGGGTTCCCATTTACACGCCTTTGAATGCCCCCATTTCCAAAGCCCTCCTGGCGGTAGAGGGCAGGAGACTGCTACACTGCCCCCGAGGAGCAAGAAAAGGGCCTACACAACCCAAAACTGATAAATTTTGTCGATTCCATAATGACTACGCCCATACCACGGATGAATGTCGCTATCTCAAGAATGAGATAGAGCAGCCGGTAACAGAATGGGTATCTACAGGAGTTCGTATGTAGGGAGAAGTCTCACGGGACTTATCAAATAAAGGATGTCGGTAAGGGAAAAGATCCCTAAAAGGGGGGCAGAATCCCCTCAGCCCGAGCCACGTAGACGAGGTCCCTCAAGAGGCCCTGAGGGAGAAAACGCTCCTCGGAAGGGAGTGATACATATGATTTCTGGTGGCCCCCTGGGGAAGACTCACATAGAGCGGGGAAAGCACAGGTGAGGGAGCTGAAAGGAGGTTTGGCAAAAGGGTATGGAAGGTTGAGGCCCCACTTAGTGTCCCTATCATCCAGTTCTCCCCCGAGAGGGGACGCTCATGAGTCTCCCTCATAACGCCGCCCTGGTGATAACCGCCACGATAGCTAACTATGAAGTTTGTCAAATATTCGTGGGCTCGGAGAGCTCCGCGGACATTCTGTTTAAGAAAGCTTACGATCAAATGCAACTGGGGGAGATTCCCGTCGAAAGGGTGGATACCTCCCTATATGGCTTTGCAGGAGAGAGGGTCCACCCCCTGGGAGCAATCACCTTGCCACTGTCCCTGGGCAGAGATTCATTTCGGACAACGTGCCTAATTAGATTTCTGGTGCTAGACTGCCCCTCGGCCTACAACATGATCCTGGGAGACCCACTCTCAACACCTTTCAGGCCATTATTTCAACTTACCATATGAAGATTAAGTTCCTGGTGTTTAGCGGAGTGTGGGAGGTAGAAGTTGAATAGAGGCAGTCATGGAAATGCTATGTGAAAGCCGTCGGTAAAGGACAAAAGAAAAGCGCCCCAGAGTTGCCCTTGAGCGAGGCCTGCAAACGGCAGGGGCCGGGAGCAATTAGCGGGCGAGACCAAGTCGACTCCCACACAGAAACATGTGCGGCCCAAGAAGAAGATCCCGCTAAGGTCCTCCCAGCGGAAGAACTCCTTATCGTAGAATTGGACCCTCATACCCCAGGAAAAACCACGCGGGTAGGCACCCAGTTAACCAACGATCTTCAAGAGGAGCTTATAGGCTGCCTTCGAAAAAACATAGATATCTTCTCCTAATCTCCTCAAGACTTAAAAGGTATCGATCCAGAAGTCATCACTTATCATCTTAACATTGATCCGATGAAGAAACCAGTCAAACAGAAAGAAGAGGCACTTTGGCCCCGACAAAGATCTGATAATCCACACAGAAGTAGATAAATGGCTGCAGGCGGGACACATACAACAAATTTAGTTTCTAGAATTGTTGTCGAATGTGGTGCTAGTCCCCAAACCAGGGGGAAAATGGAGGATGTGTGTGGATTTCAGAGACCTTAACAAGGCATGTCCTAAAGATTTTTACCCTCTGCCCCGCATCGACCAGCTAGTCGACTCTACCTCCGGATGTGAGCTATTGAGTATGATGGACGCCTCTCAGGGGTATCATCATATTATGTTGGCCCCTGTGGATCAAAATCGAGTCAGCTTCATCACCTCAGCAGGTACTTTTTGCTATGTCGCCATGCCTTTCAGGCTCAAGAATGTTGGAGCCACATACCAACGTCTGGTCGACAAGATATTCCAGGAGCAGATAGGAAGGAACATGGAGGTATATGTGGATGATCTGCTAGTCAAGATTAAACAGGCTCAGGACCACACCGCGGACCTATAAGAAACTTTTAGTGTCCTTAGAAAGTATAGGTTGAAGTTAAATTCAGCGGAATGTGCCTTTGGAGTAAAAGGAGGGCGGTTCCTAGGCTTCATGGTAACCGAAAAATGGGTTAAAGCCAATCCCCTCAAATCAAGGCGGTGTTAAACATGAAAGCTCCTACCAACATCAATGAAGTGCAGCGACTCGCAGGAGGGATAGCAACTCTTAGTCGTTTCATCGCCAGGTCAGCCGAAAAAGAGTCTCCCGTTCTTCAAAAATACTAAGAAAGGCTAGACACTTTGAGTGGGGGGACGAGTGTGATACAACCTTTGAGGAACTCAAGAAAAACCTGGCCAAGCTCCCCCTCCTGGTCAAGCTAGCACTAGGGGACACCCTATATGTCTACCTTGCTGCATCAGCTCAGGCAGTAAGCTCCGTGCTTCTAAGAAAAGAAGATGGCAAACAAATGCCTATATATTATGTTAGCGAGGTCCTCAATGGTGCTGAAGGGCGATATACTGAGGTGGAGAAAATAGCATTTGCATTGGTCATCACCGCCCGTAGTCATCACCCTACCTGAGGGGGTGGACCTGGAATTTGCTGTAAAATTTGGGTTCAAGGCTTTCAATAACGAGGCTGAGTATGAAGCCCTAACTCTAGGGATGAAAATGGCCTGTGAAGCAGGGGCAAGGCAGCTTACTGCATACTCTGATTCCCACCTTATTGTAAAACATTATGAGGCTAAGGAAGATACTATGAAGCAATACTTGTTGAGGATAGAGGAATGGAATTCAAAATTCAGTGACTTCAAACTCATCTAAATTCCAAGGGAAGAAAACAACAAGGTAGACTACCTGTCTAAACTAGCTAGCGCCCTGGAGGATTGCATAACACGACAAATAACTATCCAATACCTCCCCTAGGTCCTCCTCAGAGATTCAAGAAGTGGCCTAGACGGAAGATTGGAGGTAGGCCTTTCGGGCTTGGCTGGACTAGGGCAGTCTCCCGAAGGACAGATGGGAAGCGACTCAGTTAAAGAAGCAAGCCAGTGGGTTCCTTTTACAAGGGAATACTTTATATAAGAAATCCTCTACACACCCGTTTTTTAGATGCCTCTCCCAGGAGGAGGGGTTGCATGTATTGAAAGAAATCCATGAAGGATGTTGCGGCTCACACATAGGGGCGCTAGCCCTTGCAAATAAAGCCTTGAGGGCTGGATACTTCTGGCTGACCTTGAGGAGGATGGTAAATCTTTAGTCAGGAGATGTGATAAGTGTTAAAGGCACGCCTCCCTCATACACCGACCATCGGAGCTGTTATCTACGTTGTTGGCTCCTTCTTCGTTCGCTCAGTGGGGATGGGTCTAGTAGGGCCTGTCCATCTGGCACTAGACCAGAGGAAGTTTTTACTGGTAGCCATTGACTATTTTACCAAGTTGGTAGAAGCAGAAGCCCTTGCACGCATCACTGAGGGGGAAGTTATGAAATTCATTTGCAGAAATATAACATGCCGCTTTGGGATCCCCCGAGAAATTATCTCCGACAACGATAGACAGTTCCAAGAGCAGAAAATACAAGATTGGTGTAGGAATATACGAATCAAGCAAAGGTTTACAACTATTGCACACCTTCAAGCCAACGGGCAAGTGGAAATCATTAACAGGACTTTAGTCCAGTGAATCAAGAAAGGGATTGACAAGGCTAGGGGAAGTTGGGTGGAAGAATTATCCAGTGTCCTGTGGGCCTATCGCACCACTCCTAGAAATCCTACGGGGAGAAAGCCCATCCTCCTTAGTGTATGGAATGGATGCAGTGATCCCAGCTAAACTAGGCATGCCCTGACACAGGATCTTATGCTACTCTGAGGAAGACAACACTCACTTACTCAAAGAAAATCTGGATCTTATAGAAAAACTACGAGAAAAAGCATTCCTTCGGATGCAAAGGTATAAGAGCCTGATGATCAAAGCTCACAATCGATTTCTCAGACCTCGGAATTTCCAAGTAGGCGACTTGGTCCTTTGGAAGTGGAAGCGTTCAAACCTGTAGGGAAGTTAGATACCACTTGGGAAGGACAATATAAGGTGACGTGTGTACTACGCCGAGGGGCATATGAGTTGAAGGATGCCGAAGGACTCCCTCTCCTTCGACCTTGGAATATTCAGAATCTTAAGAAATTTTATCCATAAAGTCCTCTCAGCGGGGGCTCCCTCTCAAAAGTAAGGCTTCCTCGTCAGAGCCCCTCTTAGCATAAGTCCCCTCAGCGGCACTCTTCCTCTTAAAATTAGGGCTCCATCAGCGGAGCCCCTTTCAGAATAAGTCCCATCCGAAGGACTCCTCCCCGAAATCAGAAGACTCCCCCAACATACTTACTCCTCCTCCCAAGAAATAAAGGTTTTTTAGCAGGGAGTAACTCCCTCAGTAGCCAATTCCTTTCTTAAGGATGGAATTCCCCTAGACCACGAAGAGCGCCCCTTCTTTCAGGTATTTACATGTTGGTCATATTGTAGAAAGAAAGAGGTTCTAAAGAACGAGGTTTCTGGCCTATCTAAGGTATCTTGTTTAAACTTGCATACTCTCTCCTACGTTTTATTCAATTGAAAATCCCCCAGGGGCCGAAAAAGAATTCCTGCCCCCGGAGCAGACACCTATTCTCTTCCCCCCAAAGAGTAAGCCCTGACTTCACACAAGCATCTGCGAACGCACAAGTAAAAAAGCCCTGTCACAAGGCACAAGCATCTAATTCAAATGCAGGTATAACAAAGTGCTACTTTAGGGTTTTCCCTACCTCTCTCCCACTTATTGGTAATTGTGTTTATTATATCCAGACATGCAGCTAAGGCAGAACAAGACATGCAGTGAAAAGAAAACCAAGGAAAACCAACCAGAGGCAGAGCAAGCCATTAGCAAAGGAGAGCATTCATAAAGGCAGTTGAAAGTAAAAGACCCTTGACCAAACAGGCAAGGGGCTCAATCATCCAAAAACAAAATTTAATAATTTTTTTCATCCCACATGTGGTGGGGGAATAAAGGCAGTAGTATAAAAGGGTACAGATCAATCAGATTTCCACAAGCGGGGGCCTTCTCCTTCTCTTCCTCTCTCACCCGCGGGGGGGGGGGTCTTTAGTAGGTCATCTTCTCAGGGGCTGCAGCAGGCAGCGTCTCCTGGCATTTAGCTCCTTCTTCTCCTCAGGGGCCTCGGCAGGCTTTCTCACCTCCTCCATGGCGATGTCCATGTCAATCTAACTCTTTCCTCTGAGATGAAATGTACCAGATATTGTCATTCAAGTTGTTTTAATCATGGGGGGAATTATTTCAGCAAAGCATCCTAGTTATGCTTGGTACTTGAGACTTCTCTGGGGGGACTCAGCGCCAGGGTTGAGGAAGCGAAAGGGGTCCGGAGCCCCATCTAAGGCCGTTTGCCCAAATCTGGAAGGTTGGCCTCTTTCGTCGGAAGGAGGATAGCCCTGGTCAACAAATTGCTTGCTGGCAGGCTTTGAAGTAATACTCTAGAAGAGGGCAGCTTATACGCCCCAGCTAGCCGCCTTGTATTTATCAAAACTTCCTGAATGTTAGTGAGGCGACTCTCCCAGTAAGCCTGCCAAGGTACTGGTCCCTCTGAGGAGTTGGGAAAGAATCTTGGTACGCTGTGCTCTTAGGCCTTGGACAGGGCAGTTGGACTGGCTTCTATCACTGCCATTAAGCTGCTTTTGCAAGGACTACTCTATCTTGCCTCAGCCACTTGAGCCCTCTTCCTTAGCCGCCCGGCCAGCTCCGGAAGCAGGCCTTCTTTGGAAAGCCTTGGCCTTGGACACGTCCCCTGCCAGGCGGCTCCACCTTATCTTTCCATCTTTTCCTCTGACCATCTGAGGACAGGAGCAGGACTGAGGGCGTTGAAAGCACCTCGTCCAAAGTTCACGCCCGCCTGAAAAGAAAATGTACATCAGCAATCTGAATAAAATGCAAAATAAAAAGAACAGAAAGTAAAGGGTACCCAGGGGCTTGATAACCCACTAGAAGCCCAGCTAATTTCCTCTGGTGGGAGTGGACAGGCCATCTTTCTGTCCGTTGGGGACAGGAGAGCCACCTTAAGAAATCCACGGCCAAGGAGCTACCCTGAGGCTCCCTCACTAGAGATTGGTGGGGAGGATGCCCCACTCAAGAGGAACTTCTGGACGGCACGGAGAGGAGCTGCTGAGTATCCCCAGGAGGTAGGGGAATGGATGGTTGGTAACTGCCCCAGACCGAGTAGACACCTACTATGATATGCTCTGCAGAAAACCCAACAAAAAATGTCAATATCGAATAGGAGTAATAGGATTGGAAAATGTATGTGCATCCCGAATGAATAACTATCCCAGTGGCTCCTATTAGGGGACCACACTTGGGCTAACCTAAAGTCGACAAATGGCTCTCTCAATCCCACCCCCGACACAATCGTACGGCGTGGGAGTTGAGAATCTTCGATGAAGGATGTTTATAAGTAGGGTCCAATCAATCCTATGGAATGGAGTAGGAGGCAAGAGGAGGAAGATTGTACAAACCAATAGAATAGAAGTCCAAGGGAGTAGGGGGAGCACAAAGAAATAATTACCCCTCCACAGCTTTGGGGCATATGGGGCAGGAAGGAAGTTTACCCCTTAACGGGAAGAGAAACGGAAAACACCAGGCTCCGATTTTTTCAGCTGAAACCAGGGACAGGAAATCCTGACCAGTAGGTACAGAACATGAAATAAAGACCATCACGAAATTGGCCAAAAGACGGAAAGGAATTTCGGGGCTAGTTGATTCATAAAGGATGCCGAAAGTACGGACAACGTCCCATAAAAATGGGGGATGGGAAAATGAAGACCTGCCTTCAACTGGGCAACGAAAAAACACAGACAGTTGGGGGGAGAGGACGATCAGAACGATCAGTCTGGCGAGGGGGACCAACAGAGTGAAAGTTTGGGGGAATGTGAAAATCAAAAGAAAGAGCCCCCTAGATCAGAGGCCGAAGGGAGGAGGATAGGGCTGGTGTGTTCCCTCACCCCCTCTCCGCTGGCAAAAGGAGGCTCCGCCTCCTCGCCAGGAGAGGAGTCTGCCACCCATCCTCCTTGTCACCAGTGGAGTCCAAGCCCTCCACTAAGAGACTCGTCCAACAGACGGCGGGGCTCCCTCGCCGCATTGTGCATGCTCCATCGGCGGCCCCCTCCCTACAAGGAGGACCAGAGTTGGCCCCCCAGAGGTGGCTTTCGCCAGATCATCACCTACCACATCCTCCCCAATCAAGTGAATGGATTCATCCGAAGATGCCATTTTTCTTTCACAGGAGAAATTACCAGTTTTCGTTCCAAAGGAGAACAACCAAGAAATGATTAAAAAAAGAAAGCTTAAAAGTTGATTAAAAGGCACTTGCGAAGAGTTCTTATCACAATCGGCGAGGGGGGGGGGGGTGAGTGGAAGAAAAATTCAAATCTGTGGAAGTTAAAAGGAAGATAGAGGAAGGGTGTGGGCTGCTACAATTACATGAAGGCGTCCAGGTAACCGCCCAGGGATTGGGCAGCTACAACACCCAAGGGTTGTTTAGCGCCCAACTGTCCCGTTTTGGCAGGCGTGTCAGCTCACGCCGAGATCGAAGTACGAGGCATTTCGCATCACAACCGTCAAATCACAGACGCAACCTCGCGGCCCGAGAGGCTGTCCCCTTTCTTAAGAGTTAAGTCTTCTTGGAAAAGACCAATACTACTCTCAGAGGGAGGGTCATAGCCTCCTCCTTCTTAGAGTGGGGCATTGAGCGGTATGGAGGAATTAGGCAGGCCCCTGGCCCAAACAATAGGAAGATCCAAAGATACTGAGGCGCCAACTGGGCCCAAGCTTTGGACCCTCCACGTGGCGGAGCCCATGAAGAACAAAGTAATGCCTCACCCCCTAGCCCAAGAAAGAAAGACCCTGGTTGAGGATGACAGGCCCAGACCTAATTTCATGAGAGGAAGAATCAGGCCCGAGGATACCTGGATGCCAGATCCGTTAGGCAAAGTCCACATCAAGCTGCCAACCAGTCAGAATAACTCCATCCGAGAAAGGCACCAAGTGGATTAGCCTTCTCTCCCTGCCATCCTTGGATTTCCGGCCCAAGTCCAATCTTCTTCTTTGATTGAGCAGTTTATGCTCACATCAAATTTTATTTCTTATTGTTTGTGGTCAAAGTTTTATTAAAATATTTTCAAGCTAAATAATAATGCAATTTTAAAAAATAATAAATAGATGCTAGAATTTATCACAAGTATAGACAATTATAATTTAAAATTGAATTTTTAATTTTATAAAAATAATTTTATCTATACTTTTATTTTTTTAAAAAAAAATCTTATAGTGCTTTTGAATATTAAAATATTTTCAGATCAAATTACAATTAAAATTTTTGAAAAATAATAAAAAACATCCTAAGAAATTATCTAAAATAAAGTAATCGTAATTTTTATTTATTTGATTGACATATATTAAAATAAAATTTCTCTAATATATTTTCTTAAAAAAAATAAATTTTAGTTCTTATAGTTTGTGGTCAAGTTTATTAAATATTTTTAGACCAAATAAAGTTGATTACTTCAAAAAATAATAAAATTTCCCTAACATTTTCATCTTTGTAAAATTTTAAAAAAGAAAATTCTTATAGCTTGTGGTCAAGTTGGTCAAATATTTTTTTCCCCTCTTAATGGTACCAAAAAAAATATTTTTCCCTGTTCTTTTGGTACCATTTTAGACAGGGCGGCCTCACGTAACCGAACAAGAGTTTAATGTGTTAACTGTCATGTTACAATGCACATGAACCAAAAGGAGGGATATGTTTTCGTATTTTAAATGGTACCAAAAGCGACACTCGCCACAATTGTGGTACTCAAATCAATAATGGTCTTTTACACTGGTATCGAAAAGTAGGACGAGATTTTGCCCGTTTTAGCCTACATGAGCAAGAGGGATATCAAACATGCAACCTGCACCGTTCCTTCGGTTGAAAGCGCTCCACGAACATAAGGGTGGTGGTAGTTTCAATTCAAGCGAATTCGAAATTTTCAATAAAATAATATAATTAATTCATCTAAAAAATAAAAAAAAATAAAATAAAACACTGTAATTTATGAAAATGATAATTTTGATTGAAAAGAACCCTAATTTGCCCAAAAAAATTGAAAATTCCCAAGTTCTAAATGTCACGTGCAGGCCATGTACAAATTTCGTTGTTGGACCAAAATTGCCCTTACAATTTTGTTGCAAATACAACCCTTTGTTGCAAAATTTCAAGTCAGTTCGGACTTAAACTTCAACCACCCTTATATCAGTGGGAACAAAATTATATTTTTTTCGAAGAATGATTATGCAAAGGTCAAAAGTATGGAAAAAATAATTTGCATGCTGCAATAAAGTAGCCTACAGGCACAAGGGGTATTTTCTGGAACATACCTTGTGATGGGGCCAAAGCACAATACCATATCTGCAGGAGACAAGAAGATAACAAAAACCCATAATTAGACAATTATTTTTTTCTTGGTGGTGCTTCAATTTTGGGAGAGGGAATGACAAAAGCACTTGTGATGAATATGAAGACTTCACAAACACAATGAAGGTCTGTTGAACCCCCCTAGCTAATTATCTCTTATGTGATTGATTACCCTAAAAGTATATATAAAAACTACATGCCATGCAAGTATTAATTTATTTAGGGATAATCACACTCCCTGAGGTTTGGTTGTAATTACATGTAAACTCCCTGTAATTTAAAAAATTACATCTACTAACCCAACACTCCTGTCTAACAAATAGATCCTCCGTTAGTCAAAAATTCACCGAATTTATTTGATATTAGCAAAAGAATTGAATTAAAGGTGAGATTTGCCATCGATTGACTTATTACTGACTTATTGTAGGACAACAAATCTTTTTTATGCTCAAACTACCCTTATATATCGTCACACGTTAATACATGAGAGGAGGTATTATCTTCACCGTTATAAGGGTAATTTAGTCATAAAAAATTTGTTTGGTCTGCAATAAGCCAGTAATAAGTCAATCGATAACAAATCTCACCCTTAATTCAATTTTTTTTGCTAATATTAACAAAATTCGTGAATTTTGACTAACAGAGCGACTTATTTGTGACACAGAGACAGGACCTCAGGAGTAGTAGACGTAATTTCTCAAACCACTGAGGATCTATTTATAATTATACCAAATCTCAAGGGAGATGAGTATAATTATCCCATTTATTTATTATGTGATTGAATTGCATACTGTCAAACTCGATTCTACTATAATATGGTCCTTGCAATACAACACGAACTCTAGAGTTGGGAGCAAAGGGAGTGATGACAGAAGAATAGAGAGCACAAACGAGTGAGATGCAAACTTGATAGCACTTCATCATCTGTGCTCTCTATCTTCTGTCAACAACACTCTCCCACCCTCCATTCTCTAACCCACACAAATAATCATTTATATGTGTATATACATCCCTTCAAATAAATAATTAGGACTAACAAAGGACCTTCTTTGAAATTTTAGAAAAACGAATCCGTGTGAAAGAACGTAGCAATGCAATGGTTTGTCTTGGCCAAGATATATATATGTGTCCGAATGGTCACAGGAACTGATTGAGAGAAGGCGATAACAGAAGAAGAGAGAGCACAAAGATTGAGATACATGTACACACACTACTCCTAATAATTTGTATTCTCTTCATCTGTGCTCTCTCTCTTCTGTCAACCATCACCTATACAACCTCACCCCATAATCTCGGACAACATAAAACAAAAAAAAAGATAAGGAATATAACTGATATACCACACATACACACACACTTATAATCACACTCAGACAATAATCTCAAGCAGTAATCTGCAAAAAACAATTGAGTAACATTTTATGTGGCGAAAATGGAAGCTTTTGGAAAAGTTGGGATCGGAATCAACAGTTTGCTGCAAATCAACTGAAGACGGGTATAGTAGACAAGAAGAGGAGACTAGAGTGTAAGTTTGTATGATCTTGAGGTTCTTGCAGGCACCTCTATTTATAGTGTAAAACTGGCTTTTTTCTTACACCCGATTGTTCTTTGCGAATGGATGTGTATGAATCAATCAAACCCCGATTTATGGGAGATAATAGCTGCAATTTGGCTTTTATTAGGGTTATAAAATTCCTTAAGTATAAATTACTGACTTGATGAAAAGGGTTAATTTTGACGATATGGGAAGAAAAAGGTGATGGATCCAGTGTTTCATACAGACTTGGGTAGATTAGATTTGTGGGCGCGGCAAAATATAATAATATATATGAATCTGCGTATGCATCCAAGAGAAAAGGTTGAAATTCCTGGCAGTAGAATTGAGAATAAGAACCTTACAAGTAATTGGGTGCGGGACAGAATCAACTTAACTATTTTGTGGAGCTAGAAGCTTGTAAATTGATGAGATTGTCGACGTATGTATGGGTAAGACCACATATTCCAGTATTCCAAATTAGGTTTAATGTAATTTACCTCCATGTAATATTTATAAATAAGTAAATTATATTTTTATAAAAATAAAAGGGTTTAATATAATTTATCCCCTGTGATATTGTAAATGAGCAAATTACCCCCTATGAAAAAAAAAATAGCAATTTACCCCCCTGTATTTTTCAAAATGAAGCAATTTACATCCCTAGGCAGATAGGTAAATTGCTTCATTTTGGAAAACATAGGGGGAAAATTGCTTCATTTTAGAAAATACAAGGGGGTAAATTGCTATTTATTTTTTCATAAGGGGGTAATTTGCATATTTGCAACATCACAGGGGGTTACTTGCATTTTTTCCAAAAATAAAATAGCAGTATACCACCCCGTGTTTTCAAAAATGGAGGGAGGTAAATTGCTCCATTTTAGAAAACATAAGGAGATTAATTGATTCATTTTAAATAATACAGAGAGGTAAATTACTATTTTATTTTTCATAAGGGGGGTAATTTGCTTATTTGCACCGGGTGTTGCTTGCATTTTCCCCTATTCCAAATGTTAACAGGTTGATTACATTTTACCCCTAGTTAAAATACTTATAATTATAAAATCGTCCCGAATAAAAACAGAGTAATACGACCTCCTGAACTTTAAAAAAAAAATAAAAATAGCTATGCTTCCCTCATTAGGGATTTTGTTGCCCTTTTTTTTAACTCAAATGATTTTTGTACAGATAGTTATAGTTTTAGTCCTTATTAAGTCATTTATTCACTTTCAGTTTCTAAAAAACTTGACCACGATTTTAGTTTTCAACTTCACATTTTTTAACAGTTTTTGTACTGTTGTTAGTTTGGTTGTCAAATCTGATGAAAAGTAATAATATGAGAGGCACGTAATCACTTTTAGCAGAAACGACAAGCTGCTAATTGATTTTGTTGTTAGTTGGGTTGTTAGATTTGACGGAAATGACAATATGACAGGCATAGGGTTTTGGTTCCGCTCAATCCCAGTGGAAAGATCCCCAATTCCCAACTCCCCCATTAATCTCTCATTTTCTCTCTATGATCCCTAATCCAAACCCTAAATAACCCAAAAACTGAGCCAAAAAGTCAATAATAATAATAATAATAATAATAATAATAATAATAATAATAATAATAATAATATAGCTAACCTAAGTAACATAAATCATTAACAAATATTTTGTGTATAATAACAATAAAATGCTTACCCTATATAGTTTGGGCAGCATCTAATCTTCTACCTGATTTTTTAAGTTTAAGAAGTATTGGAATTAGGAAGATCAAATCCCCAATTACATTATAATCGTGAAATTGGAGTGTGTTTTGAATTATTCCATTTTGTACACTTTGTTTGGAGGAGTTTGCACTCATTTTTTTAGTCTGTACTCCGCCATCTTCACCAACACAACACCTGCCTGAAAATCAGCCAAAAATATGATGAAATTGGACATTTGATATATATGGGTAAAATATTTTTTTTAGTCCCGTTAAATAGAGTCAGACTCGTTTTTTGGTACCATTATTTATTTTAAATATATGTTTTTGGTCTCATTAAACCTAAATTCAGGCTTATTTGGTTCCAATAAGTCATGTGCAGAGCACATGACTTATTAACTCCGTCTATGTCCGTTAGAAATTCCAAAATTTTTTAGGATCAAATAAACCCAAATTCAGGCTTATTTGGTCCCAATAAGTCATGTGCAGAGCATGACAAATAACTTAATGGGATCAAATAAACATGAATTTTGGTTTAATGGGACCAAAACCTATACTTGGATAAATAATGGTACCAAAAACAAGTCTGACCCTATTTAACGCGACTAAAAAAATATTTTGCCCGATATATATAGATGCCAACTGCTGGCGGGTTTAATGCAATTTACCTCCCTGTGATATCGTAAATGTGTAAATTACCCTCATATGAAAAAAAAAAAATAGTAATTTACCTCCCTGTGTTCCTTAAAATGGAGCAATTTACCTCCCTAGACAGGGAGATACATTGCTCCATTTTGAAAAACGCAAAGAAGGTAAATGATTCATTTTAAAGAATATAGGAAGGTAAATTGCTATTTTTATTTTTCATAGGGGGGTAATTCGTAATTTGCAATATCACAAGGACGTTGCTTGCATTTTTTCCATTGTCGGCACTTACGTGGGAAAGCTGCAGGATTTTCTTTCCCAAAAAGCCTCACATGCCTGTCACATGCTTAAGTGAAATCAAGGGCGTATTTGGTTCTTCTTGCTTTCTCATTGAATAATTCAACAAGTTCATTATCACTACAAGAAAATATAATATTAGTGATAAAATATTAAATGATAATTTTGAAGTTATCACTAAAATATATATTTAAGTGACAACATTTTTTATCTTGTCACTATATAATTATTAGCGACAAAAATTCTGTATAAAGTTGTCACTAAATACAATTAGTGACTCATTTATAGTGACAACTTAGTGACAACATAATTTAGTGACAACAATTATTTGTTGTCACTAGGTTGTCACTATACATGAGTCACTAATTGTATTTTGTGACAACTTTGTGCACATTTTTTTGTCACTAATAATAATATTTATAAAATAATAGGGATTATTAAAATTATAAAATTTATTATTGTGACAAAATAAATATTCTTGTCACTAAATATATATAATTAGTGATAATATTAAAATTGTTACTAATTTTCTATTTTCTTGTAGTGATCTTAGAACTTCTAATTAAACCCTTGATTTCTTCCATTAATTTTGAAAAGTGGTGTGTGCTGTGCAGTATGGGAATTTTGGTGGATTATTTCGTACAGTGTTATGGAAATTTAAGTGGTTAAAGTATAAGGATGAAAAATGTGTTTACCCTAGTTCTTTTAGCTATTCGTATAATTAAGCTACACATCTACAAGCAATGGTGTTAGAAAAGAAAATAAAATTAGTGATAAAGTATAAAATTTGAAGGATTAAATGTATTTTTGGTCCTGCAACTTAGGTTATGCCATGTTTTCACCCTTTAACTTTTTAAGGTAGCATTTTATTCTACATCTTTTTAATTTTCGCGATTTCAGTCCTTTTATTTGCCGAAGTTCACCTTCATGGAGAGAAGTGTGAACTCTGACAAAAAAAGGATTGAAATTGTGAAAATTAAAAAGATGAAAGACCAAAATGCTACTCTAAAATGTCAAAGGACAAAACTGTTGGTGGAAATAGAGCAATAAGAACAAAAGTCCTAATTTTAAAAGGGTTAATTGCAATTTTCGCCCTGTAATTATAGGTATTTAGCGTTTTAGTCCTTTAAATTTTTAGGGTAGCAAAATAGTCCTTTAAATTTTTAATTTTCGCAATTTTCGTCCTCTGGTCGTCGGATTTTTTTAAAACTCTCCGGAATAATGGAACGCGATTTACACGTGAGGCTTTTAAACTCGCTGGAAGAAAAGACAATGCCTGAATGTGGTATCACTCAAGAAGACAATCAACCTCATCGCGTGCCATTATTCCAGCAAGTTTTAAAAAATCCAGCAACCAGAGGACGAAAATCGCGAAAATTGAAAAGTTAAAGGACTATTTTGCTATCCTAGAAAACTTAAAGGACCAAAACGCCAAATACCTATAATTATAGGACGAAAAATGCGATTAACTAAAAAGTTAAAGGACTATTTTGCTATCCTAAAAACTTAAAGGACCAAAACGCCAAATACCTATAATTACAGGACAAAAATTGCAATTAACCCAATTTTAAAATGTCACGTGAAAGGCACTTGCATTTTTCCGATGACAAAGGTGAACTTCAGTGAGAAAAGGACTAAAATCACGAAAATTTAAAAGATACAGGACCAAAATACTATATTAAAAAGTTAAAGGACCAAAATGCCAAATAATATAAGTTACGAGACCAAAAATAAATTTAAAGCCAAAATTTTAAGATTATCATTACAAATATATATTCAGTGAGGACATTTTCGGTTTTGTTATAATTTACAATCTTCAAAAGCTCACAGGATCTAACAAACATTTTATTTGAATTACTCGAAGAAAAATGATTTCTAAATGACGGACATTTGCGACGGTCTGTGAATGTCACAAATTAATTGCGTTGATTTAGAGACACATTTGGGCAAACCTAGAAAAACTGCCACAAATGCGGTGGGAGATTGTCTCACAGCAATCCATTGCTATTTCGTCACAAAATTTATGTTGTCCAAAATTTTAGTTGGAGTTTGCAACGGAAAAGGGACATGGCTAATTGCGACAGACTTATGACAAGTCTAAAGGAATATTGAACGGATGACGATTGAGGTTGGCAACCGAAGGAAACATATCGCAATTCCCTTCACAAACTACGACAACATTGCATGGATGACGATTGAGGTTGGCAACCGAAGGAAACATATCGCAATTCCCTTCACAAACTACGACAACATTGCACGGATGACGATTGAGGTTGGCAACCGAAGGAAACATATCGCAATTCCCTTCACAAACTACGACAACATTGCGACGGGTGGAGCTTTGTACTAAGTTTGTTCATGTCTCAAGTTGCAATGTTAAAACTTTACAGGTGATATATTACCGTCCCAAATTCCATCTCCCAATCCGTCTCAAATGAAACAACGATATCCAAATTTAGAAAAGGGCCAAAAAGATCTACATGAATGCACTACTAATAGGTAGCGTGCTCAAGTCTCAGACAGCATTTTCATGTGACCTACTCATCATATAATTATATATATTTTTTTCTTTTGTTTGTAGCAGCAAAAGCTTTCGTGGGTGGATATTTTGGACATGGATGATTATGACTACAGGCAGATTTGGACATGGAAAAGGAATCAGTATATATGCTGGAAATATCTGAACTTAATCGATCTTGGAAATTCGACCAAATGCAAATATTCAATCAAGAAAAAAGGGTGCATGCATTGAGAAAAAAAACTGCAAGTGGCCCAGAAGCATGGAGAAGAAGAATCCCCATCGCAAATGCCTTATCAATAAGGATTTTTCATATCTGTTGGCTTTATCCCGAAACTACCACACAGAATGGGGCGGTGGGCACTCATATCCTCCACCTGTCTTAACCCCCTAAATTTACATTTGTTTTCACTTGTGGCTTTTTGGTTTTATCTCATGTTCACAACTGCTTTAGGAATATATGCAAGATAAGCAACATTCTCAAAAACATGATCACTCCTTTTGGAAAGTATATAGCAATATTCCATGCTCTCAATATTTCATGGTAGTTATAATGCATTCAAATGTTCCCCAATAGGAAATCCTATAGTCATCATCAGCTTCAAATTTTGTGTTATGAATGTCACGTCTCAGGCCCCCTCTCCCGCCGTCGTCGCCGCCGTCACCTCCCCTACTCCGTCACCGGCCCCTCCTATGGGGTTATAATTGCTCTATTTTGAAAAATACAAGAAGGTTAAACCATCTATTTCACTATAAAAAAAATATGAAATTTTGACGGTCGGATTAGACGATGCAGTACAACAATATAAGATGTTAATTACATCTGTATAATATTAACAAACTTTAATATACAAATGTACTCCATATATCAATCTCATGAAAAATATTTTATCTTTTCAATTGTCTTAATCCACAAATTGTATACTTTTCTTTGCTTGTTAACGTGTTCGGTACGAATTTTTCTTAATTTTTTTATTTTCTTGAAAAATGAATAATTATTTGGAACCGTTGTAGGAATGGTTTGTTAACAAATAGGAAGGATTTTGCATACGGTTCTTTAAACAACGTTGTTTACATATAGAAATTGTAAGTTTAGGGACGGTATTCTAATATTTAGGAATGGTTTTAGGATTAATTTTAGTTATTTTCTAATAAAATTGTAGCCTTTGTCCCACATAGCACTAGTTTCCATTACTACTTGGCGATATTTACTTTGGTATCATTTGTAACGCCAGGGCTCGGGAGACCGTTGGACAAGAGCATTGTCTCGAGACCCATTGAGTGAGTCTTAAAATTCAACTATGGATGCACTTGAATTCTTTAACCAAAGTTTATATAATAGTCATCTTTTTTCAGTTCCTAATTCGCTAGGGATGGTGTATTATAATAAATTATTATTACATCTCGCATATGCACATTATTTTTTAAATTCTTTTCTAAATATTTAGTTGATGTGGATTTTATAAATGTACAAAATGCAAGCACCCTCCTATGATATGGCATACGTGGAAAACACCCGCTATGAAAAAAAAATCTACCAAATTACTTTCTTGTCATTATTCCACCTTCTACCCCCCCCCCCCCCCCACCCCCCCCCCCCCCCCCACACACACACACAAGGGTAGGTGTAGTAATGCATGCGCCCCTACTGCATTTTTTGGTTAATTCATTTTTAAAAATAAAATATTAATATTGATGCGTACCTGTGTCCAATAGTGTTTACGAGGATCGAATGATTTTCAAGAAAATTTTAAAATTAAGGGGGACTAACCTACAGCGACGGGTTAGCACTCCAATATTTAAATCAGTAATGGTCTTAAAGTAAAAGAAAAACTTAAAAACGAGTGAGAATAGTGATGATATACAAGTGTGTGGTATGCTAATTCGTGTAGAGTGTTAAAATGAGCTAAAAATAGCCGTAACATTGAGAGCAATTGAGAGTAAAAGTGTGAAAGTGGTAAAAGATGTGGAGATGTTACCAAATGACTACACTCCTCTATTTATAAGCTTTTGCAGAGCAGAACACGGGTGTTTGTTGTACAGAGTCTTATGCTATTTGAAAGTTCTTTGAAACAACTAACCAAAAAAAAAAAAATCGTGTGGAATTTGGACTTGGATTGACTGAGATATGCCTTGTTGACTAGGTCTTATCAAGTCTGCCTGAAAATCCAGAAATCTAGTATTTATAGATTACCAGAATGATTGTCGTCAATCTACTGGGAGCCAGCTGGAGGTATTTTAAGGTGACATACTTAATGTGTTGGCGAGCTATATAATGTGTCCGCCTAGCTGTATGATGACATGTCCCACTGGAATGAGCTTGTTCATTAGGCTTGCCAACTTTAGAGAAAGATGGATAGGATACCTTGATGGGCCTTGTTTCCTTGTTGGGTTAGCTGGGTTGTTACCAGTTGGGCTGCTAAATATGCTTGGGATCGACTAAAAATGTTTGACTGGGCATCAAATTTATATATATAATAATATATTGTTATTTATATATATAATTAATATAAATAAATAATGTATTTAAATAGAAAATAAATTTATATACAAAAATAAAGACTTTCATCCCTACCAGCACCCTCCCCCCACAGCTAGTCTCCCCCCACCCCCTCCCACCAGTTCCCACTGCCTCCTCCTCCTCTCCCCTCTCTCGTCGCTGCCTCCACACCTCTCCCCTCTCATTCTCCCTCCCCTTTCATGTCTCGATGTCGGCCCCCTCTACTTAACTATCACGTGAGTCTTACATAGCCATTTCAGTCAATTATTTAATGGCGAAACTAAAAGTAAGATAAAATATAAAAATAGTCTTCAAAGTAAATTTTTTATAATCATTGGGATAAAACATGAACAAGATCTAACTTATGGAACAAATGAGATTTTCCCTGCAACAGAAGTAAACTAGAGAGTAATGTTAGGCACATTGAAGAAATTTGTCAGTAATTTTTTATATATATAAAAGATTCCAATTAGGTACCATGGATCTTATTGATAAGACATTTGTTTCTTTCAATGGATCTTATTGGCAAGAGATTGTTTGTTTTCGTTGAAAAATATAGCATATATGTGAAGCACGTTAACACATATTGCAAATAATCAGTTCTGGTGATTACCTCAATGCTATGGTATGTCAACACGCAGCAGAATTAATTTGTGACACCCGGATCTTTGTGGCTCGCCTACAAGCTTCCTACGATCTCTTGGATTTGCAAGCATGCCCTACGAACTCGTGTATCCGCAAGCACGTCCCTTTATCGACCTTGTCACGATCGCCCTTCTCTCGTTCCACGTAGATTGCCACCAGAGCTATCCACCAGAGTTTACACGCCTTAAACCCCCGGAGACTTTTGGTGATACTCCAAGAGAGAACAGAGAGAGTATTTGGCGAGAGGCTTTGGGATAGTTTACGTCGAATATTAATTGTTTTTTTCATTCCATAGAAGCACCCTATTTATTGGTGTGCACGAGAGGAGTCCAATCCTAATACAAACTGTAGGGGACTATAGACTCTTCAGACAAAAAAAGTCCTCCCTAACCACAAGTTTGGGAGACATCAAACTCTTTAAATATGGATGATATTTAATATCTCCCACTCATACATATTTGACATAGCCTCTCCAATCCAAAATTCCTCATCTCCCATCCCCACTTTCATACAGGGAGTAAGGCGTGCGGCCAAGCGAGAAAAGAGAAAAAACATGAGGAGAGTTATATTAAGTCATCACCAATACTAACATAACTCATCAACTCTAAAAAAAACTCGCTATGTACCCCAAATCTCGTGGACACACTTGATCAAGCATCTCTAGATCCCTCAACAAATAGAGCATGCTTGACCCTCTCAGATATGCTTCTACGTTCATGACTAGTCAGACATATTCTGACTTGGTCGCCCGGGCTATGAACAATAGAACATAAGTGCGTCACCAACTTGGTTCTTCCTCGGTCTCACATCAATCAGTATTGGCCTTGACAACTTTCCTAGACATGCTCCGACAGACTGCATCACTCGTGGCCATTGGAAAGCATGCTAAAGTAGCATCATCAAGCTTACGCCTCATGACATGGTCCTAAGTCCCAAAGGGTACAAGGGATTGTATGGGCTCACACAGTGACAAAGCAGGGACCTATTCAGTCACTCCCCATAGTAGGTCGTTTTAACGCACATGTAGTATGATCACATGCTATGATGGAGCTCCCACTCAACTTGGGCATGTCACAGCTCTCAACATCATATGAACCTAAGTCCAGTCGCTATCCAAGCGCCTAACTTGCGCACTACCAGACAGTCACTCTCTTAATGCCCTCTAGTAGTTCGCACGTTCAGCTCAAAAATAGGCGTTTTATGAAGTTCGGACATATTTGTTAGCTTCTCTAGCCAAGGCGACTATTCAATATACATTGTCCTTCCCCAATTCTCAAGTGCGAAGGTGATCATTCGCATGACTCACTAGTGCGAAATGATCTTTCAAGTCTGATCCTGCTCGCGATCGCAGCGCCAGGGCGATTACCCGTGCGAGAGGGCCAATCAGGGCCTAGTGACATTTCATAATTCAGTATCAATCTTATATTCTCACAAGCCATAAGAATCAAGTTCTACATGATCCTTTACCACTAACATGCCTTCATCAATACCAAGGCTTGGTAAAAGGGATGAGCGCTCATACCGCTCGTAGAACATGTTGGAGAACAATTGATTATGCGCATATCTCATCAATAATATCTGACATCTGTATACTAGGTCCTCCAACAATACTTGGCACCCAAAAGTATACAGGGTTTCCCTATGTGCATTACATATGCATCATAACCAGATAGTTTTAGTCTGATCTTAGATTACTTTCATAGATCACTTTGTTGCATCACGATATGTGCATCAAGGATCACTTTGATATCTACTCACCATTCTAATTATTGAGCACATGACTAGTTGTGCACACATATTGCGCATCAAACATTCTACAACGCCCACGAACACATCATTTCTTTTCTTCTTTCAATTTAAGGCATCTCCTTTAATTAAGAACACTGTGGTTATGGAGTATCAATTAGGATAGTATGATACATATACAATTTTAGTGTCTGAACACTAAGTATGCATCATACTTACTCCTATGTCCATGCAAAAGACTGTCACTCTATTTGGCGATATCTCCATGTCACTTCTAGCCATCAAACTTATTCGCCCGCATCGGATGAGAGCTAATTCTCTCACAATTTTGACATATCTGGTGGTCATCTCAATCATCGTTAAGCCTATCAAATGATAGCTCGATGGAATCGATATTATCACTACATGGACAATAATTCAAGTTATAAATGGAGCTTGCAAGCACCAAACTTGCATTTGCCCCACAACTTGAATTAACTAGAAGATCCACATGATCATCATGTCCACTACTTAATTGGATATGTCAACTATCATTAGCTAGGAGCACCTAGGTGAAAGTGGCGATAGTGGCTATGGCGAGTTCAGACAAATCTCACCATCAAGGATAATGTCTCAAAACTACACCCCTCAGTGGACGTAAATATTTCGCCATCAGTTGACCTTTATACGTATCTACTTTGCACTTGACCTTTTAGAAATCACATGTTTCAAAATGATCTTGCACATAGATAGAAGATCAACCTTGTTCTTAGTCATTAGGCTTATCAAATAGCGCTTTTCAACTAGTGAGAAAGGTACACTGATCAATAGCGTGAGAAATACTATTGCATCACTTCATGCCTCACACTCATAAGTGGTTTGATAAACCTTCCTTATTTTCCAGCGAACTCTTTTCGCTTGAAAAAATTTTCAATCAAGAGTAACCTTTTAGCGAGTGAACCAAGTGGCCTCTTCTAGCTAACATAATCTTCCTGGGGGAGGTTGATTTTAGCGAGTGAACCAGGTGGTTTTTTCTACCTAACATGGTCAATCTCAAGTAAGAGTAACCTTTAGCGAATGAACCAAGTGGCCTCCTCTAGCTAACATAATCTTTCTCGGGGAGGTCGACTTTAGCGAGTTAAACCAAATAGTTTGTTCTAGCTAATATGGTCATTCTCAAAATCCCATATGCCATAACACAAGAAGTGAAAGAAGAAATGTAAATAACAGTAAAAAAATACATCTAAGATGGATAAGTCACAACACACAATAAATGTCTTAAGAGTGCTCTTAACACGATTAGACTATATCGGATAACTAGTGCCTTTTGCACAACTCTTTAGAGTAGCTCCATTGCTTTTTATATAACTCTTGAAGAGTACAACTCATATCAATAAATGAGCGTGGGGTGGCACTTCCCGAATGCTTCCTCTTGTGCGGTATGCCACAATATTTCTATACTAGCGCACAATACCGATAATAGTCATTTTGCTCAATCTCGAATTATATGTGCTAGGTCTTGCCATATCTATCATCCATCTAAGGAGAGAATTGGAGACCCTAGCAAAGTTAATGAGAGAGCATTTATTTAGTTAAACTTCCTCTCAGTTCAATTACGAGTGGAGTAACTAATTTCCCATAGCACTATGACAATTGTTGGTATCACTTGCTTTAGAAAAAAGTGATACGATTATCACCTCGTGGATCAAGTTTTCAGTCGTGCACTTATCGTGCTACTCTTTGTTTGATCCAACAACACTTTAGTTGATTCAACATCAGTAACAAGTGCATCTCTTTTGTGTTTCAACCGAAAATAAACAAACCTCAAGTTTGGCGATTTTGGTTGAACACATAAATATACATAAGTCAACTCAATTAGCAACTTAAGAATGAGTGAGCTCATATTCAAGAATAGAGCTTGACAACTCCAATGAGATTCTTTAGTTTGTAGCTTAACTATAAAGGCGCAAATATTTTCTTGATCCACCATTTATTGTCAGTGTCTAAGTAGCGACAATATTAGACAATTATCCATCTCAACATTTAATAGACTCAAAAAAAATGGTGAGCTAATCTAAGATCTCTAGGTGTGCGCAAAAAATATAATACTGATATTTTATTCTAGATTCAAGTAAATTATTTATTATTTCTTTATACCAGCAGAATCGAAAATTTCGTCACACGGCTAGTAATCATCTCCCACTGAGTAAAAAGTCATAATAAACTATTTACTGATCATGAATAAAATAACTCCATGTCCAAAAAAAACTCTACGTGCATCCCATGTGTGATATGAATAAAATAAAATAATTAATAGCCTCGTATAGGCTACACTAACATTTGGTGCATCATGTTGAGATAATTTGGTCATATGGTGGTAAATAGCGAAACATATCCCCATAAAAGAAATACATGGCCTCCAAAAATCGGCCTAAAAATATATTTTTCAAAAATGTAATTACATTGATATAACGCTTATTACATTATGCTAAAAAAAAATTATATCCAAGGCCTACTACATCAATCTAAAAAAAATGGGGATACCACATTAATTACCACCATGTCATAAATTATCTTCATAAATAATAAAATACTCACATAATACATGAGCACACAAATGTTAATGTCCATATATTCATAGCACAAAATCATATTGCACATATTCAATAAAAATGCAATAAAAATATATTATTATGCAATTATCTAGGCATGCATTCATATAATAGGAGCATTTATTAGCATATTTGAATCACAAAGTATGCTAGCATAAATTACAATCACAAAAATATTGCATAAATTGCAATCACAAAAATATTGCAATTAAAATAAGCATGTTTAGGAATTTCAATCACATAATATTGCAATAATAAATAATCAAAATATCATAAATTGCAAACACAAATATTTCAATAATCAATAATCGACATGGCATAAATTGCAATCACAAATATTACAATAATCAATACTTGACATGGCATAAATTACAATCACAAATATTGCAATAAATAAATACACATTATTCATGAGCACCCGAATTTTAACTCACATGCCATATAACAATAAACACTTATAGACATAGCATGCAATCACCAAGAAATGCATAAAAGTTATCTCCTAAGGCATTCACAATCATCCACAAAAATAATGATGATATTTGCACTTAGGAAATAATATATCATAAAGGTAATATTTCACAAAGGTCAAATTTCCTTTAGAAAATATTTCTGTTTTCTTTTTAATCTCCAAAAATAGGAAAAAATAGAAAAATACAAAAAAAAAAAAAAACAGTCTGTCGGCTCGGCTCGGCTTTGGCGTGAGCCGGCTCAGCCCTGCTGGCGCGCGGTTGGCTCCAGCATGCACGCCCTGTTGGTGCACGGTCAGCGCCTAGTCAGCCCTAATTTTTTTCATTTTCTTTTTTGAACTCCGGCGCCGGTCGTTTTTCCAGCGCCATTTTCCGGCGACTGGTCTTTTTCTGGTGAAAAATTAGAAAACCAATATATTACTCATTTTAAAGCCATTTTTTATGAATCATATACCGTTTCGAACCTCTTTTCATGCCCAACAACATAGCACAAAAATATTCAGGAAAACTCAACAGATTCAGATCAGTTTTATGTTCAAAGAAAACGATTTTCAAGAACTAGGGTTTTGATTTTCTCATAAACAATTCATCCATTTTCCACCAAAATTTAACCATGTGATCTTCACATAAAAAATCACATATAATAGGAAAAGGACTACAAAAACCCACAGATCTCATGTAAAAAAATGGAATTCGAATTTGCCATATAACAAGTGGGTTTGCACATTTAAAAATACTAATTTCTTCAATATGTAAAAACATCTCATGCTAATTATATATTTAATCTCATGCTTCATAAGATAGTTTGCATAGCATAAAATTAAATTCGCACATGCTTTGCAATATAAAGCGAGTACAAGCCCTAATGGCTCTAATACCACTGTTGGAAAATACAGCATATATGTGAAACACGTTAACACATATTGCATATAATCAGTTCCGATGATTACCTCAATGCTATGGTATGTCAACACGCAGTGAAATTAATTTGTGACACCCGGATGTTTGTGGCTCGCCTACAAGCTTCCGATGATCTCTCGGATCTGCAAGCACGCCCTACGAACTCATGTATCTGCAAACACGTCCCTTTTGTCGGCCTTGTCACGATTGCCGTTCTCTCGCTCCACGTAGATTGCTACCAGAGCTATCTACCAGAGTTTACACACCTTAAATCCCTGGAGACTTTTGGTGATACTCCAATAGAGAACAGAGAGAGTATTTGGCGAGAGGCTTTGGGAGAGTGTACGTCGAATAGTAATTGTATTTCTCATTCCATAGAAGCACCCTATTTTTAGGTGTGGACGAGAGGAGTCCAACCCTAATACAAACTGTAGGGGACTACAGACTCTTCACACAAGAGGAATCCTCCCTAACCACAAGTTTGGGAGACATCAAACTCTTTAAATATGGATGATATTTAATAGTTTTCTTACAAGACAATGCAATTGAACATAATGATCAGTTTGGACTTTTATTATAAGTTAATACTATGTCATATATTGTTCCTATCACGTGTTTATATCCATAAAATATTTTTCTGAAGTATATAAATGATGTGAATGGAAAAATAACATTTTTGATGTGGGTATTGGCCCAAATTGGTCAAATGGTCCTCGGAGGCCCAAGAAGCCAACAGGCTGGAGCAACCTAGGGATCTAGATCGACCTGATTTAGGTCAAACCAACCTGCAACTCGTCAGGAAAGGCATCATTACTGCAACTCGTCAGAAAGGCCATCATTACCTGAAAAAGGTGTCAGAATGACGACAGCTGGCCCAGAGCAAATGGGCATTCCAGGCCCTATAAATACCCCCATCCGACACATTTAAGGTACAAATTTATTGCACCTAGTTCGGACTACTACATCACACCCTTTTATCTTGAACTACAATCTGACTTAGGCATCGGATGGCCTTCACTAGGAAAGCCCCCAACTAGCCTAACTACCTTCTTTTCTCAGGTCCCAAGCAACTATCTGAGGAGGTCACATACGACCTGCGACCTAGAACAGGGCGACCTCGGATCAATTTTTCATCCCATAATTTAGGGCTTTTCCATTTTTGGTCCAACTGGATACGGGGTTCTCACTTTTGATCCTGTAACTTTTAAAAAGTAGCATTTTTGATCCCATGACACTTTCCGTTAGATATTTAATGGAAAGTGCCATGTGGTTGTTAAATGTATGGGACCAAAATTGTTACTTTGAAAAATTCATAATATATGGGACCAAAAGTGATAATCTTATAACATTTTAAACGAAAAGTGTAAAGGCCCTAACGGCCACGTGCTAAACACCCATTTATGGGAACATTATTTATTTAATGAGTTTACTGCAAATTACCCCCTATGAAAAGTAAATAAGAAATTACCCCCCATTATTATTCAAAATAGAGCAATTACCACCCTCACGCGATTTAGTGTGATCCAAGCGCATTTTTTTATTTTAAGTTTAAAATTACACTTTTACCATTATTTAATAACCGTTGGATCTATTTGATCTAAGGTTCAAATTTAACTAGGAGATCAACGGTGTAGATTTTGTTTTATTTTAATCTAACGGATAAGATTTAAACAAATATGCAATTTAAATTAAATTATATATATGTAATATATATAATTAAAAATATATTTTTTATATACATTAAAAGTTAAAAATATATCGATAGATACATATATATATATATATATAGAGAGAGAGAGAGAGAGAAAGAGAGATGGGAGAGGGGAAGGGGAGGCAGCGACGGCGTCGAAAGAGGAAGGGGAGGGGTGCGGTGATGGCGCCGGCAAAAGGGAGACGGGAAGCCGCGATGACAGGGGAGGGGACGGCCCGAGATGGAGGGGGAAGACGGGGAGGGGGATAGGCACGGAGGCAGCAGGGGGAAGGGGAGAGGGAGGGGTGCAGAACGGCCGGGGAGAAGGGGAGAGGGAGGCGACGACAGGTTTTGGGGGGCAGCTTGGGAGAGGGCGGCGACAGATTTTGGGGCGGTGCTGCAGGGTCTGGAGCTAGGATGCCGTGGTGGCGCGATGGGGAGGTAGTAGGATTGGAGGGTGGAGGGGACTGGGCGGACGGTGGGACTTGAGGGGAAGGGGAGTTGCCGGCGGCGGTTGGAGGGGGGGGGGTGTTCGATAGGTTTTTTTTTTTTTTTTTTTTGCTTTTTTCAATAATTAAAAATTATATATTATTAAAAACATGTTATATTATATAAGATAGAATTTTTTTTTTACTTTTTAATAAAGTTTTATATATATTTATAGGGTTAATTACACTTACACCCCTCTGAGAATGTATAATTACACTTTCCCCCAAAAAAGTTTTGAAATTACACTTACACCCCCTCCGAAAATTCTCTGTTTACACCTCACCCCCATCTGTTAGAGTTTGGACGAAAAATATTCACGTCAACAAAAATAATTACACAAATTTTCAATTTTGCCCATCATTTAACATTCTCATGTATATTTTTGTACTTACAAGAGGATAAGTGTAACGTATATGTATGGAGTGAGGCCAATATTATTATATTTTTTCCTTATAAGTACAAAATTATTACACGAGAATGTTAAATGAGAGGTAAAATTGAAAATTTATGTAATTATTTTTGTTGAAATGAACATTTTCTGCCCAAACTTTAACGAATGGAGGTCAGGTGTAAACAAAGAATTTTTAGAGGGGGTGTAAATGTAATTTCAGAACTTCTTTGGGGGAAAGTGTAATTATGCATTTTCAGAGGGGGTCTAAATGTAATTAACCCTATATTATAAATATTCATGAGTTATATATAATATATTATATAAAAAATAATATTTTGTTCATAAAAACCATGCCCACTTACAGGAGGGCCGAGTATATTACAACACTCACTTTAATGAGGTAAATTGCTCATATTTTAAAAATATCGGGAGATAATTTGGTATTTTCTTTTTTATAGAGGGGTATATTGCACATATCCTACATCGGTGGGGGTAGAATGCATTTTTCCCTTTATTTAATATTGCACAAATTAAGAACTCCAACCATCGAGTGGCCAAATTTGACAGGCGTTAGCTGTCGTGACCAATTTGAGGGCTTTTAAATTGGGAATTCAATTGACTCGGCTAAATTAAACATTTCCCTGACACCTAACATGTTGACATGAAAAAAATAGAGGGATGATTATATTTTTTTGTCATGTATGTTAAGGGGTCACAACCATGATCCTGTAAGTTAAGTCTCGAAAATTTTAGTTTTCAAATTTATTATTTTTCGAATATTCCAATGAAATTTGACCTGTACTCCACTAAAGCAATTAGGATTTTTTAAACAATGATGATTTTTATCCAATTTGACGGGGGAATAATAAATCTCATCATTGATGACCTAGTAACAAGAATTTCATTGTAACAGTGGTTACTGATAATGTAATAACTTTAGGATAATATTGTTAGAGTAAAATTCTGAAACTATTATTTTTAACTTCTTTTCTTTTTACTTTTAGGTACTGACCAATAATGGAAGTTTTCGAAGTGTCTTGTCCTTTTGTCACTTCCCATTTTTGGACAATTGCTACTGTTTAGGCCAACAGAATTTGTAAGATTATCACCACAGATACAGCCAAATATTCAGATTGGAACTTACTCATGTGGGAAATTAGGGGAAATGTCATTTTGCATCCCCCAGGATCTTTCCATTTTTTATTATACTAGTTTAAGGATTTTCACTTTTGATTCCATAATATTAAAATAGTAATATATTAGTCTCATGACACCTTCTCTTTATATATTTAATAAAAAATATCACGTGGTCGTTGAGTACATGGGACCAAAAGAGTTATTTTTGAAAGTTCAGTACAAAAAAATGCTCAATAGCTAACCAAAAAAAAAAATCAGTATCGAGTTAATAAGCAAGTAAAATTTATGTTGTTAATGTATATTATTTAATACAAAATATTTACTTACTAATGAATTTAACACCGAAAATTTATTTGCTAATGAATTTAGCAAGGAATTGTTTAAAATATGGATTAAAAAATTTAAATTGAATACAAGATCTAATCAGTTCGATGTTGATTTAAGTATCATATTTTTTCTTAGCTATTGAGTCATTTCTTATGCGGTTATGAGATCAAAAGTGAGAATACTGTAAGCAATGAGACCAAAAGTGTAAAGATCTTAATGGCCACATACTAAACACGTGGCATTTTCGGTTAAAATACCTAATGAAAATATGCTACGGGACCAAATGTGTTGTTTTATAGAAGTTATGTAACCGAAAGTGAGAATTCCATAACGAATAGGACAAATAGACCTTAAGTTACCGGACACAAAATGTTATTTCCCTTTAAATAAACATAGCAATTCTCTTGCAAATTTTCGGAAACAGGGAAATGCCATATGTGGAAGTGCTTTTACTTTATAACAAAATTTCATTTTCTGTAGCAGGTAATTTCATACATCTTAGAGATGCAATGATCAAAGGATGAAAAGAAATTACTATGAGTAATAATTTCTGTTCCGAGCAAAAGGTTATTCGTTTTGGTACGCTCAACTTGAGATTTTTGAATTTAGCATTTCACAAGTTTTGAAAAGAGGACCCGCAAAAAACATATTAGCACTCCGACGTTCAAGTCAGTAAATAATAAAAGAAATAAAAATTAAAATTGAAAAGACATGACGTCGATTGATAATTTAATGTGAAAGTGCTTAAAGTAATAGCGTTTTTATGTATGAGAGTATTGAGAGTATATTACCCTTTACAATCGTCTTTGTCTCCTGCAAGTTGAGAGAGTCCAGTCCTTTTAGGGATTGGGAAAGGTAGTTACGAAGAGATAAGCCCGAGCTATTTCGGCTTGTTTGACGGAGATTTTGCCACGTGGGAGTAAGGATCTCTTCATGTCTAGGTGGCTGCCCAGTCAATCACCTTCGAGGCTCTCTAGGCGCCTACCTAGGTTTATAGGTCTTGTTGCTCATCAGGTCTTCCTCTAGGGTCTGGGCTTGGGGGCACATTCCCTCCTCCGGCCATGTGTCAACTTGGTTGCCTCATCGGCCTTCTCCCAGTTTGGACTCCTCAAGCTGCCTACGTTTTGAGACACCAATTTCATATATATGTTACTTATATATAACACAAATATGAATAATATGTATAGATCGTCTTATAAACATAATCGAATTTTTTAAGAAAATACATTTTTGAAAAAGTTTTAGAACAAGGATTCTAGATAGTACAATATTATTATTTTTCACATGCATGTAAAATACCAGCTTCATAGGTCAAATTTGCATTTGTTACTCCAAATATGTTCTTATTTACAGATAAACTGGAGATAATTTGATATTCACATTCGAAAAATTATTTTAAAAGATAAATCAAAACGCTACCTTTAATTGTCTATTTATAGCTCATTAATTTGGTACACGCAATTATCGTTGCCAGAACAATTAGTTCAAATAAAATGTGATTCCATCTATATATAATGATCTTTCTCATGTCGTTGTGACAATACATGTGATGTTGTCAAGCAATGCTTTTAAACTCGGATCGGGCTGGGCGGTTCAACCGGTCCAATCGGGAATTGGACCTATGTCCGGTCCGAATAAGGGTGGAAGAACCGGGGAGGTTAAAATCAGGTGTAGACCGGTCAAAATCCAAAAAATCGGTGAAAATCGGCTATATGTATATGTATATATACAAACATAATATACTAATCATTATGTATCAATTAATTAAGACAAAATATGAGAAAAATAAAAGCAAACTTAAAATAAATACATATAAAAAAATCACCAATATCAATACATGTAAAAAAAAATTGTAGTTGGATACATGATATTGAAGAAGAGGAAAGAAAAAAAATATTTGCATACATAATATTGAAGAAGATGGAAGGAAAAAAAAAAAGAGACAATAAATTACGTTTTAAGATTTAAAAATAAGTTTAATTTATTTTAATCAAACAGAGGTGCAATTAGTGCCTCCATATAACTTTTTTAAAAAAAGCCCAAAAAGATTGGAGAAGCTAGGAGAAAAGGAGAAATAAGTAGATTAAGAAGAGAAGGAAGAAAACCCTTAGAAGTGACTTATTGTCTCACATTGAAAAAGTTTAGAAATTTAAGAACTTTAATTAGGTGTAAATAAGGAAAAACTCAAGTTAAGTTAATTATCCCACATGGGAAAAGAATAAGCAAAGTTTGAACACTTTATCCTATAAATAAGAATTAGCTTATATCAAGCTTATTATCCCACATTGAGAAAGAATAAGCCAAATTTGAATACTTTAGCCTAGCTTAAGTTAAGCTTATTGTCCCACATTGAAGTTTAAGTACTTGAGACTATAAATATGAAAAAGTTTAAGTCCAAAAAATATTTACATTTCACTATATTTTTTAATTTTGTTTTAAAGTGAGGTCAAAATCGATTTTGACTGGGTTATCGGGTCGCCGGTTTTGACCTCACCGATTTTGAGGATATGAACCGGCCCTGGCACATGGTCGGTTCTCGATTGAACCGGCCAGTCCAGGCCAGTTTTAAAGACATGGGTGACAACTTTACGTACAATATCACTAGTCATTATATTGTGACAAATACAAAACTGTTGTTAGTTAATATTCATTTTAGTGATATAGTTTAAAATTATCACTTGATATTTTGTCACTAATATTATATTTTTTTTTGTAATATCGCTAGAACAACTAACAAGTTTCCTCCTAAGTAGGGACCCACTGTCTGCCAATGTGGTACACTTCCTATTCATATGCAACATAATTAACGTGATATACAATTGGATTTCTACTCTGGTGATGGTAAACTTGCCCTAAAATCATGTCAGATGTGTATCATGCTTCACAAACTCCTAGATTTTCATCATTCTCCTATAAATCAGAGAAAAGGTAAGTCAGGGGGTGGCTTTTCAAGAACACCTAATCATGGAGGTGGCAAATTTGCCTCATAACCTATTAGTTTTGTATGAATTGAGAACAAGATCAATCGTAACCTTAAATTTCACCGAATTGTCTGATGTGGCAAAATATGCAGGAAATTAAATTAGGAATTTTGCCAATAGGGCACTTACTCAGCATCCTCCATTATCACCAAAACTGCATTTTTAGTCGTATAAGAATTGTGGGAGGATTTTTCATAACAATTGATCATGGGGTGGCGATTTTAGACTCGTAATTTTCAAATTTTATGCGATTTAAGTCTAAAGTTCATCAAAGTACCAAAAAATCGCCGTGATAAAAATGTGATAATTATTTGAGATTTTACCAATAGGACAATGAATCAGCAGAACCAAATACATGGCAAGTTTATGTGGCAAAAATTAAGACAAAAATCAAAGTAAAAAATAAAAAATTTCAAGTCAAGAAAGATTTCGCTTCTCCTTATTACTTTTGTTAGGAGTGGACTTACCACTTTAGCGGAAGCACAATATACATATACCGAATAAAATTACAGCGGGGAAATGGGTGTTATCACCCTTATATTACAAACTAGGGATATATATATTTAGAAGACAGTAAAAGGAATAAGAATTGTAAGAGATACTCGTTTAGGCTCAGAAAGCCACAAACCAGTGAGTTGTCACGACTATAAGAAAGGCGGCACTCAACCACGAAACCCGGTTGCACCACAGGCCAATAAACTCGCCGGAAAGACCCGAATACCGACCACTCAAGTCACCACACAATATCCCACCGAGGGTATCAAGGATTTCACAAAGAAAATGCTAGGGATCTCACTTAGAAGACAGAAACATATTCTATGCTTTTCGGCGGAACGAATCCGCCCTTTTATAGCCATCTCCCATCCATACATTGATGGGATCCCTTGGCTCCATTGAAGGCAAGTGCTTGATCTATGGAAGGAGATCATACCAAACATGGTAGAGTATCAAGAAGGAAGGTGAGAGGGGAAGACTAAAGAAACCGAGCAGCGGCGCTGTGTGAGGGAGTGGGAAGACAATGCTGAAAAAAATGATTAGGGTTAGGGTTATGGATTTAAATAAGGGGTTCACTTGCTTCGGGGTCGGGCATAACAAATGGGTCGCCGGGTTTATGGCCTGTTGGGCCATCCTTGGGTTTTTGTTGGGCTTTTTCCTTATGTGAGGTCATGGGCCAACTTCAACAACCTTCCCCTTTAATTTTTTTTACCCTAAATTTCTCTGTATCAAACATGTCTTAAACAAAAAACATTTTATTTTACTTAAGGGATAAATGCAATTTACTACCATATGATACAAGAAATCAGCAAAAACTCCACTGTGAAAAAATAATTAGCAAATTATTCCCTGTGATCTTAAAATGAAGCAATTACCCCATTGTGTTTTCTCTTGATAGGGGTAATTTACTTCATTTCCCAAAATACAGAGAGGTAATTTGCTAATTATTTTTCCACATGAAGCTTTTTGTTCATTTATTATATGTCAGGGGCCCTTTTTTGGTAAACTTAAAATGGTTAGCTTATTTTGATGAAGTGTGCAGCTTCAAATACAATTTTGCCTTTGCTGAAACCCATTGGATTATTCTCAAAGCCAAGAAAAACCAAACGATGGCATCAGCAATGTATGTAATTATACATATAGTTAAATCTTCTGCTCCATCATTAACTATCCTTATCCTAATTATCTTGTGGTAATAATCAGAATTCAGAATAAAAAGTATATTTTATCATTTCTACAATTTCATTATTTGAAAATCTCATTGGGATAATTATCCCGGCCTCCCTTTAATGTGGTGTAATTACATGTTGATGTGGTGGGAATTCGAATAAACTTGTATAAATGGCATAAAAAAATGTGACTAACTATCAAATTTCATCTTACCTTCTCTTGTTTTCTCTCCTCTTAGTTTTTTTTACTTGCCTCTCCATGATCCTATCACGGGGTTTATATAGCGATCTTCGGGCCCATAGATTTTGATAAAAAGAGAAAAACGTGGTGGGAGATTCCCTCATACTATCTTCCTTTCTTGTGAGATCGGGTTGTAGATTTTAAAAGATGTCCTCGTAGTTCTTTAATCGAGATATCCTCATAGATTTTCTAAATTGGATCGTAGATCTTTGTGGATGTCCCCATAGGCCTTCTTTGTTCGCCTCGCGTATCCCTAGTGAGTCCCTTTCGCGAGGTTTACTGGACTGGTCCGTGGGTTGTTTGAGTGGGGGGGGAATGGACACGAGGATTCCTCATATGGGTTTGCGTTCGTGCGAGGCTACACGAATACGAGGCCGCACTCATATGAGGCAACTTTATTCATACTAGGGGCCTTGTTGCTGTTTTCCTCTCTTCTTTCTGAAATGCGGGCCCCCGATTTTGCGCCTTAGTGGTATCGTATTTCTTCAGTTTTGGATATGCTCGTACTTGTAGCTTCGTATCGGTTGATCGTCACGGTCTTGCTACGAGGCATATTTCGTTTCGTGAATCCATCCTCGTCCTCGTTACTTTTATCTTCTCCCCATATCATATGTAAACTCTGTGTAGTTTAAAATTATATTTAATACCCTTGAAAGTTATTATCGTCTAATAAATAGATTTTCCATTAATGAAAATAGATTTGTCGTTTGATATTAGCAAAAAAAAAAAGAATGAAAGTCCATATTTACAATCAATTGACTTATTACTGACTTATTGCAGGTCGAATAGAATTTTTTCTGAGCAAACTACCCTTGTATATATTAACACACTAATGTATGTGAGAATATATATTTACAATAACAATAGTTATATATCCAAATTATCGAAATTGTCGTTCAAAGCTGCAGTGTTTTGTGGGTCTTTCATTTCTCACTAATCTCATACGATGATGAATTAACTATAGTGAAAAATTATATTTCTCCTAGTGAAGTAGCCAAAAGAATTTTGGGTGTAAGGATAAACATTCTTTTTAGTTTAAATTCTTAACTATCTTTTCTTGGATCAGAGTATATGCTTATCTGCGTCAATGATGACTGAAATTATTGGACAAGAGGACTCACCATAGGCTACCAATAAGAAGGAACCTCAGCAACTTGACATAAAAAGGGCTAAATCCTGCTGCCAACTCTGTCTTTGAGTAGTGGTGTGCCGAAAGAACTCCACTTTTTCAATTTTTATCATGCATCCTTGTTTTATACTTCTATTTTCATTCTTTGCTTTTTTTTTTTCATATAAAAGTGACAATTATAAAATTATACTACTCTTTCAATAAATTGAGCAATACACTACAAAAATTTGACTTTTTTGCTACATTATAATCAGGGTAAATTACAACTACTTCACTCGAGATTTGACATAATTACAAATACATTCTTATTGTTTGAAAATTTACAAATACCCCTTAAAATTTGTAACCGTTTAACAAACAATCCATTTCTATTCATTTTTATGGGTAAACTGACCAAATCCCCTTATGCAAACTGAATTATTCTAAATAAATTTTGATTTGTTTGGACTCCAATGCGCAGGGAGAGGTTTCTTAAGTTTTTTACATAAATGAGCAATAATGCAATTTGCCTCAGTTGATTTTTTTACAATTTTAACTAAAAATTCAAGGGCAAAACGGTCAATTTTAGGCCTTTAGTTAAAATTTACAAATATCAGGGGGTATTGTAATTATGCCAACCTCAGGGGAGGTAGTTGTAGTTTACCCTTATAAATAACCACGGTTGAACAAAACTAATGTAAAAACTTAATTTTTTACCACGATTAATCAATATGTGCCATGGTTTTTGGCCATAGTCAAGACATTGGCCATGATTTTGGCCATGGCTACTGTTTTGACCATATGTACTTGTAGAAACAACGGCTAATGACCATTGCGAAATCGTAGTTAATTTGTATTCACCATAATTTTTTTTTTCTTTTGACCATAGCAAGTAAGTGAGTAACTCTAGCAAAAAATCATATTCTTTTTTAGTGATAATTTAATTCGATTAATATATCAAATATAATGAGCATCCTTGTTTTCAAATTCTTAAGAAAACTAGTACAAAACCCGTGCCAAGGCACGGGGAGTATTTTCAGTTTAATCGTGACTATAATAATAAATATTTAAAAATATATACTTATAAAGTTAAACAAAAATTATCTATCTTTGTATATTAGTTCTAATAAAAATTATATAAAATATAAGTTTCTTGAATTGTATGAGGTATCATTAATTATTTAGAAAAATATCCATACAATTATAGATTCTTATATTCTTTTAATTGCTTTGATTATAAATTGCAAAAATATTTTATTTTATTTAAAATAGATAAATGATAGATTATTTGATTTTATAAAGATTTACAAATTTGTTCAGGTAAATTGGTTAGGGATACAATATAAAATTCAAACTTATTTTTACATCTTTCAATATTATTTTTAATTGTGATTATTATCATATTAAATTTTAATTTTTTACATATAAAAATTTACTTTATTTTTTATTAGCTTTTATAAACCATAATTATCCAGTGTCTATTTGAATTTTATTTTGCCATGTAAGAAAATATTTTATTTTTATTTAGTGTTGATAAATGATTTGAATGTATCCAAAAGATAAATTAGGCAAGGATAGAATTAATCTAAAAATCATTTTAACATCAAATAATATTCTTATATTTTTAAAATTCACTAATTATTTTTCTAAATTTTGAATTATTTTCCTATTACTCGTTTTAATTTAAATTTTGAATTATTTGTAATTTTTACTTACTTAGTTATTTTGAAACTTAAAAATTGTCATTTATCTTATACTTAAATTTAGATAAGTGTACCATTATTTGTTTATCCAAAAGATTCACTCATTTTTTCAGGTAAATAGTTAGTAAATGAATCCAAATTCATTTATGTGTTTAATATACTTTCGTATTTTTATAGTTATTTACTTAATTTTTAATATATTAATTATTTTACTTATTTTATATTTAAAAGAATATTCTATAGTTCTATTTAATTATTTTTTAGAAAATATAATTCTTTTGTGGATAAACTATTGGATGTTATCTGTAAAATAAGTAAACATATCTTGGATAAATATGTTTTTTATTTACTTATTAAAAGTATATAAATATATATATTATCGATTAGATTATTTTGGATAAATACTAATATCTTTTTTCTCTTTTATCTAAAAAGTAATTAAATTCCATTTGGCTGAATAGAGCTCATTGAGGCGATCCGCATCTGCGCCTACGTGGCGCTTGGGTGGATAGTCTCAATGATTCTGTTTTATTATATATAGATTACTCATTTTATTTTAAAGTTTGAATTATTTGTATTTTATTTACTTAGTTATTTTGCCCCTTAAAAATTTTTCATATTCCTTATATTTAAATTTAGATAAGTGTACGATTATTTATTTATCCAAAAGATTCATTCCTTTTTTTAGGTAAATAGTTAGTACAATAATTTAAATTTATTTTTGTATTCAATATACATTTGTATTTTTATACTTACTAATTAATTTAAGTTTTAATGTATTAAATATTTACTTATTTTTTATATTTAAAATAAAATTACTTATACTTGTATTTAATTAGTTTTGAAAAATACAATTTTTTTGTGGATAAACTATTGGATATTATCTACAAAATAAGTACATATGTATTGGATAAATATATTTTTATTTACTTATAAAAAGTATATAAATATATAAGATCGATTAGGTTCTTTTAGATAAATACTAATATTTCTTTTTCTTTTTTATCTAAAAAAATTGTTAAATTCCGTTTGGCATAATAGAGCTCATTGAGGCTATCATCATCTGCACATACGTGGCGCTTGTGTAGATAGTCTCAATGATTCTGTTTTATTATACATAGATTACTCATTTTATTTTAAAGTTTGAATTATTTGCAGTTTTATTTACTTAGTTATTTTGCCACTTAAAAAATTATCATTTACCTTATATTTAAATTCAGATAAGTTATGATTATTTGTTTATCCAAAAGATTCACTCCTTTTTTTAGGTAAATAGTTAGTAAAATAATTTAAATTCATTTTTGTATTCAATTTCCTTTCGTATTTTTATACTTACTAATTAATTTAATTTTTAATGTATTAATTATTTACTTATTTTTATATTTTAAAAAAATTACTTATAGTTCTATTTAATTAGTTTTTGAATAATACAATTCTTTTGTGGATAAATTATTGAATGTTATCTATGAAAGAAGTAAATATATATTGGATAAATATATTTTTTAGTTACTTATAAAAAGTATATAAATATATAATATCGATTAGATTCTTTTGGATAAATAATATTTATTTTTCTCTTTTATCTAAAAAGTTATTAAATTTCATTTGGCAGAATAGAGCTCATTGAGGCTATCCACATCTTCGCATACGTCGCGCTTGGGTGGATAGGCTCAATGATTCTGTTTTATTATATGTAAATACACATATATTGTATAAACATGTTTTTATTTACTTAAAAAAGTTATATAAATATATAATATTGATTAGATTCTTTTGGATAAATACTAATATTTTTTTCTCTTTTATCTAAAAAGTTGTTAAATTCCATTTGGTAGAATAGAACTCATTGAGGCTATCCACATCTGCGTATATGTGACGCTTAGGTGGATAGTTTCAATGATTCTGTTTTATTATATATAGATAAAATATAACTAATAAATAATTCGGATAAGTGTATAATAATTTATCTTTATCTAAAATACTTATAATCTTTTTAAATAAATGAATAAGTAACATTTTTCAAATTTATTTTTATATCTATTAGTATTTTTTTTATTATTATCATATTACATTTTAATTTTTCTATAATTAGTCATTGTTACATTATAAAATTAATTTAGTTATATTTTTTATTTCATTAACTTTTTAAAACAGTTTTGTGTCTCTTCAATTTTTTTACCTTGTAAGCAAATATATTTATTTTTATTTAAATTAGATAAATATTAGATTATTTGATTTTATAAAGATTTACTAATTTATTCAGGTAAATCTGTTAGTGATACAATCTAAAATTCAAACTTAATTTACATCTTTCAATATTTTTTATTTGTGATTATTATCATATTAAATTTTAATTTTTTTACATATAAAAATTTACTTTATTTATAACTTTTTATTTTATTAGATTTTATAAATCATAGTTCTCCGGTGTCTCTTTGAATTTTATTTTGCCATGTAAGAAAGTATTTTATTTTATTTTTAGTGTTGATAAATGTCCCATTATCTGAATGTATCCAAAAGATAAATTAGTCAGGGATACAATTAATCTAAAATTCATTTCAATATTAACTAATACTCTTATATTTTTAATATTCACTAATTATTAATATTTCTAAATTTGAATTATTTTTCAATTACTCATTTTATTTTAAATTTTGAATTATTCGTAATTTTTACTTACTTAGTTATTTTGGAACTTAATAAATTGTCATTTATCTTATATTTAAATTTAGATAAGCGTACCATTATTTGTTTATCCAAAAGATTCACTCATTTTTTAGGTAAATAGTTAGTAAAATAATTCAAATCGATTTTTGTGTTCAATATACTTTTGTATTTTTATACTTATTAATATAATTTTTAATATATTAATTATTTACTTATTTTTATATTTAAAAAGAATATTATATATATAGTTCTATTTAATTATTTTTTATAAAATACAATTCTTTTGTGGATAAACTATTGAATGTTATCTATAAGATAAATACATATAATATTGATTAGATTCTTAAGGATAAATACCAATATTTTTTCTCTTTTATCTAAAAAGTTGTTAAATTCCATTTGGCAGAATAGAGCTCATTGAGACTATCCACGTCTGCGCATACGTGGCGCTTAGGTGGATAGTCTCAATGATTCTGTTTTATTATATATAGATTCGTAATTTTTACTTACTTAGTTATTTTGGAACTTAATAAATTGTCATTTATCTTATATTTTAAATTTAGATAAGTGTACCATTATTTGTTTATCCAAAAGATTCACTCATTTTTTAGGTAAATAGTTAGTAAAATAATTCAAATCGATTTTTGTGTTCAATATACTTTTGTATTTTTATACTTATTAATATAATTTTTAATATATTAATTATTTACTTATTTTTATATTTAAAAAGAATATTATATATAGTTCTATTTAATTATTTTTTATAAAATACAATTCTTTTGTGGATAAACTATTGAATGTTATCTATAAGATAAATACATATAATATTGATTAGATTCTTAAGGATAAATACCAATATTTTTTCTCTTTTATCTAAAAAGTTGTTAAATTCCATTTGGCAGAATAGAGCTCATTGAGACTATCCACGTCTGCGCATACGTGGCGCTTAGGTGGATAGTCTCAATGATTCTGTTTTATTATATATAGATTCGTAATTTTTACTTACTTAGTTATTTTGGAACTTAATAAATTGTCATTTATCTTATATTTAAATTTAGATAAGTGTACCATTATTTGTTTATCCAAAAGATTCACTCATTTTTTAGGTAAATAGTTAGTAAAATAATTCAAATCGATTTTTGTGTTCAATATACTTTTGTATTTTTATACTTATTAATATAATTTTTAATATATTAATTATTTACTTATTTTTATATTTAAAAAGAATATTATATATAGTTCTATTTAATTATTTTTTATAAAATACAATTCTTTTGTGGATAAACTATTGAATGTTATCTATAAGATAAATACATATAATATTGATTAGATTCTTAAGGATAAATACCAATATTTTTTCTCTTTTATCTAAAAAGTTGTTAAATTCCATTTGGCAGAATAGAGCTCATTAAGACTATCCACGTCTGCGCATACGTGGCGCTTAGGTGGATAGTCTCAATGATTCTGTTTTATTATATATAGATTCGTAATTTTTACTTACTTAGTTATTTTGGAACTTAATAAATTGTCATTTATCTTATATTTAAATTTAGATAAGTGTACCATTATTTGTTTATCCAAAAGATTCACTCATTTTTTAGGTAAATAGTTAGTAAAATAATTCAAATCGATTTTTGTGTTCAATATACTTTTGTATTTTTATACTTATTAATATAATTTTTAATATATTAATTATTTACTTATTTTTATATTTAAAAAGAATATTATATATAGTTCTATTTAATTATTTTTTATAAAATACAATTCTTTTGTGGATAAACTATTGAATGTTATCTATAAGATAAATACATATAATATTGATTAGATTCTTAAGGATAAATACCAATATTTTTTCTCTTTTATCTAAAAAGTTGTTAAATTCCATTTGGCAGAATAGAGCTCATTGAGACTATCCACGTCTGCGCATACGTGGCGCTTAGGTGGATAGTCTCAATGATTCTGTTTTATTATATATAGATTCGTAATTTTTACTTACTTAGTTATTTTGGAACTTAATAAATTGTCATTTATCTTATATTTAAATTTAGATAAGTGTACCATTATTTGTTTATCCAAAAGATTCACTCATTTTTTAGGTAAATAGTTAGTAAAATAATTCAAATCGATTTTTGTGTTCAATATACTTTTGTATTTTTATACTTATTAATATAATTTTTAATATATTAATTATTTACTTATTTTTATATTTAAAAAGAATATTATATATAGTTCTATTTAATTATTTTTTATAAAATACAATTCTTTTGTGGATAAACTATTGAATGTTATCTATAAGATAAATACATATAATATTGATTAGATTCTTAAGGATAAATACCAATATTTTTTCTCTTTTATCTAAAAAGTTGTTAAATTCCATTTGGCAGAATAGAGCTCATTGAGACTATCCACGTCTGCGCATACGTGGCGCTTAGGTGGATAGTCTCAATGATTCTGTTTTATTATATATAGATTCGTAATTTTTACTTACTTAGTTATTTTGGAACTTAATAAATTGTCATTTATCTTATATTTAAATTTAGATAAGTGTACCATTATTTGTTTATCCAAAAGATTCACTCATTTTTTAGGTAAATAGTTAGTAAAATAATTCAAATCGATTTTTGTGTTCAATATACTTTTGTATTTTTATACTTATTAATATAATTTTTAATATATTAATTATTTACTTATTTTTATATTTAAAAAGAATATTATATATAGTTCTATTTAATTATTTTTTATAAAATACAATTCTTTTGTGGATAAACTATTGAATGTTATCTATAAGATAAATACATATAATATTGATTAGATTCTTAAGGATAAATACCAATATTTTTTCTCTTTTATCTAAAAAGTTGTTAAATTCCATTTGGCAGAATAGAGCTCATTGAGACTATCCACGTCTGCGCATACGTGGCGCTTAGGTGGATAGTCTCAATGATTCTGTTTTATTATATATAGATTCGTAATTTTTACTTACTTAGTTATTTTGGAACTTAATAAATTGTCATTTATCTTATATTTAAATTTAGATAAGTGTACCATTATTTGTTTATCCAAAAGATTCACTCATTTTTTAGGTAAATAGTTAGTAAAATAATTCAAATCGATTTTTGTGTTCAATATACTTTTGTATTTTTATACTTATTAATATAATTTTTAATATATTAATTATTTACTTATTTTTATATTTAAAAAGAATATTATATATAGTTCTATTTAATTATTTTTTATAAAATACAATTCTTTTGTGGATAAACTATTGAATGTTATCTATAAGATAAATACATATATTATTGATTAGATTCTTAAGGATAAATACCAATATTTTTTCTCTTTTATCTAAAAAGTTATTAAATTCCATTTGGCAGAATAGAGCTCATTGAGACTATCCCCGTCTGCGCATACGTGGCGCTTAGGTGGATAGTCTCAATGATTCTGTTTTATATATATAGATACTACAAAAATTAGCTTACACTAATGAGATGTGCGACTTCAGAGCTCAACAAAGCCCTTAAAAACAAACGACGACATCTATAGTGCAGGTAACTTTACATACGGATGAATCTTTTGCTCCCTCTATTTCAAACTATCATTTTCCTAATTATTTCAGTAATCATAATAATCAGAATCGAAATCCGTCTTATTATTGGACGTCCAGTTTGGTGAAATTTCCAATTTAATTGTCATATTTTTCCACATCAGATTATCCAGGCGATTTTTTTATATTCCAACTGACTTTGGACATAAAGGGCATAAAGTTTAGGGTAAATTACAATCACTTCCTTTATGGTTTGACATAATTACAAATATCTTCTCGTTATTTGAAAAATTATAAATAAGCCTTGACTTTAATGTCCGTCTAACAACGAGCACATTCCATTAAATTTTTTTTCCAAATTTTTTAATAAACTACACAAAATGTTATTTTGAATTTTAAGTTATAATTTTATATATATTTTTTTAAAATTTTCTAAAATATTTTTATGAATTAATATTTTCTATGGATTATTTATTTTACCCGTTCTCAGATTTTTTAATATATTTTTAAATGAAAAAACAGCAAGGGTAAAGTATCACTTTTCACATCTCCATCTAGGGACTACATAATTATGGCTAAATATTTTTTTAGTTCCATAAGATTAAATTATTTTTTTTTTGTACCACAACTTAGGTAAGTGACTATTTCAATCCTATAAAACACGATTTTAGGTACTTTTAGTCCAAAGTTCATGGACGTGACCATGATTTTATGTACTTTTAGTCCCATAAAAATGATTTAGGTATTTTAGGGTCCCACAATTTTTGGTATATTTAGTCCCACATATAGTAATTTTTAGTCCCAAGTTAATGGCTGTTAACAGACATGTGCAAAGCACATGACTTTTTGGGACTAAAAAAACATGAATTCTTATTTTATGGGACTGAAATTATAACTGCCTAAGTTGTGGTACCAAAAAAAAATGACGTAATCTTATGGGACAAAAAAAGCATTTTGCCAACATAATTATGTACAATTTGAAGGAGGTATTTATAATTTTTCAAGCAACGAATGAGTATTTGTAATTATACCAAACCTCAGAGAAGGTAACTGTAATTTACACTAAAGTATATAAATCTAAAATTGTAACCCCATATTAGATTGTCGTCAAAATGCTAACCCTCGTTAATTACTAAAAATACAATTTTTTTCAGAAAGCCATGCAATAGAAAAAATATGATTTTTCACTACGATTAATTACTATGGTCATCAAAAGAAAAATAAATTAAGGCGAATACAAATTAATCACGGCTTTGCCACGACTACTAGCCATTCTTTCTGCAAGTGTGGCCAAAACAATAATCATGTCAAAATATATGGCAAATATTTTGACTATGACTAAAAATCATGGCAAGTATTAATCAATCGTAGCAAAAATTTAAGTTTTTGCAATGATTTGTTTAATCATGATTAATAGTATTAATTTATCATGATTTTTGATTCATATTTATTATAGTATAGCAAAAGGTCAAATTTATTTTATAGTGACATATATGGAGGATGTTTAGTAAGCGCACATCAGCCAGCAAAATCCATTGTGTTTGGTCACACCAGGAAACTCCAGGGAAATTCTAACAGTTTAATATATTCAAACCAGACATTTCAATGGGCAGGTAATATTTAAATTCAGACCCACTATAATAATTAATACCCATACCCAATGATTTTATATTAGATTCAGACCCGAACTCATACCCATTAAAATAAGTACTTTGGGTATGGGTAGGGTCTAGACCCTAAAATACCCCTGGGTATGGGTATAGAATGGGTAACATCTAAAAGTTTATTGAATTTGTAAATTTTTTATTCATCAATCGGCTCGATTTGCTTGTCATCTAAAATTAGTTAAGCTCGACTAACATATAAAATTGATAAGATTTGTTTGAATTTGAATTGCAAAAAAATCATGAAATTAAAGTTGAAAGCATTTTCAAATCCATAAGAAAATATTTCAAAGTTAAAATATGGTTTTCCTACTTACTTTTTTTCCAACCGTTCTTCAATCTCTGTTCATATTTCGAATGTATGTAGATTGTGTAATTGCTTAATGGCGGTCTAATATTTGAGAAAAATCAAGATCGTTGTTTATATTTCAACGATGTTCAATTTGTACATGTTAAAAATTTGAATAACTTTTAATTTATTTTATCGATTGGAAGTTCATGAAATATTTTTATTAAATTAATTTGATAATATGTTCTGGTAATATCGTTACAAAAAAATATATGTATAATGCTTCATTCATTTTACCATAGGTAAGATCCAATGGGTAAGACCCATTTTGGACCCAATTTTTATAGGTATACCATAGGTAAGACCTGACGGGTATTGCACGGGTAGGGTCTGGGTGGTATCTATAAATAATAACTATGGATATTTATTGGGTTTGGATCTGAGTAGGGTAATATCCGCCCATTGACAGGCCTACCTCAAACCACGCAAAATTAAAAATTTACCATCTTACATTTGTCAACCCCATGTATGTTGGCTGGCATTTTACAGGATGAGAAATATATTTTGCTCATTTATTAATATCAAATAATTATAATTAATTAAGACCTATTACTACAGTAAACTAATACCTACACACTGATCATATTTGAGTCCAAAATCAAAATATAAAGAGATATATGTGTTTTCCACATTAGTACTTCCATAAATGAGAATACACAATTTTTTCTAAACGTATTCGACTAAATATTTTCAATTAATGAGTACATATCTTAAAAATATCATATATATATATATATATATCAATATTATAAATCAACCAACATATTTTATGTCAAATTTATTTATTAGACAGAGAAAAAAAGGATTAAATACACTTTGCCCCCTTACATATTGCATCTATTATTATATTAACATATTACACAAGTTTTAATTTAAATTCTTCACTTATTAAGAATTCTTTTTAGTTAGAGAACAATTTGATAATAATTTAATACACTATAAAAAATATGACATTTAACAATGGCTAATTGCCATGATTAATACTAAATAACCGTAGCGAATAGTCATTGACCACGGTCACGCAACGGTTGTTGGCCGTGGTTTTTGCGAGGGTGGCGAAAATATTTGCTATGGCTAAAAGCCAGGCGAATGTTTTTACCACGGCTAAAAGTCGTGGCAAATAAGTTTTTCATGATGGAAAAACTAGTTTTTGCATCGGTTTTTATTTAACCGTAGCTAATAATAGTTATTTACCACGGTTTTTAGCCATAGTCATTAAAAATGTAGCTAATATTAATTTTTTTTTGTAGTGATACTAATATATATTGAGAGTAATATAATTATTCAAGACAAGATGGGCAATTTTATCTAACTAGGGGTAGATGTTACATTCATTAGTTTAGAGGGTAAATGCTACTTCTAGAATAATTTAGGGGCAAAGTGTATTTAACCCTGAAAAAATTATATTTTTAATATAAAAACTTGGAGAAAGAAAAATAAACAGACCATTTATGGTACGTGTTACATTTAAGTATCGACAACTAAGCCATGTTCTCAAATAAAGCAACTGATCTTATTCAAATCTTGAATGCTCAACACACGCATACATTCAAAGTTTGATCACGAGACCTCTCGTAGAAAAATCTTATGCCTGAATCATTAGGTTGTCCCCCCCGAAGACATGTTTTTTAAGAATATTTGTCATGTCATTGATCTCTCACACTTCTTATTAGTTTGGTATAGCTAGACATCGTCGTTTATTAAGGTTACATTTGCATTCATGGATTTGAATTTGAAGCATTTGAAAATTTAAACTACATTAGTATTCACCAAAACATAATTTAAAATTTGAGTTGAAAGATTTGAAATCTCTTAAATTTAAAATCATTCAAACGAATTTAAAGAAAATATTAGGGAATTTTAAATCCATCAATTCAAATATAACTTAAAGTATAATAACAACTTTCAGATAAAATGTCCGAAATGGAATCTTCGTCTGGAATATGGTCATGGTCATTGCAATTTGCACATGATGGATGTCAAGATACCTGTAATTATTCAATCTAATTTTATTATTATTTTTTATTTTCTGCATATTAATCATGCAGCACATGAATTAACCTATTTGTTACTGGTGCCAACCATTCGTGCCAACCATTCGTGCCAACTATACATTGATCATTGAATCTATTATTAGTAATAAAATAATTAATATTGAATCCATTTGTCAGATTTAGCAACATTACCTGTTCAATAAATACAATATTTAGAAACAATACTTCAACATATAATTTTGAATTAGTGCATTCACATTATAATCCCTTAATTAAATCAGAAAAGTAAAACTTAGCTATCTATATATAGTGTTCTTAGAAACTCCTATAAATTAAGACGAATAGAAGAATATATAAAGATCAAAGTGAATATTTTCTTTTGTTGAACAAAATCCTGCACATGTGTCTCCACGAATTAAGAAGGTGTTGGATAATTAGCTTATTTAAAATATCTTATAAAATGTGTTAAATAGTTTATAAGATATTAGATTTTATTTTAAAAATAAAATTTTAAAGTGTTTAGATAAATAAAATGTTAAAATTTATAAAATATTTTTTGAAAAATAATATTTTCCGTCTTGTAACTTAAAGTCTTTCCAGTTTTGGCACATTGATTACGAGATTTTCACTTTTGGTCTCGTAAATTTTGAAAAGGAGCATTTTTAGTCCCATAGCACATTTGTGTTAAATATTTTAAAAACAATGCAACATGCTTAGCACATAGCCATTAGAGCTTTTACACTTTTGGTTTCATTGGCTACGGGATTGATCTAACTTTTGGTCTCATAACTTTGAAAAATCGCACTTTCGGTACCATGGTTGAACGGCCACGTGACATTTTCCCTTAAATAGCTAACCGAAAGGTGTCATGAGATGAAAAGTGCTACTTTTTAAAAGTTATAGGACCAAAAGTGAGAATCCCGTAACCAATGAGATCAAAAGGGAAAAGGCCCTAAATATTGGAACAAAGGAATACTATTTTCCCATTACATATTTTATATGTAATTAGACGTTAAGGTGTTTGGAATAATAAATTTTACGATGGGAAAATGATAAAAAAAAAAACGACATGATACTATTAGGATAACGTAAGTAGTTATTTCTTAACAAATTTTGTACCTAAATCTTTTCAAAACAGTTTAATAAATATTACACATTAATTTAACTCAAAATAAAAAATTAATAAATAATCCTTTTTACATATTTTGCATCAAAATAATATACATGCATGTACATTTATATTAGTTCAATATTAATATAGATATATAATTAATATTTTCTTTTAAGTGCAATGACTATTTTTGGTTATATATAATTTATAATGTCTTAAGTCTATATAATATCAATAGTAATCTTATGTGAAGATTAGAAATGAAATACATACAAAATAATGAGGATATTTTATCTTATGAAAGATTAATCTTATAGAGTTTACAAAATATTTTACAAAAATTGACTGAAGTTATTTTTTATTAAAAAGCTTATAAGATTCAAAACATGATCTTTTATCTCAAGTTTTTTACCAAAAAATAAAAGTGTCAAACAATTCTTTAGAGTTTAGAAGCTCTCAAACATATTTTAAGATATCGAGAAGTTTATAACTTGAGCCAAACAACCCTAAGGAACTATATTTTTTAATTCATTTTGTGAACTATTTTTTTATTGGTTAGATATTTATCTCTCTGCAAAAAAGTTAATACGAAGAGTCTAGGGAGTGGGCTCATTTTTATTGGACTTAATTTGTGGGCTATGCCACTTTGGATATTTTGGGGGGTATCATGAATTTGGGTCAATTTTTCCACTGCTTGTTTTCCTCAGTGTGAACATGTAACTATGCACAATAGAAAATTTGAGATTATCTATTACGAGCGTGCTTAAAGTTGATAATCTTTTTAAATATTAGAAAAAAATAGATTATATTTTAAAATGTGATTAGAGATTTTTATCCAAGGAAATTCAAACTTACCTTAATAAAGTAGTTGACCACTTAAGTTATGTCGCCAAATGAGGCCTTTTGTTTTGATCGTAAGATTGGAGTTTCAAAACTTTTCATCAACCAAAGGCTTCAAGCTTGATTGTTAAAGTTCCACGTATGTCGTCGATGATCTAGTTATGTAGTAGCTTGCAATTTATTATCTTTCTTGCTCTGTTCGTTATGAAATTTGATGCCCCATCAAACATTTTCAAACTCATATGCAATCCAAATGAGGTCCAATCCCAAGTTAAGAAGTTGGGCTTGAATTTATTTAACCCAGCAGGCCAAGACACCACTTCCAGGCAGCAAGGCCTATAGTCGTTTCTTGACACCCAAATCGACGAGGCAGAATCTATAAGTGAGGCCCAATCAACAAGCCCAAACACCAAACAGTAAGGCCACCATTTCATTTCAATTTATATGTCAAGGGCCATGTCACCCCGAAAAGGCGCCAACTAGAACCCATATCTAGGGGTGGGCGTCGAGTTGGATTTTACGAGTTCGATTATTTTGGATACCTATTTTAACTACCCGATCCCGATCCAAAATTTACGGATTCCCGAAATTTTGAATACCCGATTAAATCGAGTACCGACTCGAGTACCTGCTTTTTTTATTATATATAAATAAAGAGGCACAAAAGTGTGCCTCTTTTTATAAATAGAAGTTGTTCAGCTTCTAAACACAAAAATAGAGGTTGTTTCGACAGCCTCTGATTTTGTTTCACGATTTTTTTTAATTAAGAATTTAGTTTTTCAGTTTATATTTTATAAATATTTTAATATACTAGTTTAATTATATAGTATAGTAAAAATTTAAAATTTTAACTTCAATCGGCTAAACTAAATATTGAAATGCAAAAAAATAAAATAAACTAAAAACATAAGAAAATTAAATATTGAACACCAACATTTAGGTTTGATAAATTTTTTTCACCTATATTTTAAGGTTTGTTAAAAATATAAATTGTGAGAATAAGAAGAAAATAAAAGAAAATTTGAATGATGGATTTTTGTTAGGAGTGAAGAAGACTAAAATTTGAATAAAGGAGAAGAAGATTGAGAGAAGGAGAAATGAAAATAAAATATATTAAAAAAAAAATATCGGGTATCCGATTGGGTAATTCGGGTAGAGGGGTACTACCCGATACCCAACCCGATTTTCAAAACTCGGGTATCGGGTTACTCAATACCCAACTTTTTTAAAAAATTATTTGAGAAAAAATCTTGAACCCAAGGGTCGTGTCGGGACCCGAAATATCCGACCCGAACACCCACCCCTACCCATATCCAGTTGGAACCGGCTGTTGGAAGCAACAAATAACTAATTTCTATATTTGTAGTTCATTGGGCAAGACCTTTTTGAATAGTTATATCTCCTAAGAGGTAACTCCAAATCAAGGATATGTATTATCACTTCAAAGTTAATATATTGAGAATTTTGTTGATATCCAGCTTACCCATAACTAACTTGGGGATCTCTCTCAAATTTGTCTATAAATAGAGACTTAAGGTCAGTCAATGGGTAAGTGATTTCCATTCAACACACATTGTCTCTGGAACAACAAGGATACGAGCACCTTGTTGTTTTCTGCCGTCTACACTTGCATTTCAGCTCCCATTTTCATGCTCAAGCACTCTACATCAATTATTTCAGCATTATTTCACGATTACTTCAAGTTTCCCTACTCTATTTCTCAGAAATCATTACTAACTTAAACATCAGAGTGTTATGTTGTCTTACAGGTTCTCAAATAAATCTTAGAATTTTTGTAAAAATCTTTCGACCATTGTTGTGCTACTGATCCCCGATCCGAATCAAAATTATTGATGTGTTTGATAGTGTTTTTAATTAAAAACTTCATAACTAATGCCTCGTAATGTGCTACGTTGGATTTATCTTTGAAAATGCACCTCCTATGAGGAGGAAGCCTTGAAGACTATAAGCGACGCAATGTTCTTCATCTCCAATCAATGTAAAACACGTGTAAATAGCAATAAGATATCGTATTTATATACTTAAATTACTTAATTATCTTTATTCTTTTCAATAATCCTAATTATAGTTTGATATAGACTAAAGATTTCTTTGTATTATCCTTGTACATGGGCATCAAGTCTGCCTCTTTTGTGACATGTTCTTCAATAAATTGAGTTGGGTAATTACAAACACCAAACGGTGGTTGCCGACAATTGGTGAGCTAAAGAACACTTAAATCTTACCCAAAAAGGGAAAAGATAAGATAAAGATTTAATTTAGACCAGCCCAATTAACACTAACTAGAAAATTTTTTACTATTAGCTATAAATTTATTGATTACAGATTAAAATCATGGTAATAATTATTATTAACTATGAATAAACCAAAACCCATAGTAAAAACTTAGATTATCTACTATGAAAACTCTTTTTGTCATAGTTATGAGTCATAGCAAATATTTTTGCCATGACTTTTAGCAAATATTTTAGCCACACTCGCAAATACCACGGTCAATAACCGTTTTATGACCATGGTGAATGATTATTTACTATGACTATTTATTTTTGACTATAACAATTAACTATGGTTAAATGTTAATTTTTTTCTAGTGGTCTAGGATAAACTTTATATAATTTGATGAGTTTCCTATAAACATGGTAAATTATTTATTTTAAAATAGAGTAAAGATAACGTATGAAGTAAATTAAGTATAAACTTATATTAAATAAAATTGCTTAGGTTCATTCAAAATTATCTACAGATTCATTTTTTAATAAAGTGAAAAAAAAATTATATGATCAAAATTGAAATACGGGTGATGTATACGAAACTAATATTAATTATTTTTAAAATCTTGCTGCAAAATTCGCAATAACATTCAAAGAGAGTTTATAGCACATCCATAGCACGTGACCTGTATTTTATTTTTATTTTATTTTTGGTTGTTTAAAATGATTTTCTCTTTTAAGGTAGAATTGCTAATTACACTATTACATCATGTTTGGATAAATTGAGCAATTGAGCAATATAGTAGTACAATCAATACATCAATATAAGTAAAAATATTGAAATAACAAATTACAATAAACTTAAATAAAAGTAAGACAAACATTCACGCGTCTGGTGAGACTCGAATTCATGACCTCGATCGAATTAAGTAATGGGACCTCAACCATTACATTAATATATTTTGAGGCTAAAAATGCAATTAACTGATTCAAGGTTTATACATTTAATGTTTGCATTTTACCAATTCAATTGATAGAACATTTGATTTATGACAAATAATCCAAGTTGGTAGGATACGATCCGCGTAATATTCTTTGATATCGAGTCATTTTTGAATTGGAAGCAATAAATTTTATTAATCGAAAATAAAATTATTACATTCAATTTTATCGGCTATCAATATCGAATAGAGACAATTACAAACAATCAAATTAATAATATAACATAAAATAACACCTAGCTATTACATCAGCAAATCATACCTACTATACAGTAGAAATATCATCAACCCACACACGGATTCGAACCCATGACACCTCTAGGATCATGGGGCCTCAACTTCGCCAACTAAGCTAAGCCTCCTCGGCATTTGATATTGAGTCATTAAAAATTGTTTCGATGTTGAATCCTTTGAAAATTTTCAATATTTCTTTCTAATCCAAATCATTCCATCTAAATAGTGTCTTGACGGACAGATTCGGTCATTACATCTAATTTATTTAGTTTTTTTGAAACCAAGGCGATGAAGATATTATAACCAAAGAGAAAAAACAGAAGCAGCAGAATACAAAGCTCCTAAACTAGCCACATAGGCACTAAGCACACCACCACACCTAATCAACCTGGGCAAACATAACCCCAGGGTCGCGCCTACCCTACACGAAAACTCCACAAGCACAGACACTTGCTCCAGCACAACAAAAAAAACTGAAAATAAAAGGAGCACACAGTCTCCACAACAGAATGTCACACGAAGATGAAAACACAACTCAACAGACACCAACACTAGAGATAAACGAAGCTAACCTCCTCCTAACCTAATACTCCCTTCTCTGCAACAAACCAAGCTTCATCTTCTGTCGCGCGTCCATGTACTGCTGGAGGAATCCAAGTGCCTCAGAAATCACACGCTGGGGGTCCTTCATCACCCCTTCCATCCGCTTCTTGTTTCAATTATGCCAAAGTGCCCAACAAACTGTAGCAAACCTCGCAGCATCATCCTTGTCAAGCTGCTGGACAGTTTCCGAAAACCACTCCGCCGCACTCTCTGTCCAAGTGTCTCTATGCCGCCAGGGTATATGAGACAAAGCCCACAGCAAACAGTGTGTATCGATCCCCGCCTTCCGCTGAGCTAGATTTGCCATCGTGGGCACTGCATCAAAGCAAAACCGCCAGACTTGTAGGCGAACTCGAGGAGGTACTGCTAAACCCCATAAGCGTAACCAAAAACCTTCACACCCCTCCGTCAAAGTAGGGAAGGGCCGCGACGAAAATGCAAGAGCTTGAGATCCCAGCTGCAACGCTACTTCATAAGTGCTCCGTACCGAGAACACACCCTTCCTGCTGGGCTTCCATATCATGCGTCGTCCACCCTGGGAGCTCCCCTCTCCCCTTTCCTCGCACCCCCTCTGCAGCACCCCCCGTGCTAATAGCAGGCTCCTCCACGTGAGTGAAGGTTGCGAGCCCACTACCGCCATCCAAAAGTTGCTGCTGGGAAAATACCGCGCCTTCAGCACCTGACTGAGCAACGAATCAGGTTGGTTGATGAGCTTCCATCCCTGTTTCGCTAATAAAGCTAAGTTGAAGGCCTTCAAGTCCCGAAAACCTAACCTTCCTTCCCTCAACAGCCGACACATCCTCCTCCAAGCTACCCAATGTACCCTCTTTTCCCCCCCTGCAGTGCCACCAGAATTCCCTCATCACCCTCTCCAAATCCCTCAACAGATGATCCGGCAGCCGAAAGCATGACATAGCGTAGGTTGGTAGTGCCTGAAGGACTGATTTGATCAACGTACCCTTACCCGCTTGTGACAGAAGGTTGCTATCCCACCCCGCCACTCTCCCCCAAAATCGATCCCGAATGTTTTGGAAGAGCACCCTCCTCGACTGGCCAGCAACCGCCGATAGTCCCAGGTATCTGTCGTGGGCCCCTACTAAGCGAACCCCCAAACTGTTAGCAAGCCGCCGCTTTGTCTCTTCCCGGATCCCACCGCTCACCACCATACTTGACTTGGATAGGTTGACTTCCTGCCCCGAAGCTTGGGAATACAACGTTAAAATCCGCCTAAGCTCTCCAATGCGGTCGTCCCGAGCCTCGCAGAAAAGCAGTGTGTCATCAGCAAACAGTAGATGGGACACACTTGGGGCCGACTGACATACCCTAATTCCTCGCACCGTCCCCCTCCTCTCCGCCTCCTGGATCAAGCACGACAAGGCCTCTGCACAGAATATAAAAAGATAAGGAGACAGCGGGTCACCCTGCCGGATACCGCACTCCGGTCGAAAATATCCAAATTGTACACCATTTAAAGTCATAGAATATGAGACTGTTGTGACCAAAAGCATAACGAGATCAACAAAAGCACTCACAAAGCCTAATCTAATCAAAACTAGTCGAAGGAAAGACCATTCAACCCGACCATAAGCTTTGCTCATATCTAACTTTAAAGCAACGTAACCTGGTTTAGATTTAGACAAAACTTTAAGGAAGTGATTCAGTTCAAACGCTAGGAGGACATTGTCCGTAATCAAACCACCCCGAATGAATGCCGATTTGTGTCGGGGAGACTATAGAATTCATCAAATCTTTCAGTCTATTAGCAATGCACTTGGAGGCTATTTTGACTACTACATTACAAAGACTAATCGGGCGCAGTTGAGATACGACTTCGGGATTACTAACTTTTGGAATTAGGACCACATGAGTGTAATTCATCTTATACAGTAAGGCATGATCATTAAGGATTCTAAGCACAGAGTTAGTAACATCAAGACCTACAACATTCCAAAACTTCTTAAAGAAAATAGGGGACATGCCATTGGGTCCTGGGGATTTGAAAGGGAACATACCAAATGTGGCCTGCTTGACCTCGAGTGACATGAATGGTTGAGTTAGCTGAGCGTTCATCTTGGGGGTTACACGGCCCGGGATTGCTGACACCACTTCATCGATCCTTGCTTCCAATGGACGACCCGACGTAAAGGTCGAGCGAAAGTGCCAAAGGAGGAGGTCCTGAAGTTTTATCCTCTGTATCCTACCAGACTGCGATGTTGTCCTTAAGACGGGAGATAGTGTTGAAACGTTTACGGGCCGAAGCTCTCGAATGAAAGAACCGTGTATTTCCATCCCCATTGGCCAACCAATATTCTTTGCTACGTTGCTGCCATCGTAACATCTCCCGTGTCTCAATCTCCATCAGCTGTCCTCGAATATCCTGGAGTTCCTTACTACATCTAATTTATTTAGTTGGCATTCCATTTGCAACTTCATTTATTAACTTGATTTTGTAATTGATTTTTCTAATACCAGCTGACATGATCTTAAAAAGTAGCATCAGAATAGGAAAATTCTAATATGATTTGAGTTTGGTAATAATTATATAATGAATAAATAATATTTGCTAGTTAATTTGTATTTTAGACAGAAAATTGATCAAGAACACGTAAAATGAAAATGTACTTGTGACATTTGATTGGACAATAATAAGCATATATATGAATATAGCATCAAAGCAAAATCAAGAGTTCTCGGGGAAATAACATTTTTAGTCCCATAACTTATGTTTTTTTCATTTTTGGTACCATCCATTACGGAATTAGCACTTTTGGTCCCGTAACTTACAATAATTAGCAATTTTCGTCCTTCCCTGTTTTTCCGTTAGTTTTTTAACAGAAATGGCCATTTGGCCGTTAACTTTTTCAAGTTGAAGGAAAAATTGGCGCCCTTTATGCTCGGTAACATATTTGGCGGGAATATAACTAATATTGACAGCTAAAATAAAAAATTGAAGGAGATTAGGGCAAATAAAGGTGATTTCTATCCTCTCTCGCAAAGAACAATCTTTCCTTCTTTAATTTTATTTGTGTTGAAATTTATCATTTTCTACGAACTCTGTAAATATTAGAATAAGTGTTGACCCATAAAAAATTCAAGTAATCCAATGTAACCACATAAATTATATTAAATTGCTTAAATTACAAAGATTCAAGCTCTTGTAATTGAATATGTACTTGATTTCTGTAAATATTCAAGTAAATATTTATGCAATTTATGTAATTGAATTTTTTGTAATTTATGCAATTTATGTAATTAATTTTTGTAATTTATGCAATTTATGTAATTTATATGCTTATATTGGGTTACTTGAATTTTTTGTGGATCAGCACTTGTTCTAAGATTTACAGAGTCCGTAGAAAATGATAAATTGCAACACAAATAAAATTAAAAGAAAGATTATTTTTTGTGAGAGAGGATAGAAATCACCTTTATTTGCTCTAATTTCCTTCAATTTTTTATTTTAGCTCTCAATAGTAGTTATATTCCTGCCAAAAATGATACCAAGTACAAAGGGCGCCAAATTTTCCTTCAATTTGAAAAAGTTAACGGCCAAATGGCCATTTCCGTTAAAAAACTAACGGAAAAATGGGGGAGGACGAAAACTGATAATTTTTGTAAGTTATGGGACCAAAAGTGTTAATCCCGTAACGGATGGTACCAAAAGTGAAAAGACCCTAAATTATGGGACCAAAACTGCTATTTTCCCAGAGTTCTCACTTCAGACTTACACTGTACTTGGAATACTTATTACCATTTCTTCCCATCGCAAGGGAATATAATTACAACATCACACATTGTTTCTTACTAGATTTATAATTTTTAAGAATATTTGTGTTTGTGTGTTTTTTTAACACTCGAATGCTCAACACATGAATATATTCAAAGCTTGATTACGAGACCTCTCATAGAAATTAAAATCTTATGCCTAAATTATTAGATTGTCTCCCTGGAGACATGTCTTTCAAGAATATTTGTCATGTCGCTGAGCTTTGACACGTTTTATTAGTTTGGTATAGCTAAACATCGTTCATTAAGGTGACATTTGCATTCATTGATTTGAATTTGAAGAAAAGATTTCAATAAAGGATTTCAAATGGTTCCAACAAAATTTAAAATACATTAGTATTCAACAAAACATGGTTAAAATTTGAGTTGAAAATTTTGAAATTTCTTGAATTTAAAATTATTCAAAAAAAATTAAGCAAAAATATTAGGAAATTTCTAATTCATCAATTGGAATATGACTTTATAATAACAACTTTTAGATAAAATGTCAGAAATGGAATCTTTGTCTGCAATATGGTCATGGTCATGGTCATTGCAATTGGCACATGATGGATGTCAAGATAACTGCAATTTTTTCAATCTAATTTTATTATTATTTTTATTTTCTGCATATTAATCATGCAAGCACATAAATTAACCTATTTGTTACTGGTAGTAACGACAACTATGGATCATTGAATTTATTATTAGTAATAAAACAATTAATATTGAATCAATTTGTTAGATTTATGAATATTATCTGTTCAATAAATACAATATTTAGAAACAGTAAATACTTCAACAAGATTTTGAATTAGTGAAAAACTTCACATTACAATCCCTTAATTAAATCAGAAAAATAAAATTTAGCTATCTATATATAGTGTTAGTAGAAACTCCTATAAATTAAGATGAATACAAGAATATATAAATGTCAAAGTGAATGTTTTCTTTTTCCGAGGTAGGAAACAACACTCCTTGAACAAATTTCTTAACAAAAATTAAAAAGGTGGCTAAGCTTATTTAAAATGTCTGTTGAGTTTCTAATATATCATATTTATTTTAAACATAAAGTTTTAAAGTGTTTGAATAAAATGAAATATTAAAATTTATATAATATTTTCACATTTCAAATATATGTAAGATTTTACTTACGGTGTTTGGATAATAAGTAATTTTATATTGCTAAAATGATAAAAAAAATAAAAAAAAATAACGTGATACTATTAGAATCAAGTATTAGTTATTTTTTTGACAGATATCTTTTCAAAACACTTTCATAAATATTACACAAATTAATATAACTCGAAATAAAAAATTAATAAACAATCCTTTTTACAAGAATGAATAAATTGACGAATTGCATGCATGTTACCTAGTTTGCATCAAAATAATGTACATTCATAATAGTTAAATATTAATATAGATATATAATTAGTCATATAATCATTGTTTTGAATCTTATAGAGATATATAATTGGTCATATAATCATTAGTCAAATATTAATGTACATTGTTTTTAATTGCAATGACTATTATTGGTCATATAATCATGTTTTGAATCTATATAATATCAATAGCAATCTTATGTGAAGGGTAGAAATGAAATAGAGACAAAATAAATGAGAACATTTTGTCTTATGAAAGATTAATCTTATAGAGTTTATAAGACATTTTAAACTTATAAGATTTAGAACATTTTTATTTTTCTTATTTTAAGTTCTTTAAAAAAAATTCCGCCAAGCAATTATTTAGAACTTAGAAGCTTTCAAATAACTTTTAGGATATCGAGAAGTTTATAACTTAGAGCCAAATAACCCTAAGGAACTATATTTTTTATTGGTTAGATATTTATCTCCTTGCGAAAAAAATTAATACGAGAGTGGGCTCATTTTTATTGGATTAATTTGTGGGCTATGCCACTTTGGATACTTTTGGAGGTATTATGAAGATGGGACTTGGGTCTTGTTTTCCACTATCTTTTTTTTTTTTTTTTTTTTTTTTTTCTCAGTGTAAATATGGCACATTAAAAAATTTGAGATTTTCTAATAAGTGCTTGCTTAAAGTTCGATAATCTTTTTAAATATACAAAAAATAGGTTTTATTTGAAAATTTGATTAGACATTTTTATCCAAAGAAATTCAAGCTTATCTTAATAAAGTAATTTTTTTTTTTGAGAAAACAAGCGATATTTTTAATACTAAATTCCAAAACAAACTGTGTGGAGGCTCAGTACATTCAAATACTCCTACCCTTATGCACTAAGTTCTGTGAAACTCGAAGACGCTGGCGAGTTGAGGAACAACAAATGACAGAGCCATTTTGAGCGAAAGCTAATTTTAATTATGAGTGCTGCATTACACTTTTACAATTGATGCAGTGAAGACAATAAAGGCCCTATTTATAAGCAGTGCAAGTGAAGAGAAAAGAAACGTGATTGCTAACTGCCCCAACAACTTTCTGCAATAACTTTCTGCAGTTGGGATCCGAACACGTGGACGTGAGAAGGTATGATGAGGACATGTGTGTGTGAGTGGCATGCTTGTTGGCAATGCATTACGTATAAAAGCGTGAGGCTAGCAGCAGTAACGTGAACCCTGGAAATGCAACTTCAACTTGCGACTGCAACAGTTGTAGTTGTATATTTCTGCACTCCCCCCTCAAGTTGGAGGCGCAGTAGCAGCATGAAGACCTAACTTGGCATAGAGAGAGGCAAAGCGAGGACCTGCAAGATACTTCGTGAAGATATCAACTAATTGCAGGTGGCTAGAGACATGAGAAGGACAAATAAAACGGCTCGAAATTGCTCCCGAACAACATGACAATCAATATCTAAGTGCTTTGTGCGCTCATGGAATACAGGGTTTTTGGTGATGTGAATCGCGGCCTGATTATCTACGTGGAACGGAATAGGCAAACGAACCGTAAGTCCAAAGTCCTGCAAGAGATAGGAAATTAATTTCAGTTCACAGACCGTAGAAGCCATGGCCCGATACTCGACTTTGGCCAAGGAGCGAGATACCGTATTTTGTTTCTTGGTTTTCCAGGATATTAAAGAAGACCCGAGGAAAATACAATATCCCTTCAAAGAGCGACGCGAGTCAAGGAAAGAATCCCAGTCGGCATCCGAGTATGCCGTGAGCGAGAAATCACAAGACGTCGGGAACAGCAAGCCCTTCGTAAGGGTGCCCTTGACAAACCGCAGCACGTGCAGCGCGGCATTCCAGTATAGGTCCGTTGGTCGCTGCATGAACTGGCTCAATTGTTGAACGGCGTGGGATATATTCGGGCATGTGAACCCCAAGTAAAGCAGACGACCAACAAGTCTATGGTAAGGTTCGGGATCAGCCAAGCAACCCTGTGCGTCTTGGATGAGCTTAAGTCCGGGGGGAAGTGGAGTTGATACAGACTTCGCTGCCGAAAGTCCTGCATGAATAAAAATATCATCAGCATATTTACATTGGGACACAAAAAGGCCTGAAGGAGACCGTGCAATTTCGGGGCCGAGAAATAACTTTGCGTGGCCTAGACCTTTGATTGTAAAGAGATTATCCACATAAGACTTCACGTCGTGCATCAGAAGTTCACTTGTGCCTGTTAAGAGAATATCATCAACATAGACAATGAGTGCCAAAAAATCAGTGCCAGCGGACTTGAAGAAATAACAAAGATCGTGAGAAGATTGACGAAAACTGTAGGCGGTCAGCTTTGTAGTGAACTCGTGTTCTATTAGCGTGATGCCTACTTCAAACCATACAACGATCGTTTCAAGTGACACACCATACCAGGCGCGACGTTGTATCCGTCGGGAGGCCGCATATATACCTCCTCATCGAGATAACCATGTGAAAAAAGCATTGTTGACGTCAAGTTGGTGAATAGGCCAATTTCTAGCAGCACCAACGACAAGGAAAATCCGCACCGTGACGACTTTCTCTATGGGAGAAAAACACTCCGTATAATCCACCCCAGCCATTTGGTTGAACCCTTTAGCAACGAGACGAGCCTTGCAACGATCTAGAGAGCCATCTGATTTTAGCTTAATTTTATAGACCCATTTTGAGCCGATTGCTTTCTTTCCCTCCTGTAAGGGCCGTAACTCCCAGGTAAGGTTCTTGGCAAGGGCGTCAAGTTCAAGGCGTATGGCCTCACGCCACTCAGGCTGCAAACATGCTTCAACATACGAGTGCGGCTCGCATAAATCGGAAAATCGTGCCTGACAGCTCACATAATCAGTGGTCAGCAACACGGGAGAGGCACTGTTGCACACAAAATCCTTCATCCAAGTTGGTTGTGTGTGTGAGTCCTCGTGGAACGCTGCAAAATGGTTCCAAATTGGATAGGAGAATTATCCTCTAAAGCAGCAGCAGGTGGCTGGTCTCTGTGGTGATGATCCGAGGAATCACAAGAGGAGGAAGGCCCAACATCTCCCACAGAATCAGGCAAGGAGGACCTTGGAGCATCAGCTAAATCACATGTACAGGAAGACATCCAATATTAGTGTCAGGCATGGAAGGAGTAAAAGGTGTATGAGTTACAGGTGAATTAATGGCCTGATCATGATAGGGAAAAATCGTCTCATAAAACATGACATCCCTAGATACAAAGGCTCGACCGGTGTCCAAGTCATAAACTTTGAAGGCCTTTTGTCCTTAATTATAACCTATAAAAACACATTTGGCAGACCTACTCTCAAATTTATCCTTATGAGAGGAGACGTTAGTAGCAAAACATAGACAACCGAACACCTTTAAATGATCATAGAGTGGTGGTTTTCCATGTAGAATGACAGAGGGAAGACGATTAATAATATGTGTGGCCATGAGCAAGGCCTCCCCCCAAAACTTATTGGGTAATCTACTTTCAAACATGAATGACCGGGCCACTTGAAGTAAATGTTTGTGGTTTCGCTCTACGACCCTGTTTTGTTGGAGCATGTATGTGCAAGAGCGTTGGTGTATAATGCCTAGAGAAGCGAACAACTCTTGACAATCCTTGCTTAGGAACTCACTTCCGTTATCGGATAGTATGATTAAAATCCTAGAGTCAAATTGTGTCTTCACCATTATGCAAAATTTTTTAAGGTGTGTTAAACATTGAGACTTATAGCGCATTAAAAAAGTCCAAGTGCAACGTGTAAAGTCATCTACAACAGTGAGCATGAAATGGCAACCCGTTAGGGAGGCCTCTCGGTATGGGCCCCAAATATCTATGTGTAATATCTCAAATTTATGTTTAGTTTGGATACTACTAAGTGGAAAGACAAGCCTTTGTTGTTTAGCCTTGAGACAAATATCACACAATGTATCTTCCATAGAGAGATCATTATTTAACAACTTCGTATGCCTAAGTACTTGGAAAGAGCTATGACCGAGACGTTTGTGCCACATATTGGCAACCGTAGGCACTACATAGCATGATAAACTTGCAGAATTTAAACTAGGAACAGTAGAAGAAAAGGATGATTTGTTGATCATGTATAATCTCCCTTGCAGTCTCCCAACAGCCTGTATTTGTTCACTCTTCCGCTCCTGCAGATAACATCTCGATGAGTCAAATGTTCACTTAAGAGTTGAGGTTTCACAAAGTTGTTGCACAGATATAAGATTATACTTGAAAGACGGTATAAACAAGACTCGTGCGAGTGTGACAGTATCAGATAAAATGACGTCACCTATCAGTTTTACGTCTTTCTTACTTCCGTTGGGGAGACTAATTCTAATGGATTTGTCAGGCACAGAAAAGTTACTGAATAATTCGAGGTTAGCGTTCATATGATTCGTGGCACCTGAGTCCACAATCCATTCACCTGCGGAAAAGTTTGAGACACAGAAACTTGAATGAGAAGAAGTCGGATTTGCAGCCATACCTGCAAAGTCATCCATCTGAGCAAAGTGGACGCTCAGTGGATCATTCGGCACTTGATTTTTCATGAGCTGAACCAGCTCCATAACAGCGTCGGACAGAGAAGTTTGATGTGAGGCAATGGAGGCATTCTCAGTTCAGTTAGTGTTTTGTACCACTCCGGCATGCCATAGATCTTGAAGCAGGAGTCTCGTGAATGTCTAGTTTTCTTACATTCATCACAATAAAGTCGTTTCTTATCCACGAAGTTCCTCTTCCTATTGTTGTTTCCAGGATCATAGACACCTTTGCCTTTTCTATCCTCCTGAGTGCGTACTTGCATCACTGCAGACTATCCGTCGTTGCCATCAATTCTCCCACTCCGATACTTTTGGATCGTTGCTTTTCACACGGACGATCATGGAGTAGATCTTATGAACTGGGGGCAGGGGATCCAACACCCGAATCTGACTCCGTATAGTGTCGAATGACTCGTTCACCCCATAAGAAATTGCATCGTTTGGTTTTCCGAGTTTTGGTCATGGATCACCTTATTGGATCTGCAGCGCCAACCGCAGACACATTGAGGTGTAGGCCTTAGGCACATCAGTTCATCCCATAGGCATTTCAGCTTCGTAAAGTAGTCGACAACAGACATGTTCCCTTGGTTCGTTGACGCAATTTCCCAACGCAATTGATAGATCAGAGGACCATTGCAATCACCAAAAAGGCATGTCTAATTTCCTTGATATAGAATTAAGTAACCATGATGTGACCGTAGAATCGGTACGTTCCCATAGTTCATATTCAGGTGAGTCCAAAGCAGGCTTAACAGTGGATCCAGTTAAGAAGCCTAATTTCATCTTCGCACGAAGCACAATTCGAACCGATCGGTTCCACGCAAGATAGTTCTGAGGTGTCAAAGGTGTACTCACCAGCAACATGCCAGGATTCTCAGATTGCAACAGTTGTAGACCGATCTAATGTGCTCTCCTTTGGTCTACGCCACCTGCTGTTTCTCCATCCACAGGCTCCGGTCGTGGTGCTATAGCAGTATGAGTTCCGTCTGATGCTCCAGATGTTCCAGGCATCGCCGGTGTCGCCATCAACGCAGCTCGCCAATCGCCTACCATCGTTGGCTCTCAATGTTACACAGAAACAGCCGACGATAACCAGCGCAAGATGTAGGTACAAAGACCTTCACAAGGAAGGCTCTGATACCATGTGAAACTCGGAGACGATGGCGAGTTGAGGAACAACAAATGACAGAGCCATTTTGAGTGAAAGCTAATCTGAATTATGAGTGTTGCGTTTCACTTTTACAATTGATGCAGTGAAGACAAATAAAGGCCTTATTTATAAGCAGTGCAAGTGAAGAGAAAAGATACGTGATTGCTAACTGCCCCAACAACTTTCTGGAACAACTTGCCGCAGCTGGGATTCGAACACGTGGACGTGAGAGGTATGATGAGGACACGTGTGTGTGAGTGGCATGCTTATTGGCAATGCATTAGTTATAAAAGCATGAGGCTAGCAGCAGCAATGTGAACCCTGGAAATGCGACTTCAACTTGCGACTGCAACAGTTGTAGTTGTATATTTCTGCAAGCTCCTACCAACAGAACAGGAGCAGCTGACAACAAAACAATTGAAAAAACAAGAACTCACCTAAGACACTAGCTTAACCAGCAACAGAAAGATCAAGCATTAACCAAGTCCTAAACTAAAACCCACTAAAGCAGCAAGACTACCTACCAATCCCAACCACAGCAGTCGTAACTCTACCTGAGCAGCCCGAGACGTAACTTAGTCCTGATGTCCTAGTATTGTGCCAACAGCAGCAGTGCATCATTCACCACTCTTAGAGGTTCCCATACCACCCCTACCATCCTCCTTCGATTCCTATTCCACCATAATGCCCAACATAGCATGAGAAAACGAGCTGTACCTTCTCGTCGGAGACATTAGAGTACTGTCGAAAACCAACCGGCAGCGCCATCAGTCCATCCATTCACCACACCCCATGGTATGTGTGATAAGGTCCATACCATGCGTGCGAAGGGACATTCCAACAACACATGCTTTGTCGTCTCCACCTCTGCCTCACAAAGCACACATTTTGTCTCAAATCCAGCGTGCTTACGAGACAAATTAATCATTATTGGAACTGCCTCATAGCACAAGCGCCATACTTGGACCCGAACTCGCGGCGGTACAAATGCCGTCCACAGCCACCTCCAAAACTGCTCACAACCCTCAGCCAAAACCGTGAAACTCCTAGACGATGTTGGAATAGGGCGGGTTGCCACCCTGAGACCTACCTCATAAGCACTCCTCACGAAAAAGGCCCCGTTCAAATTAGGCCGCCATACCATACGTGTCCCTGTTGCCACAGTAGGATCCGTCAGCTCTTCACACCCTTCCTTCAACACACCTCTTGCCAAGATGATGCTCTTCCACGTGAGAGAGGGACGAGACCCGAGCCCCGCATCCCAAAACGTACACCGAGGGAAGTAGCGGCTTTTCAATACCTAGCTAAGGAGTGACGTCGGTTGAGTCATTAACCGCCACCCCTATTTTGCTAAAACGGCAATATAGAACGACTTTAGATCCCAAAAGCCAAGCCCTCCTGTCGGTGTAGGTCGACACAATTTGCTCCACACCACCCAATGCACCCGTTTCTCCCCTTTATTGTGCCACCAAAAGTTTTTTATAGCTGATTCCAACTCCCTCAACACGTGGTCCGGTAGCCTAAAGCACGATATGGCATATGTGGGCAGTGATTGTAGAACTGATTTGATGAGCACCCCTTTGCCTGCTTGCGACAACAACTTACTATCCCACCCTGCTATGCATCCCCAAAAACCGATCCCTGATGTTATGGAACAACGTACTCCTTAACCGACCTGATACTGTAGGGAGCCCAAGGTAACGATCATGAGCACGCACTAGACGGACCCCCAACCACCTCGCCAAGTTACGCTTGTCCACCTCCTGAATGCTTCCGCTTACTACCATGCTAGATTTGGATAAGTTTATCACTTGTCCCGACGCCCTCACATATAGGTCCAAGATCCTCCGTATTTCTTACATATGAGGTATCGTGGCCTGGCTAAACAGGAGGGTGTCATCGGTAAATAGTGAAACTGCCAGCGCCGACGCTCCAACCCTAACACCCCATAGACTACCCCTCCATTCTGATTCCTGCACCAAACAAGAGAAAGTTTCCGCACAAAATATGAATAAGCAAGGCGATAGTGGGTCGCCTTGTCGGATGCCCCGCTCCGGTCAGAAGTAGCATAACTATGAGTCATTCAAAGTCAATGAATATGAGACTAAGGTAACCAACAACATAATTAAACTCACAAAACAACTCTCAAATAAATCTCAGAAGTACACGTCTTAGGAATGGCCATTCTACCCTATTAAAGGCTTTACTCATATCTAGTTTCAAGGCTACATACCTTTGCTTAGATCGAGAGGAGATTTTCATGAAGTGATTAAGCTCGAAGGCTAGGAGGACGTTATCCGTGATAAGCTGCCCTGGGATAAAGGCAAATTGAGTGGGAGAGATAATGGAGTGCATCATGCCTTTCAACCGATTAGCAATACATTTCGAAGCAATCTTAACAATAACATTACATAAATTAATCAGTCTCAACAGGGACACTACTTCGGGGCTACTACATTTAGGGATTAGGATAATATGCGTGTAATTCATCTTATACAGCAAGGAGCGATTATTCAGAATTTGAAGCACATAATTAACAACATCAGGCCCTACAATACTCCAAAATTTCATAAAGAAAACTGGGGACATGCCATCAGGCCCTGGGGATTTGAAAGGGAACATATCGAATATGGCTTGTCTGACCTCGCTGTCTGTGAATGGCTGCGCCATGTAGGAGTTCATTTCAAGGGTAACACGATTAGGAACTGCCGCCATCACCTCATCGATGCTCTCATCCGATGGCCAACTAGAAGCAAAGACCGACCTAAAATGCCGCATAAGGATCTCCTGGATGTCCCCAGGCCTGTCCCTCCAAACACCGACCTTATCCCGCAGGCGCTTTATAGCATTGTATCTTTTTCTAGCCGAAGCCCTGGCGTGGAAGAAATGCGTATTGCCGTCCCCGTTAGCTAACCAGTGCTCCTTGCCTCGTTGTTGGCAGGTCAACAATTCCCTAGCTTCATGCTCAGCCAAGCGTCCCCTTCCACCCCCTCAGCCCAAGCCTTCTCTACTGCCCCCTTACATCCCTCAGACTGCAACCACCTTGCTTCGAACCTAAACTGCAGCTTGGCAGTTTGTTGATGTTGTGTGCCCGAGGATCCCAACTCCACCATCACCATCTTGTGATCCAACTGTATCGCTGAAATATGAGTGACCCTATGTTGTGGAAACCTGCCTACCCACGCTGGATTTGCGCATGCCCTATCTAACCGTGCCCGTACCGTGTCTGAAGTTTGTCGACGATTACACCATGTGTACTTTGATCAGAGTACCCCAAGTCTGCTAAGTTACACTCCTCCAATATTTGTCGGAACTCTGCCATCTACCATAAGGGTCTGTTGACTCCCGTCTTTTCATGCTGATACAAGATCTCGTTGAAATCCCTTAAGAAAATCCAAGAGGCGGACACTTAGCTGCCGAGCAACTTCAACATGTCCCACCCTTGACGACATTAGGTTGTCTCAGCTGCACTGTAGAACCCTGTACATCTCATACTAACCATACTGTCAGGAAGAAATACTTACCAGATTCCACCAATAGCCACTTCGCCGAAATTTGCTCATTCATCGGTCCCCCTGTGCTTCAGGCTTCCCCATGGTCGCACAGCTCGACGGCCTCGCCGTCCTTTTCCTCGACCCCCACAACGACCTCTCAACCCAGTTACAAACTGAACAAGCACAGCAATTAAGGACTCCCTTGCCCCTTCTTCGAATGTGAGGGCTCATAATGGTGTTTGGGCTTAACACTAGTTGTGAGTTGGGCCTGGGATGCGTAATTGGGCTCAATCATTGTGAGATAGGTGGGCTTGGTTCAGTACTTGGGCTGGCCTGAGTTCTTTGAAGGGGCCTAGGCAACTCCAGCGGATCATCCTTCTCCCCATCCACTTCCCTGAAGTCCCGCGGCACTTGGTTGTTGTCCAACTCTCCACTTCCGCCTAGACCTCCCACGTTCATCCACCTTCCAAGGAATCTGCCCTCTCTATGCTACCCCCTACCCCTCTGATCGGCCATCGCGTCCGCCGCCACCCCCCCCCTCCCCAGCCGGCAAACCACCACCTTGACCCCAAGAAGTCGTTCCTCTGTGAGAGAATTCGAAGATTTTAACCCCTCGGCGAACCTTTGACTGCCCCCACGGACCTCTGCTCTCTCTTCCATGGCTATCTATTCCCTGTAAGCCTCCTGAACGAGCAAATGATTGAGCTGATAAGCGAACGGATCTGGACTCTCGTGCCATGCACTATACTGAAGGTCCTCTCCCCCAACTCGATCGCTGCATCAAATGCCTTTGGACAGTCATGCAAGATATGCCCCAACACCCCGCAACCATAACAGAAATTCGGCAAACGTTCATATGTAAAAGAAATTGTTAACTGTCCTTCCGCCACCTGTATACGCAAGACCCTCGTCAATGGTCGTTGTACATCCAAATCCACCCTAACCCATATGGTGTCCCCCCACGACTGAGCGCTGTCAAACTCCATAAACCTGCCCACCCGATTACCGATGGCTTCCGCGACTCCCCTCATCATCATTCTGATGGGCAACCCATGTTTGTGGAAAAAGAACGAGCACCAACTTAAATCAACTACAATCGGATTTTTATCCTCCCTGATTACATTCAGCACTATCAGATTCCGATGGAACGTCCACGGACATCCCCGTAAAACTTTATCCTGATCTGCCGCCTGATGAAAGCGAAGCAAGAACCGATGATCAGGAAGGATACGTACATCCATGCCCCGTTAGGGACGAATAACTGACAATAGGTACTCATAAGAACATTGTAACGGAACGCTCTGGGCGTGAAGAGGCACCAACCAATATTAACACCCCGTGCTCATCTCCTCCACTCTCCGCCGACGTTGCTAAGTCCAACCCCCCTCCCCCCGCCTAATCCTTCGTCAGCACTAGAGATCGCCCCAAGCGTTCTAGGTTCAGTTCCATCGGACCAAGGCACGACGAGATGACGAGCCCCAATCCTGCACCTTAACCCCCGAAATGAACAACTCTAGCACCCCCACTCACCTGGACAAACGACACAAGCACAAATGAACACAACACCAAAGTTAGAAGAAAGAAAACAACACCTAAAAGAACACAACGCAGAACATAGGAAAGAAGAACAGGTAGAAAGGGAAAACAAGAGCAAGATCAGCAACACAATCTCCCCTCAACCATCAGCAGGACGACCAACACTTGATATCGCAAAGCCCATGATAAAGAGAAGACACAAACGTAAGATGACAGTATACTCTCATGCAAAAAAAACTCTCAACACTCTCAATTTTCTCTTCTCACAGGAGATACTCTTCTTGTCATACGAGATACTTCTGTCCGTGGTGTGTAGTTGATCACTTAAGTTATGTCACCCAATGAGGCCTTTGTTTCGATCGTAATGTTGGAGTTTCAAAACTTCTCATCAACCAAAGGCTTCATGCTCAATAGTTCGAGTCCCACGTATTTTGATGATGATATAATTATGTAGTAGCTTGTAATTTTTTATCATTTTTTTTTTTGAAAGGGGTATGCATCATATAATTATGAAGGCAAATCAGCCAAAGTGGATTCAGTACATGCGATTGGAAGATCCGAAAGACCTTCGAAGCCATGAAGAACAGAACATGCGAGAGAGTGAGCTACATGGTTACCCTCACGATGAATTAAACTAAAGGAAACGAAGTAAAAGATGAACAAAGAAGAAGAATATCATTATCGGTCTCGTAGAAGACGAGCATTTGCCGCGATCCCGGAGTTGGTTGTAGAGGTTAGCACAATCTCCCTCAAGAATGATGTGAGTCCATTGCTTCTTGATGGCAAAGTCAATAGCCGCCCTTGCATCCCACGTTTCGGCCAGTCCTAGAGGGAAGGTGCGATGGAGACGACTGGTGAGCCAACCAACACACTTTTCGCCGTAATCCCGAGCAATAACGCCATTTGAAAAATCTCTGGAGTCTGTGAAGAGCGCTGCATCAAAGTTGAGTTTAATGACACCAGCAGGGGGCGGTTGCCATGAAGCCGAAACGGGAGGGGGATATGGTTCGGAATAGTAGTCAACACACTCGAAAAGGACTTCAGGTAGGCCCAGGCAAAGGACATAACATGTTCGGGGGGATACGAAAGTGCCATCGGCCCATTTCTTATTACAACACCACCAAGTACTCCAACAAATAACCAAGAAGAGCTGGAAATTGTTGGAGTCGAAGTTCTGATGGGCGTTAAAAATCCAATCACGGGAGTTAGTATGCCAAGAGAAAATCACTGACCAACAAAGATGAGAAAGACACCAAGCCATCCGACTAAAGGGACAAAGCAGAAAAGTGTGGCGACTATTTTCATCGGGGTCATGACAGAGGGGGCAGCAAAAATCCGAGGTAGATATACGTCGACGGAGATTGACACCAATTAGTAGAGCTTCGTTACACAAACGCCAAACAAAGAATCTGATTTTATTAGGAACCTTGGTGTTCCAGACGCTACGCCATCCCGCATGATGATAAGGATCATTGTAGTTCGAAGAGCAAGGGATATTCTGACGCGATAACTTGCCGATTAGGTGGTATGCCGACTTTACAGAGAACTGACCAGACTTCGTGTAGTGGCAAATGATTTCGTCTTGAAGGCCTGTTCGGCTGAGGGGAATGGCCAAAATAGCTGCAGCATCCTGTGGAGGAAAAGTAGTTCCAAGCAAAGGGGTATTCCAATCGCCAATTTCCACATCAAAGAGCTGACTGACAGTGGTTACAGGCTTTAAAGGTCCAAGCTGAAGACTGCGTTGGAATGAAGATTCTTCAGGAATCCATTTGTTAATCCAAATATTCATCGTACGTCCATCACCAATATCCAGCTAGAATACAAGGTTTAGGTTAAAGAATGCTTCGCCAAGTGAGTGATGGCCGAGAACCAAGCTCCGTCTCAAGAATAGTTGAATATGAGAAATATTGGGCTTTAAGGAGACGTCCGAGGAGAGACTCCCCGTTATGAAGGATCCGCCAAAACTGTTTAGTTAACATCGCCGAATTAAACATCCTTAAATCCCAAAGGCCGAGTCCGTCGTGTTCCGTAGATTGATTCAGCTTTGTCCAAGAGAGCCAATGGATTTTATTCTTGTCGCCATAATGCCAAAGAAAATTAGCAATCATACCTTCAATATCACGAATGAGACCATCGGGAAGTCGAAATACACTCATAGCATACGTGGGAATAGCTTGTACGACGGCCTTGATAAGAATCTCTTTCCCGGCTTGTGATAGTTGTCACTCATTCAAAGAGTTCATTCGTGCCTAAATTCGATCCCGAATAAAGGAAAAAACTTCCGTCTTAGACCAGCCGACGACGAAATGGTAGTCCAAGGTATTTTTCATGTTTTTTCGGCACAATGAATTCCAAGTCCAGAAAAAAGATCATTACGCATGTTGGCGGAGTGTTTTTGCTAAAGACCACAAGTGATTTCTCAAAATTTACCTCTTGACCCGACGCTTTACCAAAGGTCTGCAGTATGGATTTGACCGACTGCATGGCTTCCGATGAAGCTTGGTAACAAATAAGAGTGTCATCAGCAGCGAGCAAGTGTGAGATACTCGGGGCGCCTCCACGCAATTCCTTCGACGATTCCGCCTTGGTAATACGTGAGGTGAGCGCATCAGTGCAAAGAAGGAAAAGGTAGGGGACAGTGGATTACCCTGAAGAGACCATGTTTGGGGGTGATGTGACCAAATTGCCTACCACTAATAATGACAGAATATGAAACGGAGGAGATGCACAAGAGAATAAGAACAACAAAATGAACATGGAAGCCTAGTTTAAGAAGTACCTGCCGGAGGAAACTCCACTCAACCTTGTCATACGCCTTGATTATGTCCAATTTAATTGTCATGTCTCCCGAGTTACCCCAGGTCTTATTCTTAAGAAAGTGATTAATCTCATAGGCAATGAGGACATTATCATAAATAAGTCTACCAGGTATGAAAGCAAATTGAGTAGGAGAAATTATGCGGTCAAGCAAAGGTTTCAACCTACTAGTTATGCATTTCGTGGCAATTTTCATTGTCACATTACATAGGCTAATAGGGGGGGGGGGGGGGGGGGAGAATAGCATTTTTGGTCCCATAACTTAGGCCCTTTTTACTTTTGGTACCATTCGTTACGGGATTAGCACTTTTGGTCCCGTAACTTACAAAAATTAGCAGTTTTCGTCCTCCCCCTATTTTTCCATTAGTTTTTAATGGAGATTGTCATCTGGCCGTTAACTTCTTTAAATTGAAGGAAAATTGGCGCCCTTTGTGCTTGGTATCATTTTTTGCGGGAATATAACTATTATTGAGAGCTAAAATAAAAAATTGAAGGAGATTAGGGCAAATAAAGGTGATTTCTATCATCTCTCACAAAAAAATAATATTTCCATCTTTAATTTTATTTGGGTTGTTTATCAGTTTCTACGAATTCTGTAAATATTAGAACAAATGCTGACCCATAAAAAATTTAAGTAACCCAATGTAACCACATAAATTACACAAATTATATAAATTGCATAAGTTATAAAGATTCAAGCTCTTGTAATTGAATATGTACTTGATTTCTGTAAATATTCAAGTAAATATTTATGCAATTTATGTAATTGAAATTTTGTAATTTATATGCTTACATTGTGTTACTTGATTTTTTGTGGATCAACGCTTGTTCTAATATTAATAGAGTCCATAGAAGATGATAAATTGCAACACAAAGAAAGATTTTTTGGTGAGAGATGATAGAAATCACCTTTATTTGCTCTAATTTCCTTCAATTTTTTATTTTAGCTCTCAATAGTAGTTATATTCCCGCCAAATATGGTACCAAGCATAAAGGGCGCCAAATTTTCCTTCAATTTGAAAAAGTTAATGGCCAAATGACCATTTCCATTAAAAAAAACTAACAGAAAAATGAGGGAGGACAAAAACTGCTAATTTTGATAAGTTACGGGACCAAAAGTGCTAATCTCATAATTATGGGACAAAAAATGCTATTTCCCGGCTAATAGGGCGAAACTGAGAGATAAAATCAGGTTTATTGCACTTGGGAATAAGGACAATGTGGGTGAAGTATAGTGACGGCTCAAGAATGTGATTATTAAAAATAGACAAAACACAACGAATCACACAACTTTAATGATATGCCAAAATTTATGAAAAAATACTGGAGGCATACCATCTAGTCCGGGGGATTTGTACGGGGCCATGTTAGAAATGACGTCAATAACCTCCTCAGCAGTGTACGTCTTGAGCAAATCCGAGTTCATTTCTAAATCCACTTTGCAAGTCATAGCCTCAACACCCCGTTCTAGATCATCGTCCTACGGATTCGTCGAAGTAAACACCCGAGTAAAGTGATCAATGATATGCTCCTCTAATTCACTCTCCTCTTCATTCCAACGCCCATTCAAATCTTTGAGTCGAGAAAGTTCTTTTGATATGTGCGGCTAGCCTGATTAGGGAAAAATCTCGTATTACGATCACCCTCACGAAGCCAATGAACTTACCCTTGTTGTGTAGCTTGCAAATTATGGTCTTAATCTGTTGCTCTATTTGTTGTGAAATTTGATGCCCTCATCAAACATTTCCAAGCTCAAATATAATCTAAATGCAGCCTAATCCCAAGTCAAGAAGTTGTCCTTCATTCATTCAACCCAGCAAGCCCAGACACCACTTCCAGGCAGCAGGACCTCTAGTCGTTTCCTAACGCCTAGATCAACGAGGCAGAGTCCATAAATGAGGCCCAAACAACAAGCCCAAACACCAAATAACAAGACTCCACGTCGACTGAATTTTACACATCAAGGGCCATGTCACCCTAAAAATGCGCCAACTAAAACCCCATATCCAGTTGGAACCGGCTGCTGGAAGCGGTAAATAACTAATTTCTACATTCGTAGTTATCTGGGCAAGAACTTTTGAAATAATCATATCTCCTAAGAGATAACTCCAAATCAAGAACAGGTATTATCATTTCAAAGTTAACATCCTGAGAATTATGTTGATATCCAGTTTACCCATAACTAACTTGGGGATCTCTCTCAAATTTCTCTATAAATAGAGATTTAAGGTCAGTCAATGGGTAAGTGATTTTCATTCCACACACTTTCTCTCTCGTACAAGAAGGATACAAGCACCCTGCTTTCAGTACTCTACACTTGCATTTCAACTCTCATTTTCATGCTAAAACACTACTTCAATTATTTCAGCATTATCTCACATTTATTCATTTTTTTTCCTATTTAATATCTCGTGCATCATTTACTAATCTAAGTATCAGAGTACTAAGCGGTGTCTTGCAAGTTAGTCCTCAAATAAATCGTAAAACTTTCGTAAAGATCCTTCGATCATTGTGGTGCTACTGGACTCTCTTAGGAATCAAAATTATTGATGCGTTTCATAGTGTTTTAGTTAGGAACTTCATAATCAGTGCCCCGTGTTACGAAAATTATTTTTTCTAACTTCATGAGATTCATGGATTTATCCTTGAAAATGTACCTCCTATAAAGAGTAAGCGGCTTATTTATTATAATAATATTAAGAAAAAAGATAACAAAAATAATTATAAAATATATCAAATAACATTAACGGTGCAAGTCGAACTCTCAGAGTTCGACTTCATCATTTTTTTATTTTTTCTTTTTAATTTTAATTTTATTTATAGTGATTTTAATTTTAATAAATAATTTAAAAATTACACCCATCCAAAAGGTTATATTTACACAAAAAAATATAATTATTCAAAAAAAATTTAAAAATTAATTTATTGAAAAAAATACGATCAACTATTACAATTATTATTATCTTCTACGACCCCTCACTGACGCATCAGTTTGTGTTGAATAGCCCTCCCTTTGTTGGTATTATTGTCTATCCCGTGTTTGTGCCCAATCCATCTCGTTATGAATACGTGATGTTTGGCTTCTACGAGGACGAATGATGCCACGTGGAGTAGTGTCATGGACCAACTCAAATTGTTGAACATCCCAATAATCTTCCGCCATCAAAGGATGAAAAGACTTAGAATATGTTCTCCTGTAAGCCATTAAATCGTAATAGTCCTTAACCATTGATGGGTCATTGATTCTAGACGCAACGCATACCTTTTGAGCATGCGAGCACGGAATGCCAAATTGAGTCTATTTGCCACATGAACATTCTCGTGTGGCAATTTTGACGATGTGAGTGTTGAATCCATGTCCAGTCTGACGCTTTGTTACAACGGAGGCAGACTGTTGATGTTGGTTGTATCTCGTCACAGCATGTTCAACACTTTTTTCGAACCAACGTTGGAACAATTTGTTTGCAAAGTCAATCCACAGTTGGTTGTTACTTAACATGACACCACTCTTTGCCATCCTCTCACGAAAATAATGGACTGAACGAGCAAATGTTATTTTCACTATTGCAGTCACAGGCAAGCGGCAAGCTCCTTTCAGAACTCCATTGATGCAACTCGGACATGTTGCTTGTGAGAATTCCGCACCGCCATCCACCATCGTGAGAAGTTGTCCATTTTTCCTTTTCAATATTGTCTAAGTACACAAACGCTTCTAATTTGTGCGCCTTTATCTCGTTCATGGTTCAATTGAACTTGCTGATTTGATATTAAGAACTAGCTAGGGAACGAGTGACTGCCCAACAAAGGTCCTTCAGTTCCACATTCTTGTAGCGACTGTTGAAATTAGAACATACGTGCCTCAAGTAATATATGCGCCTCCCTGTGGTGGCACAAAATCCAGAATTGCTTTTATTGCTTTAATGAGACCGGCATTACGGTCAGAAATAAGGCACATCCCAAATCATCCTCTTATAATATATTTTCTCAACATTTGAAGAAACCAAGTCCAAGATGATTTGAATTCTTCATCGACAATAGCAAACGCAAGAGGAAGTAATTGTTGATTCCCATCCATGGCAGCTGCAATCAACATTTTGTGCTTGTACCTTGTGTATAAATGTGTTCCATCTATACTGATGACATTGCGGCAGTATTGGAACCCTTCGATACACGGTTTGAATGCCCAGAAAACGTATTTTATCACGTATGCATTGCTTGACCGCTGAAAGTATTTATGCTCCCATTCAACAATCGTCCCTTTATTATACTTTTGGAGAGCTCCCATGTAACTTGGTAGCTTTCGAACTGAACTCTCCCATGTGCCATAAACAGTTTCACAGGCCATCTTCAAACTGTACCATGCCTTTTGGTATGGTATGTCGAACCCTGTATGGTCCTTCACAGTTTGTATGACATGCTTGATTCCATATAAGGGGTCGCATTTTACCTGCCCCAATAATAAAGAAGCAACATACCTTCTGTCTAAATTGCAATGTTCAAGGGCATATCGTCAACAACACATGTGTGGTCCCCCCTAGGGTAAGACATCCCACAGGGTACAGACAGTCGGGAAATGAGCCTCCATAACAGCTCCCGTAGAGCACGTGGGGTCACAGACTGGGAGACTCATCACGCGATATACGTTAGTAGATGGGGTAGACGACATGAAACGATGGTGCTCCGACCACCTGTTTTCAACGGAAGAGATACAGAAAATGGATATTAGGATTGGTACGGTAGAATAACTCGTCGATTTGTCTCATCATCTACTGATAGACGTGTAGAGAATGGCTATCAATCAGGACATGCACCAAGTATACAACATGTGGTATGTTGTGCAATAAAACATGATTCATGTTATACACATTTTCTCTTATATTTAAATTCATTATTTTAAATTAGTTTAGGAGCAATATGCAGAGTCCCTTCATTTAAGTATGCGACCTCGACCAACCAATTTCCAAGAGGCTATGCAAATATTTGACCAGCTCGATATCGGATAGCCCATTTTCATGAAATGCTTTCTCGTCTTCCGATGGATAATCGGCCCGAAGAACAAGCAGCGCCACATGATAATGCTCCGTCCACGTCCCACAGGCAAAGGAGAAACAGTAGCAGAATATCTACAAGTTCAGTTAGAGATGATGATACTGTTGGAGCAGATGTAGCTAGTTCATCCACAGTGCATACACCTCTAAATATATATCAAGATTGCTACGTGCCTCAACCGTCCCAACAAAGTGATTGGTTTGATTCAGCTCCATACATGCCAAGCCAACAAGCTTATTATGGACAGGTTGATCTTGACCTTGGCCTTAGCACGAGTCAAACATATGCACCAGAGTATAACATATCACCAATTCTGTTTCCATCATTTGGTGCTATCGTGATTATGGGGAGTTTAGTTCTTCAACATCATCAAGTCGGTTGCATATGAATGCCGATAATGATGATAATGTGGAAGATGAACCAATACAAAATGTGGGTGAAGAAATAAGAAGACCTCGGCGCCAACGACACCGACGCACTTGTGGGACAGACGGTTATTTTTAGAAATTGTAATTATTATAATTAATATTTTGAATTTCACTTTTTGATTTAAATATAATTTTTTTGTGTTAATATATATTTTTTTTTGTAAATTTAAATTATTAGTTAAAATAGAAATGGTTATAATATTAGTATAATATACGTAAATATTATATTAGTTATAATATATAATATAATATTATATAAATAAGTTATAATATACTTTTTAAAAAGAAAGTAAAAGTGAAAGTCGTTGAGTTCGACTTCACATTTTAAAAAAAATAAAAAATAAAACATTGGTGAAGTCGAACTTTTAGAGTTCGACTTGCACCGTATTTGTTAATTACTATATTTTATAATTATTTTTGTTTTTTTTCTTAACTGATTATAATAAATAAGCCAAGAGGAAGCCTTGAAGACTATAATCCACGCAATGTCTTCGTCTGCAATCAATGTAAAACACGTGCCAATAGAATAAGATATCGTATTTATATAATTAAATTACTTAATTATCTTTAATCTTTTCAATAATCCTAATTATAGTTTGACATAGACTAAAGATTTCTTTGTATTATCCTTGTACATAGGATCATGAGCATCAAGTCTGCCTCTTTTGTGACGTGTTCTTGAATAAATCGAGTTGGGTAATAACAAACACCAAACGGTGGTTGCCGACAATTGGTGAACAAAGCATACTTAAATCTTACCCAGAAAGAAAAAATTAAGAAAAAGATTTAATTTAGACCAGCCCAATTACCACTTAGGATAAACTTTATATATGATTTTATGAGTTTCCTAAGAACATTGTAAATTATTTATTTTAAAATAAGTAAAAATAACGTATGAAGTAAATTAAGTATAAATTTATATTAAAATAAAATTGCGTGGGTTAATTCAAAATTATCTACCCATTCATGTTTTTTTAATAAAGTGATCAAATTTAATTATATGATCAAAATTGAAAAACGGTGTTGTATATGAAACTAAAATCGATTATTTTTAAAATTATGGTACAAAAATTGGCAATAACACTCAATCCTTTACTTTTCTTTTGTTTGTTTCAAAATGACTTACTTTTTTAAGGTAGAAAACTGTAATTACTTTATTACGTCAATGTTTGAATAAATAGGGCAAGTGAGCAATATATAGGTTCAATCAATACATCAATATAATTAATAATTATGAAATAAAATATTATAATAAACTCATATAAAAATGAGACAAACACTCACACGTTCGGAAGAATTCGAATCCATGACCTCGATCGAACTAAGTAATGGGACCTCAACGATTACAAACTAATATATTTGAGGCTAAAAATTGCAATTAACTAATTCAAGGTTAATTTATATATTTAATGTTTGCATGTTACTAATTAAATTGATATAAGATTTGATATATGACAAATAATCCAAGTTGGTAGGATATGATCGGAATAATATTCTTTCATATTGACTCATTTGACGTGGAGTCACTTGAAATTTTTTCCCTAAATATTTTTTTTCAAATTCAAATCATTTCATTTAAATAGTGTCTTGACGGACATTTTCCGTCATTACTTCTAATTTATTTAGTTGGCACTCTAATTAAATTTTCTATGCTACTTGAGTTTAACTTTATTTTGTAATAGATTTTCTAATACCTCAATTACATGAAATTTTTTTTTCTTTTTTTAAGTGAAAGCAATAAATTATTATTAATTGAAATAAATTGATTACGATCAATCCTGTTGAATATTAATATCTAAAAACAACAACTATAACAATTATATATACCATAATCAACAATATCACATAAATTAAATCTAAAAACACCTACTATGTAATAGAACAACATCCCATGCATTGATGGGGTTCGAACTCATGAACTATAAAATCATAAAGGCCTCAACTTCACCAATTTAGCTTTCCCTTATCGGCCTTAATTACATGAACTAAGAAGTAGCGTCAGAATAGGGAAATTCTAATTTGGTTTGGTTTTGGTTGAATTTAAATAATTATATGATAAATAAATAACATTTGCTATGTAATTTGTATTCAGACAAAGAAAAATGATTAATAACATGCATAATGTGATAAAACTTGACATTTGCATAATTTTGTCCGTCTCGCAAGATGTTTCGGGAACATACTGCAAGTCGCTCAAATTGTAATATGATTTGGGATTAGTTTTTTTTTAATTTCTAGTACATTTTTTATTTTCTTTAATATATGCTCGTCACGTGCATAAATATTTAGGATAAATAAATTACGTCGATATCCTCGAAGATTAATAGGGTATTTGCTAAGCTTATCTAAACCATTTTATAAGCTCTTATAAAGAAAATGTCAAACAATTTTTAACATCTTAAATGCTAGCTCTTAAACATCTTATAAGAGGAGCTTTTAAGCTTAGCCAAACACCCTCTAAGTCTGCTTACATAATCGTCCAATGCCTTATGCAAAATTATAAATACAACCCTCTGAAATTGTAATTGTAATTATAAGTACACCCTTGTAAATTATATCGACACCCCTTATGAGATGTACTTGAAATTTTAAAAAGGCAAGGGAGTATTTGTATAATTAAATATAATATAATGAATTGCTAATATAATTTATCCTAAATATTACGTCGTTCATTTTAGTTAAGAAATTTTTTTATACGTGATGCAAGCAAGAAATGTAGTGCTCGATCCAGTTAGAATACAAAATAATGAAGTACAATGCAAGAAAATAAAAGAGTGAAAATGAGAGTGTTATTCCGCGTTTTGCTTGTATAAATGAGAGATTGATGTTGAAATCAAGCTATAAGTACGAATTACAAGTGTTCCTTCAAGCTAAAGTGGTAGCATGAAGGTGAAAATTGGAGAATATAGGCTCAAGTTGTCATAGGAGGATAAAAACTTCATAGGCGGGGTAAAAACTTGTCTTCTCCCGCTGCGGAGGTCTCTAATTATAGGCAACATTCAGTTTGTTGAAGAAGATCACATATTTAGGAGAGGATGACCTCAGAGTTGTTAGGTAATGCATCATCCCCCTCAAATTCGATGGAGAGTCCCCAGCGGTTGGAGGATCCCCACGGATTTGGGGGAGGTCAGTTGGAGACCTACAATTCTCTGGGGGTAGTTGGAGTAGATGAGGGTATATTTTGGGTGTTTTCCCGGATTTTCAGGGGGCAGTTGAGGAGATGCATTCTTCCAGTTGGAGTCCAAACTTTTAAGGTTTATAGTACTTCTCTCTGGAGGTGTCATGTGTCCCCGAGGGGGCTGCTGGTCCTTATTAGATTCTGTGAGAGATGCCTCAGAGATCCTACGTGGATGTCACCTATGTTGCCCATTGATGCCATGTGAGAGGTGCTTTGACCTTAGCTAGGGGATTTCAAGTCCCTAAGCTTTTTTTGTGGGCCTATGAGGCCTTCTTGGATCGGGGACCTCTCAGATTTGGCCGATTGAACTTCTTTTGGCCAACTTATTTTTTGGGGGACCTGTCAGACTCCGTGGGGGCTCTACTTGGACTGAGTTTCCTGGGGGATGAATTAGGCCCCCTTGGAAGCATTTTGATCTTTTGGGTCGTTTGGACTTTTTTGGATCAATCCATTTTTATGTAAATTAATACGCATAAGGTGTACACAGTTAATAAAATATATAATAAAATTTAAAATAAAAAATCCAATATGCTACGGTTTAAATTGCGTCAAGATTAATATTGGTTAATTAAATCGCAAACTCCATCATCAGTTACACAAACATTGGTTAGTATTCTTACTCCTAATTACCTTTGAATTGTATTGAATTTATCAAACATATGTGAACCATGCACATCAGTATCTTATCATTACAATTACCCATTTACATTCATTATTAACTACTCTATATAGAGCTGAACAATATCGAATTATATTCATGTCAAAAACCATGCTGTACGACTGAGATCAATTGCTTTACAACTTCAGTTTAATTCCCCAAAGGAACTAGAAGGGGGCGCAAAAAGAGGGGGAGAAGAGAAACTTCTAAACACTAATTATTGCTCCCCAACGGCGGAATCATCAATGATCAACGAGGTGATGATGCCGCCATGAGCCGCTCCTGCTCGGTGAGAGAGTGGCGGAAGTGGCAGCGGTGACCATATGGGCAGATGTCTCCGGCCAGAACCATGCGGCAAACCTCAGTCTTATAGCGTGGGTGCCTGATCACCGGCCGCAGTTCTTTGATTCCATGTGCGTACTGGCAGTTCTTCCCATAAGGACACGCCCCTGTCTCTTCCCACTTGTTGCAGAGCTCAGTTTTGAACATTCCTTGGTTGTACGCATCGAATTCCAGTGCTTCTTCTTCCTTTTTGGACCCTGGTATACACACTCTTTGCTGCTCCCGTTTCAACATGATCAAAAGCCAGTACAGAAGTCACAGACAAAACGCAAGAAGAATTAGGACGTAACTCGTAAGCATAATTAACCACGAAATAATAAGCAGTTTGTAGGATTCAATAATCACGTCAAAGTAATTAGACTGTCAACAAAGAAGTTAGTATATGAAAGTATTCAAATTGAATTAGAGAATATAATCTGCATTTTATCTTTTATTCAACAGAAACGAATTAGTAATTCTATGAATTAATTGAAAAATCGTCAACTAGTTTCAACAATTTGTCAGCGATCAAATTGACTCACCAATGCAGCAGCAGGTTGAGACACTGCTTTATGACCAGTTGCATTCCGACTGGGTTGAGTCATCTTCAGATAACCACTGGAGCGCACAGAAATGCTCTTCGGAATGGGGATTCGCTCGGCGCTCCTCCGCTCGACGCGATTGTGCTCAGTAAGAGGCTGAGTTGCAGTCGGATAAGCGGCGGCTGAGGGACTGGCAACATTGAGTCGGTTGAACTCAGTGAAAAGGCGATCGCGCGAGTACAGTAAGGCGACGCGGTGCGAGAGATCCGCATTGGAGAGGCGAAGAGACTCGTTTTCGCGACGGAGGGCGTCAGCTCCTCAATGGAATCATGGAGCTGACCGAGACAGAGTCTGTAACGATTGTAGAGCTGCTGGTACTCAAGGACGCAGCTCGCGTCATGGAGGCGACGATCGGTGTCTCCGCCGTCGAAGGACGCGGTGTCGGAGGGAGAGTCCGACGAGTAGTTCTGAAAGAACGAGGAGTAGAAAGACGGAACGGAGTTCACATAAGTCGGCGACGTAGGGAAAAGGAATGGATTGCTATGAGAGAAATGCATCGGCGACGCGGCGGAGGCGGAGGACTTATCAGCGTCGGAGGTGGCGTCGAGGCCGTCGTATAAAATATTCTCCTTCTGCATTTCACTGAACAACTCCACTAATGAAGTGCTAGAACAATAAAACAACCGGCAACCGGAATATAAACAATGGGAAAGAAGTATCCAGTGTGGCAGGGTGTAGAGCAGACAAAATGCTAAGAACAATCTAAACTGTTAATCTTGGTGGAATCAGGCAGATTTATGTGATTGATGGAACTGTATGAATTGCTTGGCCTTTAATATTTCGCGGGAAAAACATCCTAGTGGTGGGGGACCGCCTAGTAGATCTGAAACCGTTACATAAAAAGCCTAACAAGAAAAGGGTGGGACAATGACCCACCCCCCTACAGTGCCAACCATGCGGTTAGTTGGGGTTATTTAGTCCATATAGTTGTAAATTGTAATGATGTAATCGATAATATCACAAAAAGAAGGGTTAAATACAGTTACGATCTCTAAAATATTCACCCCAAATTAATTATTTCTTAAAGTATTAAAATATTTAAAAAAAATTCTGGTCTTCTAACTCTTTTCATTTTTAAGTTCAAAAAATCTATTTTATCCTTACTAAAAATTACTTTTTAAAAAAAACTAAAGGAATTTTCAAAATAACAAAACCACTTTTTTTGGAAACTTTGTTTGATTTTAGTTTCACGTGTTCATCGAGCTCTTTTTATTTTTGTAATGTTAAAGTACTTCGATCTGTTTTTTTAGTTTTCCTTGTTTGTCAAACCAAATTAAAAATAAATTTATACATGCATATATATATATATATATATTTTACTTAAACAAATATATAATTAATAAAACCGAAAGAGCTAATCATGAGCTAATAAAAAATATACAATTAATATATATTTATATATATGGTAATTATATAAATGTGGAAATTATATGCATGTATAAGTTTATTTTTAACTTGGTTTGACAAATAAGTTAAACTAAATATAAAATGAGCTCCAAATACTTTAGAATTATAAAAATAAAATGATCTTGATAAACAAGTAAAAATAAAATTAGATAAAAATAAAAAAAATAGTTTTGGTATTTTAAAAGCCCCTTTAATTTTTTTTCCATAAATCAGTTTTTAATAAGGGTAAAATGAACTTTTTAAACTTCAAAATTAAAGGTGTTAGAAGGTCAGGGAGGTTTTTGAAGGTTTTAATACTTTAGAGGGTACTTGATGTTGAGTGGATACTTCAGGGGTGGTAACTGTATTTAACCATAAAAAAATATGTCTTATAGATATAAAGTGGCAATTTTTTATATTAATATACCAATTTATTATAATATAGAAAAAATTCTTCAATTTCTCAACTCATAATTGAATTAACTATTCAATTAAGTTTCTTTAGAAAATTAATTTCATATAATTATATGTACTCCAAAATTAAATTTTGCTCCTATTTTATTTAAATTTATTGTTAATTGATGGCATATTAGTATTTGTACTGCATATATATATATAATTATCAATATCAATATAATTTTCAAGATACGGGAATAAATTATGAGTTTTAATAATTAAAAGTATTATTAAAAATTATGGGCGCGAGTACTAGGTAACAAAATTTTTAGTATATTGTGAAAAAATCCAAGGCAACCAAAATGTTAATACAATCAAATTCAACTTTAGTTCTGAGTGTTGAATTCTTATTCAACGTTGTATTTAAAAGTAAAAGACAAAATTACATTTTTGGTCCTGTAATTTTAGGTCATTATCACTTTTACTCCTGTAACTTTCGCGGTTTACAGATTTCGTCATTTTTTTTATACATTTAGTCCTACACATCTCAATTTTGGTCCTTTTTTTAACACATTTAGTCATGCCTTTACACTTTTGGTCCACCGATAAATTTTCCGGCTAATTCGATTGGCCGGAATGCCACGTCAAATAGCACATCATTTGCCACGTGAGATTTGTAGATAGGCAAAATTATATTTTTGGTCCTGTAACTTTAGGCCATTAGCACTTTTAGTCCTGTATCTTTCGCGGTTTACACATTTCGTCCTTTTTTTTGACACATTTAGTCCTGCACATCTCAATTTTGGTCCTTTTTTAAAAAAATTAATCCTGCCTTTACATTTTTTGGTCCACCGATTAACAAAAAAACATATAACAAATGAAAAATGGAGATACAATGAACATAGAACTTTGAAAGGTGTCATAGGTCGTTATTTGAACACATAAGTATACATAATTTATTGATCCATACAAAAGAAAGTTCAAAAGGAGCACAACTTGCTTTATTCACTATTAAAAAAAAGGGTCAATAGGGAAGCATCTCTTCCCCTTATTATCAGGGCAGTGCCTTATGGTAATGAGTTTTATGCTTTTTTCACTTTGTTATCTTCTTTTTCTTCGTCATCGTTGTCTTCCTCCTCCTCCTTAACATATCTCTTGGACCTGAAGGGGAGGGGGGGGGGGGGGGTTAAAAAAAATTCATGTACCATATGGTGCACTAAAAGAAATTACTATTACTACATTTTTAATGACTATGGCTAAAAACCGTGCGAAATAGCTTTTATTAACTACGATTTAATAAAAACCGCTACAAAAACTAGGTTTTTCACCATGAAAAACTTATTTGCCACGGTTAAGAGCCATAGTAAAAACATTCGTCATTACATTTGAGATTCACGCCTTCACGACAAAAGGAAAAAAAAAAAAGCAAAATTACTTTTTTGGTCCTGTAACTTTAGGCCATTAGCACGTTTCGTTCTCTTTTTGACACATTTAGTCCTGCACATCTCAATTTTGATCCTTTTTTAACAAATTTAGTCATGCTTTTACATTTTTGGTCCACCGGTAAATTCTTCGGCCAAATGAATTCCACGTCAATAACACATCATCTGCCACGTGTTATTGATGTGGCATTCCGGCCAAACGAATTGGCCGGAAATTTACCGGTAAACAAAAAATGTAAAGACAGGACTAAATTTGTTAAAAAAGGACCAAAATTGAGAGGTGCAGGACCAAATGTGTCAAAAAAAAGGACGAAATATGTAAACTGCGAAAGATACAGGACTAAAAGTGCTAATGACCTAAAGTTACAGGACCAAAAATATAATTTTGCCAAAGTAAAATTATTACATATAGGACTTAATAAGTGCTGTATAAATAATTTTATATATTGATATGGTGAGAACTACTACTCTAGGGTCGTGATGATTATTTTTTTCTCTCCCCCTTTTTCCTGCCTTTCTCTCTTGTGAGAGGGGGTTTTTAAAGGCAAACATTTTGCCCTTAATTGGTCCAAATCCGTGATATCTTTCTCGATATACGAAGATTTCGAATCTTTGCTGTCAAAATTCGCCCTAGATCTCTCGTGAAAAATCTGTCTCGTATGTTCGAAGGGTTTTTGCTATGGAGAAAGACTACACAAGGCGACCTCTCCTCGTATTTCGAATTTCCCTTGCGGGTTGATTTTAGTACGTTCGAGGAGATGCCCTTCGTACTCTCTGTCTTTCCTCCAATATCTTCCTCTTACCCGTATCATATATATATATATATAAAGTAATTTTTCAAAAATAAAGAAAAATATATACAAGTATACTTCCCTTCAGTGTTTTACCAAGTTTTACGTCATGTTCTAAAGACTCAGATGATTTCTATAGCCGTCGGTGAATACTGTACAATTAATTTCTTTCTAATGTGTTCAACTACAATACTAGCTATATTAACTATACTAATTATAATAATACATAACATAAGCATATTTTATATTTAAATTTTAAATCAAAATACATGACTTTAAATATATACATAATTAGTTTATATTAAAAATACGCAACGAAAAAATTTCTAATCATCCGAATTAGTTAAATTATCATGACCATCTCTCAATTTTTTAGTAATTTTATCCCAAAACTTTTAGCTTGGGAGAAGTAAATTATATTTTTTTGTCTTTTTTATTTAGCCCAAAACTCTTTTTCTTTTTTTTTTTTAAAAAAAAAGACAATCCAAAACTTTTTAAAAATTTTAAAAAAAATCCTAAACGTGTCAGACACGCCAACAAGCGTATCCGACACCGTGTCCTTTTTTTTCTTTTTTTCTTTTATATTTTTGGATACGTCTATGTCGTGTTCGAGGCGTGTCCATGTCCGACACTGCATCGAGTAATTTTTCGAAGTGTCCATTCATAATTAACTTAAAATTATTTCTGTGAAAAATTGATCTTGAGCAATTGTGAACCTAAAAAATTTCTACAAACCACTTAAATATAGTATCTCATAATTATCCCTTTTTCATAGTTTTCTATACATATTTACAATCTTACTAGTTTCAATTCCTAATATTTAGCCTTCTAAAGAACGACAGTTAAAAAACCCAAACATATATAGTCTCAATCGATGTATCTATTCCAATAAGAACGGAAAGCCAATTGTGCCAGTACGTGCTTACATTAGGAAAAATATGTTTTTCGTTATCTTTAATTATTATGGTAAAAAAAAAAATCGTGGTGAATATCAATCAATTATAGACTTGTAACAGTCATTAGTCGTTGTTTCTGCAAGTGGGGTCAAATTATTAGTCATGGCAAATGTTTTGGTTATGGCTAAAAACTATGATAAATGTTGATTAACCGTAGCAAAATTAAATTTTTGCATTGATTTTGTTTAATCATGGTTAATAATGTTGATTTACCATGGTTTTTTAACCTGTGGTCATTTATAGACAAGTCAATTTTTTTTAGTAGCAATGGATTCAAATAGTGATTGGGTAAGCTTATAAGCTCTTTAAAATATCCTGTAAGATGTTTGAGAGTTTAATTATAAGATGTTAAATAATATTTGGTAAATTTTATAAATTCTAAAAATTTATTTATTTTTTAAATAAAATCTAACATCTTATGAGTGTCGATTGATGGTAAATTTCGAAATTAAACAAAAAGGTTGAAAGGAAAATAACAATGAATTTGACCCAAAAGTTGCAACGGTTTACCATTATATATATATATATATAAAAATTATATGTGTGTTAGGTAAATTACAACGAGCTTCTCCGAGGTTTGACATAATCACGAATAGTCTCTCGTTGTTTGAAATATTACCAATACTCTCTTGGTGTTTGATGAAATTATGTAATTCTTAGATGGAGACTTGAAATTGTCAATTTCGCCCCTACTGAATTTTTATTTTTTTGAAAAAAATAAAAATAAAAATTATTTAAAACAACAGACGACGTGGATGGAAAATATTAAAAAGAATTGTAAAAAACATTATCTACTTTGTCCATAAGAAAATTTTTGAAAAAAATTAAAAGTAATATATATTTTTTGATTTATAGTGCAGATGGGCTTTTTGGTAAGTTCACCACGAAAATGGATGAGAATCTAAAAGAGACTAATGGATTGAGCTAGTTGTTAGACGACCATTAAAATCAGGAGGGTATCTTTCTCAAATAATAAGAGGGTATTTGTAATTTGCCAAACTTCAGGGAAGATAGTTATAATTTATCATTCATTAAAATCAGGAAGTGTTTGTAATTTATTGGGAAAACTATATTTTACGCCCCATACCTTACATCATTTGCGATTTTGGTTTCATTAATTTTTGACGTACAAATTTTAGTCCCATATGTCCACAAACGTTGCAATTTTAATCCCATTGATGAAATCCATTAAAATTTTAACGGAAGGAGCAGTGCATGGGACTAAAATTGCAACGTTTGTGGACTTATGGGACTAAAATTACAACGTTTCATTATATGTGACTTATGGACTTAAATTACAACGTTTGTGGACTTATGGGACCAAAATTGCTACGTCAAAAATTAATGAAACTAAAATCACAAATTGTGTAAGTTATGGAATGCAAAATGCAATTTTTCCTAATTTATCAAACAACAAAGAGAAATTCATAATTCCCAAACTTCATGAAAGGTAGATCTAATTTACACTTTTTTTTTTTTTTTCCGGAATCTTGTATTTTCTCTTTCACGGGATCAAAAATAAAAAATAAAAAATGAAGGCTCACTCAAAGGTGTTACACTATTTATTTGATTTTTTTTTTCTCTCTCATACTTTTCGAAACTCAACGAGCTATTTTCTTTGGCAATTGACTGAGTTCAATTCAAATGACTATAGATAACTTTTCCTTAACTCAACAAATTAAATTATTATGTATGTGATTTCTTGAGATATTATCCAACCAACTTAGAAAAAGATTTAAAGGGTGTTTGGTTATACTAGCTTTTCAAACATCTTATTATAAAATAATTGCGAGTTTATAAACTCTAACTGTTTGATAAATATATTTTCTTAAAAACTTAAAAGATCTCAAAATAAAATGTTTGAATCTTATAATCTATTAAAAAAGAGTAAATTCAACCTATCTTTTCAAATAAGATCTTTTGAGTTTTTTTCTTTAAAAAAATTTGAAACATCTGAGAGCACGAAACACCCTCACTATTTTGTTAGTATTTTTATTTTACCCTCCATGTAGATGATTTTTTTTTTTTTTTTTTGTCCGGAGTAAAAATACTTAGGCAAATTACATTTTTGGTCCTGTAACTTTAAATCGTTAGCATTTTTTGTCCTGTAACTTACCCTACTTACACATTTAGTCCTTTTTTATGAATTTAGTGTTGAGCATCTCATATTTGGTCTTTTTTTGACAAATTTAGTCATGTCTTGGTAATTTTAATCATATTCTCACTCGAGTAAATCTCATTTTTGATGGGTGACCTTTTGTTTGTATTCTCATATAAAATCATCCCAATAGAGACCCATCTCGAACAATCATAAATAATACAAAATAATTCTCCAAACCAGCGTACATTCACTTTTTTCTCATACTTTTTACACACGTGCATTCACAATATAGCCAAAAAGGTTTCTAATAGGACACTAATAAATAGGGTAAATTACCATTGCTCTCCATAAGTTCGGTATAATTACAGATATTCTCTTATTGTAAAAATATCTTTTTAAATTAACAATAATTATGTAATTCTTAGAAGGGGATGTGAAAAATTAATATTTTACCCTTGTTGAATTTTTTATTTTTTCAAAAAATAAAAATAAAAATAAAAATTTGAGTGCGGCTTGAAATAAATAATCCATAGAGAATATTACTTCATAAAAATATTTTTTAAAAATTTAATAAATATATAGAATTATAACTTATAATCCAAGAGGGCATTTTGGAAAGTTCACTAAAAAATTTGATGAAAAATCTAATATAATGAACTTGTTGTTAGACGAACGTTATAGTCAGGGGTATTTGTGATTTTTCAAATAACAAGGAGGTATTTGTAATTATATCAAATTATCTATATTATTTATTATAAAGAGAAGGGGTCTTATAGATACAAAGTGGTAGTTTTTATACCACTTTACCAAATCATTATAATACAAAAAATGCCCTTCAAATTTTCAACTTATGTAATTGAATGAACTGTTCAATTAAGTTCCTTGAGAAAATTAATTCCATGTAATTACATATACTCAAAAATTAAATTTACTCCTACTTTGTTTAAATTTATTGCTAATCGAAATAAAAATAACATATTAGTGTTTGTGTTGCATGTATATATAATCGTCATTATCAATATAATAAATATTCTACAAAGTTTCAAATTTTAATTTAATTAGAGTAAATATTGTATCAATATTTAATGTATTAGAAAAAATTATCAAACAGGTTATATATGTGCGATTATGAAGCAATGATAAATTTTAAAATATATGAATAAATTATGAGTCTCAATAAAATAAAAATATTATTGAAAATTATATGGGCAGGTACTGCGCGCGATTTTTTCTAATAAATAATAAAATATATATAAGCGGTTGAAGAAGAGAAAATTAACGTAGCATGCACGAGTAGTAAGGTGAGGAAGGTGCTGTCGGTCCAACAAAAGTCTACACCCCAAATTATGATAATGGTGATGATCATAAGAGAGGTGGATAGAGATATGCTTTCTTAACAATTTCAAGCAAAGTCCTTTTCCCCTAATAATTAATAAATTAATTAGTTCAATATATTTAGGGTTAATTATACTTAGATCCCCTCTAAAAATATAAAATTACACTTTTTTTCAAAATAATTTTAAAATTACACTTACACTTCCTCCAAAAATTCTCCATTTACATTTGACCCTCTTCCGTTAGGGTTTGGACGAAAAAACTGACATGAACAAAAGGAATTACATAAAATCTTATATTTACCCTTCATTTAACATTTTCATGTATATTTTTATACTTATAAGGGGATAAATGTGATATATACATACGGAGTGAGGTTAACATTATTACAATTTTACCATTAATATAAGTACAAAATTATTACATGAGAATGTTAAATAAAGGAAAATTTATGTAACTTTTTTGCTCAAGTCAGTATCTGTTATCCAAATTCTAATGGAATGTGTCAGGCGTAAATGGAGAATTTTTGGAGGGGGTGTAAGTGTAATTTCAGAACTTTTTAGGGGGAAAGTGTAATTTCGTATTTTCAGAGGGGGTTTAAGTGTAATTAACCCATATATTTATACATATATATATATATATGTATATATATAGTTGCTTCTTTACTACAACTCTAACTAATTCTATATGGGCAAAATCAACCAATATTCTATAGTACTAGCAAACATTCATTCGCATGGTTGTCTGATGTGTTTGCATACGTACGTTGTTGTCCTTAATTTCATGAGTCCTTTTCATGTTTGTTCATTTGTTGAGACTACTTTTTCTACCAAATATTAGTTTGTTAAGACATGAGTATATCTATCACATGTGACATTTTGATTTGAACTCAAACCAGTCGAATTTATGGAATTACATTAAATCATAAATTAATTACGCGATAAGTACAATAATATTTGATGTAGAAAACAACTTTTTCAACTTTTACAAGAAAAAAACTTAAAAATAGATGTTGACACTTTCAGTTTCAATATTCTTACGGGGCGTTTGGCTAAGTTTATTTAAAACAAGTCAAATGTAAAGCTAATGGATGATGGTATTTTTCTAAATAATTTAAAGTATACGCATTGTTTTCTTTTTTTTTTTTTTTTGATAAATTGAAATTTCATTAAGCAATCACAATCTGATCAAGGGTTTTTGGGCCCTTGTCACAAAAGATATTGGAGGGGAAAATAGGTGGGGGTACTGGCCCATCCCAATTGGCTCCATGAGCCCATTTGGCAAGTCCATGGGCCATCCCATTGCAAACCCTAGGAATTTTTCTAAATAACCAATTGGGCCTGGAGTTCCAAATGTTTTTTATGGTTTGTACATCAAATTGAGCAGTGAAATCAGCCTCTGCAGTTTTTCCAGAGATCCATTTAATTGCTTCCAGTGAGTCGGATTCGAAAATGACATGCTCCTTGTTGGCCCTATGCATTGTTTCAGTCGCCATTCGAATAGCACGAAGCTCAGCAATGGATGCATTTGGGACGAAAATCTCCGCTGTAATTGCACAGGTCACCTGAGATTCGTGGTTCCTAGCAATAACAGCCGCAAAGCAGACATCATCCTTCAGTGCAATATCTGTGTTTACTTTGATCCAACCTGACGGCGGGGGGTTCCATTCCTCATTGCATTGTGCCTTAGTTAACCTTGTTGCGCGAGCAGAGAAATATTCTGTGGAGTTTTTGAGAATGCAAGCTGCCACCTTTCCGACTGTTTGTATCTCCTTTCCATGCATTTTTTCATTGCGTTGTCTCCAAATCAGCTCCAATGTGATGGCCCACGTGGTGATAAATTCTTCTTGGATGCTCTTGTCCGGGAAGAAAGACGATCTTGGGTTTGAGATCTCCAAGAACCACTCTCTAAGTGACAAGTGAGATATGGGGAGTAGTCTCACTTGCCATTTAGAGAGTAGCCAAATTCTCTCCGCAAAGGGGCAGCCAAGGAAGAGGTGATGTGCATTTTCCACCTGCCAACCACAAAAAGGCATTCAGGATCAGGGATACGGAAAAATTGTTCAAGTTTACCTTTGGTTGGGAGAGTATCAGAAAGTGTTCGCCAGACAAATAGCTTTAGTCGGTTATGGAGGTTAAGAGACCAAATCCTTTTTCCAATAAGTTCGTCTCCCTGATTTGGGAGGCTTTTGGATAGTTGGATTGCATGAAATGCCGCTTTGGCCGAGATCCCTGTCTTGGAGGGGGCCCAAAACGGACGGAGGGGTTCCAAGGTGTCTGGAATCTGAATCTTTTTTATTTCTTTGACGATGTTGTCCGGGAACATTTCCGTAAGCATTTCCAGCCTCCACTGATGAGTATCGCAGTCAATAAGATCACGGACCAGCCAAGGCCAATTTGAATCAGCATCGGGTGGTTTAGTTGGTTTGAAGTTCGGGATGGAAGGTATCCATGGGTCTTCCCAAATCTTCGTGATTGCATTTCTCGTAACTGGGAGGCAGGCACCAAGGAGGATCACTTGTGAGCATTTGACAGCGTCTTTCCACACCCATGAAGCTCCACGAACCTGTAAGGATGGGTTCAAATCAGCACCATTCCTCAGATATTTCGCGGATAAAATCTTACACCAAAGGCAGTTTGATTTTTGGAAGAGGTTCCATGAGAGCTTGGCAACAAGTGATGCATTAAAATCTGCAAAGGAGCGAAGGCCGAGTCCTCCTTTGTTTTTCGGTTGGCAGATGGTTGTCCATGGCTTGAGTGCTAAAAACTTCTTGTCGTGCTCTGTCACATTGCTTTGCCACCAGAAACGTCGTACCATAGCATCCATTTCTGTGCAGATTTTCTTTGGAAGGAGGTAAGTGGACATATGGTAGACTGGGATGGATTGGGCCACATTTTTAATCAGGACTAGTTTCCCTGCCCGTGAGAGGTTTTTCGCCTTCCAAAGAGAAAGTTTGTTGGACATTTTTTCAAGTAGTTCATTGAAAGCTTGGGCTCTAGAATTTGGTTTGCAAAAAGGAAGGCCAAGGTGTTTAGTTCGGTGGTTACACTCGGGCATTTGGAGAATGTTCAATATCCTTTCTTTTTTGCAATTCTGTACATTTCGGCTGAAGTGGATCATGGACTTTTGGCAATTTGTAACTTGGCTAGTCCATTCCTCAAACTTGGAGAGGCAAAGGCGGACTGTTTGGGCGTCCCTCTCTTCTGCCCTACAAAAAATTGTCAAATCATCAGCGTAGAAGAGGTGAGATATTGCAGGAGCAGAACGACACACCTTAACCCCTTTGATATTGCCCCGAGATTCCTCTTGGAGCAATAAGCGGGATAGAAACTCAGCATAAAGAATGAAGAGGTAGGGTGATAAAGGGTCTCCCTGTCTAATGCCACGGGTTGGTCGGAAGAAGTCAAAGGAGGCGCCATTGATCAGCAGGGAAAAACTAGCAGTTGATACACACTGTGAGATCCAGTTAACAAAAATATCATTCATGCCAAAACCCTCCAGCAATTTAATCAAAAATGCCCATTCAACGCGATCATATGCTTTGGAAAGATCAATTTTAATAGCCATGTACCCCTTCTTACCTTTCTTATTATGCATGTAGGGCATGATCTCCTGTGAGATGATGGAATTTTCATTAATGTTCCTACCCGGGACGAAAGCCATTTGGTAGGGGGAGACCATCTTTTCCAAAAGCGGTTTGAGTTTGTTGGACAGAATTTTAGCTATTGCCTTATATGAAGTGTTGCACAGGCTAATAGGCCGAAATTGATCAACTGAGTGGGCCTTTGGATTTTTGGGGATGAGGGTAATGAAAGTGTGATTTATTGCTGGATTCATGTGTCCTGATGAAAAGAAGTGTGTGACAGCTTCGGTGACCTGTTTACCAACAATGTGCCAGTACTGTTTGAAGAAACTAGGGGGAAAGCCGTCAGGGCCGGGGCTTTTAAATGGTGCCATGTTAAAAATAGTGTCTTTAATCTCATCAACAGAAGGGATACAACAGAGATTTTGATTTTCTTCATCTGAAATAATTTTTGGCATGATATCACTAATACATTCAGCAATTTCAGTTTCAGACCAATAGCATTCAGAGAGAAAAAGAGACTTAAAGAAACCAGCAAATTCCATACCAATGTGTTCCCATTCTGTGACCATGTGTCCTTCTTTTGATTTAATGGAGTGGATTAAGTTTGACTTTGCTTGGAGGACAGCCGTCAAGTGGAAGTATTTGGTGTTCGCATCGCCTTCCTCAAGCCACTTTTGTTTAGCCTTTTGTCTCCATTTGACTTCCAATCGTTTAAGTTGTTCGTCCAGTTCTACTTGGAGGTTGTTTTCCATTGAAACAATTTCCGCCGTCTGATCAGCGCATTGAAGGAGCTCCAGATTCTGCTTGATAATCTGGATGTTGTTGTGGCACCAACCAAATGTTGTTTTATTCCATTTCCGGAGCTCTCCCCTAAGCTTCTTTAATAGTCCATGAAGTTTGCTAATAGGGTCTCCTGCAACATACGACAACCAAGTATAAAAAAACAAGATTTTCACATGAATGGTCACGGAACCACATCTCCTCAAAGTAGAAAGGCCGAGGTCTATTTTCTGTGGTTGGGTGTGTGTTCAAAAGGAGGGGGCAGTGGTCCGATGCAACGGCTGGGAGGTGGGTGATAATAGATTTTGGGTACAAGAGGCACCACTCAGAGTTTGCCACTCCTCTATCCAACCTAGACTGGATATTAGCTAAGCCCGGTCTCTTGTTTGACCAGGTAAAGTTGTTTCCAGTGAAGCCTAAATCAATTAGGTTGCAGAGTTCAAGTTCATCACCCAGGGCGTTTCGAGACGTCGAGGCAAAAGGTTTCCCTCCCCTCTTTTCACTCTGAGATAGGACCGCATTGAAATCCCCCATAGCAATCCAAGGTCCGTCAAAAGAAGAACAAATTTCATTAAAACATTGCCAAAAACTAGGTTTAAGGGAGGGAATGGCAGGGCAGTGAACCCCAGTGAATTGCCAAGGATGTGTGTTTGCATTCAGGAAGATTAAAGCATTTATCATCCATGGGTTCATCAACACAATATTAACATTTAAACTGGGAGTCCATGCGAGGCATAGACCCCCTGCTTTATTAACAGCAGGGACAAAAGCAGAATTCAACAAATTACAGGAATGAAGTAAAGAGGCTATCCTATCAGTGTGGACAGTTTTCACCTCGCAGAGGAAAAGGATATCAGGTTTGTGTGACGACAAAAGTTCCCGTAGCATTCTCCTTGCCGCAGGCCGGGCTAACCCACGACAATTCCAAGTGATTATCCTCATTGCCGATCACTTCCGTAGCCCCTCTGGGCCCTCGAAATAGTTGACACAAATGTTGTTTGGGTCTGACAGATTTGGGGTGGCTTCCATATACTGATCCAGTTCTTTGAATTTTCCAGGAACGGCTTCAGTTTTGTGGTATTTCATTCTGGCACGTTCCTTCATTCTGATGGTTTTCCTCTCCTTTTGGAGGACTGTTTTTTCTTTAACCAGCTCAAGCACGAATTCTGCTGTGATGTCATTTGTGTAGTGGTTCTCGTGGTCATCGTAGCATAAGGGGGTAGTTGTTGGGGTTCTTGGTTTTTTGGAGATGACATTTTTATCTAAAGACGAAAGGGGGGGTCTTTTCTGCAGTAGGAATTTTTGTGGAGAGGAAGGATGGGATGTTGCAGATGGGCTTATGCTTATTGTTGGAGCTTGGTGGGCACAGTCAACATATTGGCCGAAGGGGATTTTTTGGTGTACTAAAGTGGGCCAGACAAATGTTTGGTTTGGACCAGGGATTGGGTTGATGGGGTTCAGTTTTGGTATAAGGTTAGGGCCTGGATTTGGGGTTGAACAGGGGGCCATGGAGGTTGGGATTTGTGGTTTTGGGCTATGTGATGTTGGAGGCCCAGCAGGGTGAATGAGGGAAACGTGTTTTCCAGGTAAGGGTTTTTGTTTGGCGGCATCAGCTTTGTTTTGGTATAGATTTTGAGTGTTTTCCTTGGGAACCGGCTCTGTGTGGGGATTAGGACAGATGGTGTTGTCATGGGGTACAGGTGTTTGACTTTCCATATTTTTGCTACTATGTAGTTTCCTTTCTCCCCTTTCCTGAGCATAACCATTTGGGGTAATTTTGGGGGATTCAGCCAACCTCGTCGGAGCTAGGTGTTCGGCATTAGGGGTTCCGATTTGGTTTGACTTCAGGTGAGCTTTCATGGGTTTCTCTATGTTTTTTCCAAACTGTGATTTGTACATTGCAGTGAAAGGATTTGGTATGGTGTTGTTTTCGGCTTTTAGCCAAGGTCCGAATTTGAAAGGATTTGGGGGGGGGGGGGTGTTTCTTGGTTTAGATTTTGAGTACAGGAAGAGATTTTGTGACCCACGACACCACACACATGACAGAATTCCCCAAGCCTTTCGTACCTGATTTCCACAGCAACTTCTTTGGCTCCTTTGCATTTGAGGACGACATGATCTTTAAGCTGCTCTGTGACGGCCATTTCGATTCTAACCCGGAGAGCTTTTCTCCACTTTTGGCCTTCTGTTTCAAGGTCTGTTTCAATGAATTTCCCAATTTCATTACCAATAGTTTTTGCAGTTTCTCTATTAATGAACATCACTGGAATGCCTATAGCTTGCACCCAAATCTGGAAGCTAGAGAGGTCAACATCTTCGAGGGCGTCCTCGGGCAGCCACGGCTTTGTCACAATGAGGTGACCACGGAACGACCATGGGCTTTGCCGTAAGATACGCCTGCGGTCTTGTTCTGAGGCAAGGAGGAACACCACAGTATTTTGTTCGAGCACATTTGTGGGGGTTTTATGTTGGAGGCCCCAAGCCTTAGTAAGGGTGGTTTTAATGGCATTGTGGTTTAGGGGTTTTTCACTGAGGATTTTGGTGATGATAGGGTAGTGGGTTTCATTATTGTTCTCTTCTGTTTGGTTGTTTTCGTCATCTGAGAACTCAAGGTTATGGGTTTTGTCAATGAGGTAGTGAACTGGGTCTGCCTCTGCCATGGCTACGGGGTGAATGATTGCGTAGAAGTTGTAGGGGAAGAAAAGGGTTTGGAGGGGGGAGGAAACGAAATAGGGGGGAAACAGGGGAAAGCAGATGGACAGGGACAAGGGTTAGACGTAGAGCAGAGATTGCTGTGGGGGAGCAGATGAGATCTTGCACTCAGAGTTGCAGAGAGGAAGGATGAAACCTTCAGATCCTCCAAGGGGTTCCACTCATAGAGAGAGAACAGGATGTAGTGACGCATTGTTTTCATCCCCTACATTTTTACTAAATAACATAATTTTAAAACTTTTATTTAGCACTGTTTATTGTAAAACAATATCTATTCTTATTTTTGTTTTAAATTTCAATTTTCTATAAAATTTATCACTTTCACCAAAAGCACAATTTTGCACAAATACTTATAATAGGGCATTCAAAATTTTGAACTCAAGTCTAATTATAGTTTCCTAGATTGGACTCAATCCTTAAAATTAATAGAATACCATAAAAATTAATTAATAAATTATCCATGCGCTACCAAAAAAAAAAAAAAAAAAACTTATAATACAATTTAATCAGTTTAAGATTAAAATAAGTCAATACTATCAACAATAGTAATTAAATAAACTAATGTAGAAACTTAATTTTTTTTTTTATCATAGTAAATGAACTTTTTCTCTGGTCTTAACCATGGACAAAGTATTTGTCCTTGCTCTGAGCTATATGATCAAAGCATTTGTCATATTTTTAGCTATAATTAATATTTTGGCATTGTCTGCTGAAACAACAGTTAATAGTCATTCTGAAACTCCTGATTAATTACGGGATAAATGCATTTTTGGTCCCCAAACATAGTCATTTAAGTGATTTTGGTCATCAAACAAATTGGGGTTGCAATTTTAGTTTTCAAACTATTATTTTTTTGGATACTTCCATTAACTCCTCTTGTTAAAGTTACGGAAATTTCAATCTAAGTGAAAAAAAATTGCCATTTTTATCCCATTTTGTGATACTTTTCAAATTTTAGTTCAATATACTCATTTCTCTTATTTTATTCCGAACTACAAGAGAGGAAGAAATCAAAAAAAAAAAAAAAAATTTAAGCAACAAATTTATTTTGTATATAATCTTAACAAACTCAACCAATCTTTTTTTTGTTAAAATTATATAGAAAATAAATTTGTTGCTTAATTTTTATTTTTTTTGGTTTTCTTTTCTCTCTTGATGCTAAAAAAAAAAGGAGAAATGAGTGTATTGGACTAAAACTTGAAAAATATCAAAAAATGGGAGAAAAATGGCAATTTTTGTCACTTCTATTGAAATTTTCGTTAATTTTAATGGATGAATTAACGGAAGGACCAAAAGTTAAAAAAAAAAAAAAAGATAATAGTTTGTATCGATATATGTAAATAAAACTTAATTTGATCTGTAATAGTAACTTTACAAATAAAATAATATTTTTTAAGTGTAGTTTCTTAATATATACTTTTTATATTAATGCCTATTGCATCAATTTTGCTAAGACCCACTCACTGCTGAGGCTCATCCAACAAGAAGTGCTAGCCGACCCAGGGTGAAACTGGCAGGCAAAAGTGCTCAAAGACCATTGAGTCTTGCCTAACATTTGGATTAGACACAAGTCCTACCTGTCCGAGGACTATCTAGATAAGAAAGCCTAACGATTCAGGTCTGATCCAATTCAATTGCGGCCCACTAAAAGAGTTTCAAACTATTCCATCGTGTCAGCATAATAAATATACATTAGGACGACGTGTTAATGAATGACACATCAACTAGTGGTAATACATACCAACTGGAATCACGGAAGGGGAAGGCTCCCCAGCTGAAATTAGTAACCAACTCCTCTTGAATAGATGTCCCATTCCGTGCTACATGGATACAGTTCAAGATGCATAATGGATCGGATTGGGCCAACTCGATCCAGAATTAGATTGATCCAATAAAAAGATGGATCGATTCAGTCGAGACTCGCTTCGGACCTGGCTAGTCCTGGGCCAGTCCCAGATACTGACACTTGCGTCGGGTTTTCTTTTTCTTTTAGTAAGACAAGACATATAATTTTTATTTTATTGTTCTAAGTTGACCATTCTAATAGTTTTTTTACACTTTTGAAATTCTAATTTACTTTTTATCTTTATTGTTCAACTTTTACTACATTGTTTTAATACTATTTGTTTATTGGTTTTTAAAGTTTATTTGAAATCCTTTTTGAATTTATTATTATCTAAATTATTATTATAAAGTTGTTAGCCAAATTATAATTTAAGTTCATTATATAATTTTAACTATTATTTTTTTAGTTAATGATTTTGATTTAATTTATTATTTATTAATTTATTTCATAAGACATAAGTAATTGTCTAAAAAAACACATCATTTCCATAAAAAAAAGGCACATTCGGGGCTTGGTCTAGGCCTCAATCGAGCCGATTCATGGGATGATCTTGAATTTAAAATGAACCAATTAGGGCCCATTTAAAAACCTAAAGGACTGGCCATGAATAGTAGATGGTTGGTACTGGGCTTGGTTTTTTCGGGCTGGTCCTTGCCAGAGCAAGACCAGCCCAACCCAATATGCACCTTCTGGCAAGGACCAGCCCAACCCAATATGCACCTTGAGATATAATTTCCTACTTGTAAGGTGCATGGTTGACGTGACATGCAGGTGGAACATTACTCTCCCATTATAGGATCCTATAATCATGGAGTATATGGATTATACCTTATTAATCCTTGGATTCTCTCATCCCTCTATTATAAATAGGAGATCGGGTGGGTAAGGGAAGGTAACTCAAGCTAACTTTGCTTTCACACTCGAGCATTCAAAACAACTCTTACTACTTCATATTTCTTCACATGGCTACTGGTTTTGAGCTATCTTTGACACAATTTTTATTTACTCCCACTTAAGAAAGTTAATAATCTTAGGCCATGTTTATCTTGTTCCATTAGATAGTGTTGCAGAATAATAGAGGTTACTATCTCATTTACTAATTTGTCTAAATCACACGTTTACTTTCACCTGTTGTATGAGTGTATATATGTTGAATATTATAATGCATTGTTTACTATGTCATATTAAATGTTGGACTATATGTATTGTTATTTTTTTGCCCCCCAAAAGATGTGCTGTCACATCCAAGCAAGAACAAAGGGGTTTGTTTGCATTTGGGCAACGTCTCCTTCATCTTCATCTCCCACTTCCAAATTCACCAAATTTTTGTCTGCAAAACTCCCCTCCTCCCATATCAAAATTCCTAAAATTTTACCTCTTTAATACTCCTCTCTTCCCACACCAAAATCTCCAAGATCTTACCTTTTCAAAACCCCTTTTTTCTCCTCGATGTTACATTGCGGAACCTGATGGAGCAACTGCGTATTTGAGACTACTAATTTCTATCGGATTAAACCGTTATCATGGCTGTGCGGCATCGAGGGAACATTATTTTGAAACTGCAAGGTACCCATTTGGATTTATTAGTTTTGAGTACTGCAAGATACTGCAATTTCATTTCAACAACAAAAATTTACTTCAATTCAGAGATACGGACATTAAAATAATTACTAAAAACACAAAATATTGTAGATAACACAAACCACTGCAAATAGAAGGCATGCCCAATGTTGTACCTCACAACCTAGTATCTAATATTACCAAAATATAAATATGGATAATGGGCAAGAATTTAGATTTTGGGTAGTGTTTGCTCTTCATTAGAACATAGTACATTAGAAATTAATTGTCCAAACATAATTTTGCTTTTTATAAATGGTTGGAAAATAAATTCATAAATGTCAAGATCTGAGAGCAACATACCTTTAAAATCGGGAGCTTGTCAAAGGAAGAGTTGAATGCTTGCGAGCTTCTTGGGAGAGAAGACCCTTAAGAAAGGGTTGGAGGAGATATTATATGGGGATTAAATATAATTTTAGTCCTGTATTTTTTGTATTTTGGTATTTTAGTCCTTTATCTTTTTAGGGTAGCAAATAGGTCCTGTAATTTTTTAATTTTTTGCAATTTTGGTCCTTTAATCGCCGGAGTTTGAAAATATTGCCGGAACTTTTTTTTAGTTTGGGGCTTTTGTTCCTATTGGTCAATTTAATGAACCAAACTCGCGAAAAATCATAAATTACAGGACCTATTTACTACACTAGAAAGATAAAGGACTAAAACACCAAAATATAAAAGATATAGGACGAAAATTTGGTTCCATGCTGGCAGTAATTTGACCAATGGGAACAAAAGCCCCAAATTAAAAAAAAATTCCTGTAACATTTGCAAACTCCGGTGATTGAAGGACAAAAATCGCGAAAAATTAAAAAGTTACATGACATATTTACTAACCTAGAAAGATAAATGACTAAAACACTAAAATACAAAAGATACAGGACGAAAAATGCATTTAAGCCTATTAAATGGCAACTACTACTGTGTCAGGCTTTAATGATAATGTGATGTAAATTAATTGAATGTTGAGGTCAAAAGTGTAAAAAATCAAGCTCAAATCGGGGACAAGGATGGAAGGCCAAAAGTGTATTTTTTTTGCAGGTTAGTCCTTCTACTATTTTAAATTCGCAACAGGGTGCTACGAACTTTAATGTGCTAGACCTGGTAAGCATCTTATATTGGTTAATGTGTTATTTTAATTCCGTTAATCATATCCTAGTAAGACAAATCTTGCAAGATTAGACTCCAAATATTCCACACAACTTCTATTTTTATGACTGAACATAAAATGATTAGGCTTTAGAATTCTTAATCAGACAAAGTAGAATACTAATGGAACTAAATTAGAATATAAGTCGAGTAAAATTTCAAATTAATTTCTTACGCATTCATAACCCCAAAAAATAAGCTTGATTACTCGAGTTTGATTTTTTATGGTAAAATGTAAAGACGAGTATTTAATTTATAAGACTTTCTTGAATGGATCATAATTCCCTGGCTAATTTTGGAAGGCCCATTCCCAGAGCTTTTCTTCATAAATTCTGTTTAATGGCCCAATATTATTCCTTTAGCTCGATATATATCTACTGCATAGTAGGTATTGTTTGTATATTGTAATAGTAAGGTATTGTTTAGATTTAATTTATATGATATTGTTGATTAGGATAGGATTGTTGTAATTGTCTTTGTTAAATATCGATATTCGAGAACTGATTGTAATCGATTTATTTCAATTAATAATATATATCTATCTATAATATTAATCATATCGAAGGAATTTAGATCAACTACGTACCTTAGTAGGAAAAAATGCAATTTTAGTATGTAACTTATGGGTAGCATTTTGGTTCTGCGCGAATTGATTTTTGCAATTTAGTTCTATAACTTTAAAATTTTAGAAATTTTGGTCCTTTTCTGGCCAAACGTGTAACTTGCACAAGACTTAATTAAACTGCAATCTTAGTCCTATAAATCAATTATGCAGGAGTACCAAAAATATCAACCCAACAATTCGTGCAAATAAAAAATGTCAACCCTCCCTAAGTTACAGGATTGAGTTGCAGTTCAATTGGGCCATGTGCAAGTCGTCAAGTTGGCCGAAAAAGAACTAAAAGGTGAAAATTTTGAAGTTATTGAAAATTTTAAAAATAAATTTGTGCATGACGAAAAATGCCAACCTCTAAATTATAGGACTAAATTGCAATTTTTCCTACCTTTTTATGTATTATGTAAACTTGTATATGTGCACACTTAAATGTGTGTGCACAACTAATTTTAAATTTTAAATTAATTAATATTTGAAAACATATTATTACTTCAAATAATATATTAATTAGATACATAGAAAATATAAAAAATTATGAAAAATTATTGAGAGAGAGAAGAGAAGAGAAGAGAAGAGGATGTAGAAGTTGAGAAGAGACAGAATAGGCAATTGAGAAGAGAGAAAATTGAAAATTAATAAATAATTAGAAAAATAAAAATGGACAAATTACAAAAAGGTGAGATATCAAAATGGTACTTTCCCTTTATAATAAAGTATCTGTACTATTATATAAAAAAAAAATCCCTTTTTACTCACAAATGGTGGTTAATGACACAATCGCATCACTTTTTTATAATGTCAAAAATAACTCTCAACAGATATGATAACTACTTTATTCAACTTTTCAAATTTTATATTAATCGATAAATTAGTTTTTTCTTTCTTTTCTTCTTCTTCTTCTTTTGTTTTTTTAATGTGATGTGTTGTTTATATATTTTACTCTTATTTATAATATATTTTAAAGCGTAAAAAATTATTTATTATATACACGCAGGAACAGCGTGCCACAATGGCTAGTAAATATAAAAAAATGAGTTTATTCTTCTTTATCCAAATATTTTCCACATGTCCATATGTCTAACTTTATTTGAAAAAGATAGTAACTACCAATTACATCCAGTTTCTATCAATTATTTTCTTTAAATATTTGTATATAAATTAATTTCTGAATACTATTATAGTAAAACAACATATTGTACTTAGTACTTTCTTTTTCTTACAAACACACAGATAATGACCCTTTTTTTTTCACAAATTTCGTACAAGCGTCTGTGCCCGATTACTAATACTATTTTTAAAGCTCAATCCGTAGAGAGAACGAACTTTGATCATCACAATATTGATTGATAAAAATCCCCACCAATATATTTATTTATTTAACAATATATAACTATTTCTTTAATCAAATATCCCATCAATTATTTTTTGTTGATCCACATTTAAAATTAATTTTATCAGTTTTGATCATTTTTTTATTTTTATCATTTTTTCTTTTATTTAATTAAATAAAATATAATAAATGATTAAAATATACATATATTTTGAGCCTGGATCACTAATTTTGGAAATAGATAAAATAAACAAGGACAGCCCTGACAGTAGCCTTAATGAATCATCATTTTTAGCCACAAATATTATTTTTAGTTTTAAATTAATATGTTGAAGCCATTGGTAGCTAGCATGAACCTAATAATTAATGTAAAAGTAAACCTATATTTACTTTGACTAAGTGTAATTTAGATTTGCCAACTTTACTAGAGAATAGGGGTGTGTGGTATCATCTATAAGTTTTAAATTTTTAATGAATAATGATTATTGTTGAACTCTAAATTTGGTTATGTTAAAATCAAATTCAATATTTTTTAAAAGTGAACGCGATGAATTATTATATTTTAGATAAATTGATTATAATTATTCATGTCAAATATTTATATCTAACAATGACAATTATCACTACAAAAATGTGACATTTAATTATGGTTAATTGTCATGATTAATACTAAATAACCGTAGCAAATAGTCATTGACCATGGCCACGCAACGGTTGTCGGTCGTGGTTTTTGTGAGGGTGGCGAATGTTTTTACCACGGATAAAAGCCGTTGCAAATAAGTTTTTCATGGTAAAAAAGTTAGGTTTTGCATCGATTTTTATTTAACCGTAGTTAATAACAGTTATTTACCACGATTTGTAGCTATGATCATTAAAAATGTAGCTGATGTGGTGGGAATCTTTATACTCAAGAGAGAAGATTAAACAATCTGCCCTTGTAGGCACGCCGAACGGGGGTTTTTATAACCGAGTTCTAGGGGTCGTAGGTATATACGCGGATCGAATTTGGTCAGATTTTCTTGATTTGGCGTATCTGATCTTGCCAGGTTCGGTTAGGATTTCCTCATGCTTTATTCGAGGGCAAGGGAGCTTGCCTCGTATATCCTCGTTCGCGGGTGTGTTGTGCAAACCCTTATTTACTACTGTGGTCGTATCTCCTCATCTCTCTGGCGGTTCCATCCTTAGCCTCTTCAACCAGGTCCTTCGCTTCCCTCATTCGATGGGGGCACAGGATCATACGAAGCCCCTTATGTCCATCGTATTCTCTTAGGCCCCTCGTATTTCTTCTCGTTCTTTGCTTGGCCTCGTTTTTATCTTTACTGATACCTTGTTTCCCCAGCCTCTTGTGCCTCTTGATGGGAACCCTTACGAGGCCCTGTTTCTACGACCCATATCACTTGCCCCCCCCCCCCCCCATTTTAGCCTTTTTTATCCTTTGGGCGAGATAAAAGAGTTTTTTCATGACTTTCAAATTTTTGAAAAAATCCATTTCCTTTGTTTTTGGCGGCTACGGAGGAGAGAGGTTTTTCACCCTCTAGCAATGATTGCCTTTTCCTAGCTGCCGCCCACTAGCTCGGCCACGCGGTGGAACGCGCCTCCACCTCCATTTTCACGCACTCGTGGGCTGCCGCGTGTCCTTCCCCTGCGTCCCTTCATTTTTTATTGACCGCCTTTTTTTACCCTTCCCCCAAGACAACTCTTCCAATTCTTACCCCTTTAAATGCCTCTTGCTTATCTCCTTCTTTCCTCATTCTTTTCTGCTTGTTTCTTCCTCTTTCACAAGCGAGGATTTTTTTTCAGTCGCACAATTTCCAGCGTTTTTCATCTCCATTTTCTCAGGTAATACGTTTTACATCTTCGCCGGATTGTCCCCTCTCTTCTCAATACTAGGTTATCTTTTGTGGTTTTCACCCCCCCCCCCCCCTTTTCTTTTTTCTTTTCTGGAGTGAGGAGGGAGATACAGTTTAGCCTTCCCTGTTTCAGGGGTTTTATGGGCGGGGGTTCTACTAGTGATTGGACATCCTCTGGGAATTCTGGACCTGATTCTCCCTCTCATGTCTCGCGAGTTTTACCCCAGAAAATCAGAGGGAAGATGCCCCGTAGCACTAGGGTTTCCTCTTCTAGCGAACCTGCCTCCCCAGTTTCAGTCATGGCCTCTAGTGAGGCTATGGCTGTGATCTCTGGCACCCCCACCAATATGACTGAAGAATCTATTAGAAAGCTGGTAACCCAGATCGCTCTTCCTGACACCTATGACTGGGTTTTTCTTTCCGTTTCTGACGCTGCCAGTGACCCACCTCCTGGGTTTTTGACTGTGTATTCGGCCCAGCTTCTTTCTGGGCTGAGATTTCCCTTGCCTCCTCTTATGGTCGAAATTTTTAATCTGCTAGGAATCCCCCCCCCCAGTCAACTTTTGCCAAACTCTTATAGGTTGGTGGTAGGCTTCCTTTTGTGTTCTCAACTCTACGGTTTCTCCCCTTCTGTTGAAAATTTTTTGGGAGTCCTTGCCCCTAAAATTACCATTGGAGAATGTTTTTTCTATCTTTCCCCTCGTCCCGGGCTTACTTTTCTTACGGAAAAACCGTCTTCCCTTGGGACTTGGAAATCTCGCTTCTTTTTTGTTAGGAAGCCTGAATGGAACATTCCCACTGCTTGGGCTTGGTCCTTGAATGCTTTACCCCCTCTTAATTTTGGCCATATCAAGAGGGTGATGAAGGAGGCGGGTCTGGTTGACCACGAGTTCAATGCCAAGAAAATTCTGGAGGAGGAGTTACTGCTAGTGGCGGGCCTTCACCCAGCACCTGACCGATACGAGGGCCCCCTTGATCGTTTAACTAGATTTCGTAAGTCCTTATTCCTCGTATTCTATTACTTCCTTTAAAAGTTGATTGATTTGCCTTTTTTTGCAGGAATAATGATGAATCGGGCTGCTGTGCGCAAATTCATTTCTGACGACGTCCCAGCCATGCCCTCGAGTTCGAGAACGAGGTCAGCTCCTTCGACTCCCTCGGATCTTCCTCCTGAGCTAACCTCTCCTCCTATGACGACCCCTCCTCCATCCTCAGTACCATGTCCTCAGGAGACCCCGGTGACAGAGGTCGTCACTTCCCCAGAGGACGTTCCTTCAATGACTCCACCGACTGGTCTTCCCCAGGATGTCCATCTTTCTTCCCTTTTGCCTCCTCCGGTCGAAGACCTTCCTCCTTCTCATAAGAGGCCTGATTAGAGACCGAGGATGCTGAGGGTGTTCAGACCGTGGCCAGTTCTTCTGAGCCTGTTTTTTTGGCTCCCGTGCTCACCCCCCGTATCGATCCGCAAGCCGACGCTTTTAATATGTCTAAAACAGTGAACCGAGATGACGTAGAGGTGCTCACCCCTCGACCTTTTACGAGCATAGGCAACCTCATTCTTTCAAATGCCTCTGTGGTAAGTTCCTCCCCCCCCCCCCCCCTTTTTTTTTTTTTTAATCTTCTATCTTCATCTCTTTAGATTCCCGCAATTGTTACTGCTCTGGTGGAGAAGTACTCTTATGCCGTAAGGACTGCTGAAGTGCTGTGTAGGGAGCTGCAAGAGGTCAAGGATGGGGTTCGAGCCCAATGTGCCAAGGTCGAGGCTCAGGCTCGAGAAAGGGAGAACAATCTGAAGGAGGAACTTGACATTCTGAAAAATCAAACGGTGGAAAAAGAGAGTCAATTAGCCATGATGATGATGGAGAATGCGGCCATCAAAGCTTCTACTATGCAAGCGTACGCTCGAGGCCGCGAGGAAGGGGCTTCGTCTGCCGTTTCTGCTTTCAAGGGATCGTCTGAGTATGCAGATGAGATGTATCATCAAGCCTCGACCTACTATGTAGATGGCTTTGCGACCTGCTTAGCCCAGTTCAAGAATATCGGCAACTTACCTCCTGGTTTTGATTTAAGCTTCGCAAATGTTCCCACGGATGGCTATGGGAACACTGACGTAGGTCCTAATTAGGACTTCTGATATTTTGTTTTTTTAGGGGAACTTTTTGACATCTCCCCTGTATCCCCCTTTTTTTGAAGAGAGGGCTTCTTAGATTTTTGCTTTTTGTAATAGAAGCTCTCTTGACCGCTTGTATTTACTCATTAATGTTTTAATGGTACTTAGTGTCTTATTTTGATTTCTTCTCGAATTGCAACTTATTACTTTATACATAATAAGAGATGAATAATACTTTATGAATCCTGTTAAGTCTTTTCTTAATCTTCGAGCCTTGAAGGATTCCTCTTTCTTACTTTGAACCTCGAAGGGTTCTTTTTAACTTCGAACCTTGATAGGTTCTTTCTTAACCTCGAACCTTGAAGGGTTCTTTTTAACTGCAAACCTTGATAGGCTCTTCTTTGAACCTTGGTAGGTCCTTTCTTGACTTCGAACCTCAAAAGGCTCTTATTTGACTTCGAACCTTGATAGGTCCTTTCTTAACTTCGAACCTCGATGTGTTCTTATTTGACTTGGAGCCTTGATAGGTCCTTTCTTAATTTCGAACCTCGATGGGTTCTTATTTGACTTTGAACCTTGATAGGTCCTTTCTTAACTTCGAACCTCGATGGGCTCTTTTTATTCGACGGATATCTTCAACAGTAGAATTATTTGAGGTTACAAATGCTCCAAGTTCGGGGAACGTCTTGTACATTCACCGAGGCTAATTTATAGACTCTTTCCCTTACAACAGCTTTGATGATGTAAGGTCCTTCCCATTTGGGCTCTAGCTTCCCTACTGGTCTCTGAACTTCAACTTTCCTTAAGACTAAATCCCCTATCCGCAAGGTTCGCCGCTTGACGGTCGAATTATAGACTCGTATGGTTCGTCGTCGGTAATTTTTCTAGCCTGATCCTTGCCTCAAAGCGCCTTTCATCGATCAAATTCAGTTTGAGTCCCCTGGCTTCGGCATTGATTCCTTCATTGTACCGAGCTACTCGCATCATTGGTTCAATTACTTCTGCTGGGATAATAGCCTCGATCCATATACCAAAAAGAAGGGAGTTTCCATTGTGCTTGACCGGGGGGTGGTCCGATATGCCCATAGTATCCCAGGAATTTCATCGACCCAGTTCCCTTTTGATGCCTCCAGTTTGGTTTTTAAGTTCTGAAGTAGAATTCGATTGCTGACCTCTGTTAGCCCATTGGCTTTTGGATTGCCAACTGACGTAAAAATTTGTTTTATCCCCCATTTCTCACACCATCCGACGAACTTTTGTCCACGGAATTGGGTTCCATTATTTGATGTGAGTTTCCGGGGAATTCCAAACCTGCATATGACATGTTTCCAGACAAAATTGATTGTATTGACTTCGGTGATCTTAGCTAAGGGTTCTGCTTCGATCCACTTCGTGAAATGATCTACTGCCACGATCAGGAATTTCTTCTAGCCAGGGGCTTGCGGGAACGGACCCACCAGATCTATTCCCCAGTGGTCGAATGGCCACGATGGGATGGTTAGTTCGATCTGGGTTGCGGGTACGTGGTGGAGATTTCCGTGTTTCTGACAGCACTCACATTTTTTTACAAGTTGCATACTGTGCCGCATGAATGTGGGCCAATAGTATCCACTTCTCATAACCTTCAGGGCCAGACTTCTTCTTCCTGAATGATTACCGCAGCTTCCCTCATGTACCTCCTTTAAAACTTGGAGGGATTCTTCTGGTTTCAGGCATCGTAAGGGAGGAGTGACGATCGACTTTTTATAGAGGTATCCCCCTTCAAGGAAGAATCTCCGTGACAGCCTGGTGACTCTCCGGGCTTCCCCAGCCTCCAAAGGCAGGGCTCCCTTTTCCAGGTATTCCCATATGTCGTCCATCCACGACACCCCTGATGTTCTACGAACACAATTAGATTATCCTTGGCTTCCTTCGGGGGTCATTCTAAGAATGGTTATGTAGGAAGCTTTTGTTCCTTCCATGTTCCCTCCAATTTTTGCAAGCCCACCAGCTTTTCCGTTTTCTTCCTTTGGGATTTGCATCAGTCTGCAATCTTCGAAGTCTTGCATCCGGTGGATCACCCTGCGTACCAACTTCTTCATTCGGGCTTCTTTGGCCTCGAATCACCCGTGGGTCTGTTCGACGACCAGCTGTGAATCGCTTCGTATCTCTATTCGCCTGACCCCCATCTCGTGGGTGTGTTTCATCCCAGCTATCACGGCCTCGTATTCTGCTTCGTTATTGGACATGGGAGCATCGATTCGGATGGCGAAGTGCAGTTCTCCCTTGGTTGGGCTTATCAATAAAACTCCTCCTCCTGCCTGCCCATCCGACAAGGATTCATTCGCATACATGTTCCAGGTCCCTAGCTCTTCACCTGGTTCGACAAAAGTTTCAACTAGAAAGTCGGCTAAGACCTGGGCCTTTTCCGCGGTTCGGGGGCGGTATTGTATTTTGAATTCGTTGAGCTCGTAGGACCATTTGATCATCCTGCTCCCAACACATCTCTGCAGCGCGTGTTTAAGGGGTTGATCAGTGAGTACCGTAATAGGATGGGCCAGGAAGTAAGGTCGTAATTTCCTGGCTGTCTGCACTAATGCTAACGTAAGTTTTTCCAACGGGCCATATTTGGTTTATGCTCCTTGGAGCACATGACTGGTGTGGTAGATGGATATGTGGATTCCCTCTCGATCCTTTGTAAGCACGCACTGGTTGCATCTTGAGATACAGCAAGGTAAACTAATAGCTCTTCCCCTTCTTCGGGTTTACTGAGTAGCGGTAGTCGAACCAGGTATTCTTTAAGATCTTTGAAGGCTCGACTGCATTCGTCGTTTCATTCAAAGTTTCTGGGATTTCTGGGTGTTTTGAAGAGGGGGAGTCCTCTGTCTGCGGCTCGTTAAATAAACCGGCTTAATGCAGCCATTCTTCCGGCTAACTGTTGGACCTCCTTCACTGTTCGAGGCTCCCTCATTGCTTGTATGGCTTTGATTTTGTCCGGGTTTGTCTCGATCCCTCTCTGGGTCACCAAATAGCCTAGGAATTTTCCTCCTTCCACACCGAAAACACATTTCTTGGGATTCAACCTTATCCCATATTTTTTTAACTGATTGAAGCACTCCTTCAGGTCTATCAGGTGGTTGGCTCTATCTATGCTTTTCACCAACATATCATCCACATATACCTCCATGTTTCTTCCGATCTGATCCGCATACACTTTATTAATCATCCTTTGGTATGTTGTTCCCGCGTTCTTCAATCCGAACGACATGACTTGATAACAATATAGGCCTCTTTCCGTTATGAAGCTTGTCTTCTCTTGGTCTTCTTTCCAGAGCTTGATTTGGTTATAGCCTTGGTACGCATCGAGCATGCTAAGCCTCTCACATCCGGATGTGGAATCTACTAGCTGGTCGATTCGAGGTAGCGGGTAAGAGTCTTTAGGGCAGGCTTTATTTAGGTCTGTGAAATCTATGCACATACGTCATTTATCATCTTGTACCAACACAACATTTTCTATCCACTCTGGGAAGTGTACCTCTCGTATGTACTTCATACGCAGGAGCTTTTCTACTTCTTCTCGGATGATCCTATTCCTTTCGTTCCCAAAATTTCGCTTCCTTTGTTTGACAGGGGTGACTTCAGGGCGCACATGTAATCTGTGTACCGCCAACTCTTCCGGAATCCCGCTCGAACTTTCCTCTCCCCATTCGAAGATCTCCTGATTCTGTCGCAAGAGCTCTACTAGGCGACTCTTCTCCTCGGCAGGCAAGCCTTTGTTTAGTCGTACAAATTCTTTAGAAGGTTCGAGGTCTAGGGCTATGAGTTGAACGTCACTAGATGGGTTTATACGTTCGTGTTCTGTTCCCCCTTTGGAGGCTCCCCCTTTCTCTTGGGTAGGTAGACTTTTGAGCACGTGGCATCTACATTCTCGAGCGCTCTTCTGATCACCTCGTACTTCCCCGATCCCACATTCGTTTGGAAATTTTATCTTTAAAAAAAAGGTAGAGACAACGGCTCGTATTGCATTCAACGTGGGTCTCCCTAGAATCACGTTGTAGCTAGGCTGGCTGGTATCGACGACTTGAAAGGCCGCTACATGGGTTTTCCTCCGAGGTTCCTCTCCAAAGGAGATTGGTAGTTCTATTTCTCCCATTACTCAGACGACGCTACCCTCGAATCCCATGAGGGCAGTATTCCTTGATCGCAATCGCCCCTATCTATCCCCATGTTGTCGAAGGCCCTTAGAAATAGAATGTCGACAGAGTTCCCCGTATCGATCAGTATCCTTCGGACTTCCACATTTGCTATAGTGGCGACAATTACGAGGGCCTCTTCATGCGAAAGCGCGATTCCATGCTTGTCGTCTGAGGAAAAAGAAATGACTGGCCCTTTTGTTTTTTTCGTTGGTGCATAGCGGCTCATCTTGGATACTCCCATGATCTCTCTTAAGTGCCTTTTTCGAGCCGACCTGGTCACTCCCCCATATGTCCCTCCTTCGATAAAGTTGATTATTCTCCTTTGAGGCCAGTTTGCCTCGTTCACAGCTTCGTCTGGCTCGGTGTGCCCAGGTTTTTCGATCCCCCTCTTCTTCTTGGATGTGTGGGTCGCTTCTTTGTCAGAGTGGATCAAGTGCTTGAATTGGCCCATTTGTATCAGTGTTTCTAATTCCTCTTTCAGGTGGAAACATTCTTTAGTGGTATGTCCCCGATCTTGGTGGAAGTTGCAAAATTTGGACGACCTTTGTCGCCCCTCATTCTCCTTCATCTTGTGAGGCCACCGTACCTGTTCACTCCTTCCTACCATTATTAGGGCTTGGGTTCGCGTGGTTTTTAAGGGCGTATAAGTGTCATGCGGTCGAACCCTTTCTCTTTGCTTCCCTTTGTATTCATTTTGTCTTCCTCGGTCTGGGGATCGTAGACGAGCCTCCCTTGGCGCTTCTCTATGGGGGCGTCGCGTGCTTTTTGCTCTTTTAGACTCCTCTATAAGGATGAATCGCTCTGCCCTGGCTAAGAGTTCACCCCAGTTAGATGCCGATTCGCCTACGAGGGAGTCAGCCAACTCACTATTTCTCAACCCTTGGGCCATTATTCCTGATAAAAAGCTTGGACTTATATTAGGTATCTCCAGGATCTCGTTTAAGAATCGTTGTATGTAACTCTTAAAGATTCCCCTTCCTCTTGCACGATGGCGAATAAATGGCTCGGATTTTTAGGATAGCGCTTGTTTCCTGCAAAGTGATGAATAAAACTTCTTGCTAGGTGATCAAAGTTGTGTATAGATCCCGGAGCTAGATAAGAGAACCACGTCTGAGCCTTTCCGACCAATGTGATGCGGAAGACCCCGCACAGCAACGAATCGTTTGAGCCCAGTAAATCCATGGCTGCTATGAATTGGTCTATGTGATCCCGAGGATCTCCTTTGTCTCCTCCGTAGCAGGCCAATGGTGGGAGACGCATGTGCTCGGGTAACACGGTGGCTAGGATCTCCGACGAGAAGGGGCTTCCCCTCCTTATGCTGGGGACTTCAGGGATCAATTGTTGGCGTAGCTCCCTGAGTTCCTTCTGTAGTAACTCTATTCGTGGATCCTCCATTGGATTTCTCGGTTGGGGCGGCACCGACGATGGGGCCCGGCTACTGCCTACTGACCCTGCTTCGGCTGAAGGGCCTGCATGGCTAGCCCTGTTCAGGTTGTTCTCCCTCGCCAGGTGAACCTACCGTAAGGCAGCTCTGGCCCCTCTTTCTGCTGCCGCTTCGAGCAATTCTCTGATATTGCCAGTGTTCGTGGTTTGCCGCTCTGTGTGTTCCCGAACATTTGATGCTTCATTGTTTCGCTCATGATTTTCTTGGGGCTCTTGATCAGCTTCTCCCCCCATTTGTCCTCCTTCCTCCCAAGATATTCCCATCACTTGTCGTTTAACCATTTTCTGATTGAGTTCCCACAGATGGCGCCAATTTGATATGGTGTGAATCTTTATACTCAAGAGAAGATTAAACAATTTGCCCTTGTAGGCACGCCGGATGGGGGTTTTTATAACCGAATTCTGGGGGTTGTAGGTATATACGCGGATCGGATTTGGCCAGATTTTCTTGATTTGGCGTATCTGATCTTGCCAGGTTCGATTAGGATTTCCTCATGCTTTATTGGAGCGCAAGGTAGCTCGCCTCGTATATCCTCGTTCGCGGATGTGTTGTGCAAACCCTTATTTACTACTGTGGTCGTATCTCCTCATCTCTCTGGCGGTTCCATCCTTAGCCTCTTCAACCAAGTCCTTCGCTTCCCTCATTCAATGGGGGGCACAAGATCATACGAAGCCCCTTATGTCCATCGTATTCTCTTAAGCCCCTCGTATTTCTTCTCATTCTTTGCTTGGCCTCGTTTTTATCTTTACTGATACCTCGTTTCCCCAGCCTCTTGTGCCTCTTGATGGGAACCCTTACGAGGCCCTGTTTCTACGACCCATATCAGTAGCTAATATTAATTTTTTTTTTTTAGTGTATAACAATCATATACTAATGACACAGATAACTATATCTATTCAACATATTACTATCAAAGTAGAGTAACACCGACTATTAAAGTAGAACAACATTCCAAGTGCCGGTGAAATTGACCTCAAAGTCATGGGGCCTTAATTTCGCCAATTGAATTAAGCCTCGTTGGCAAATCAAATTCAATAGTTACAATTTCCCTTGATAATAATAATCAAAATTGAGAACTTTGGTGTTGTTTAACAATATCAGTATATGATCAGTTAATTTTTCTTTTAAGTGACGATCAAATATATTAGTCGTCTTATTTATATTTCAAGCTGCACAAATAATAATATTATTTACAATCAAAATATGAAATACAAAAAATTATTGTAAAAGTCTACACTAATTCTCCTAATGTTAGTATATATCAAGTGATAATTTTAAAGTTATCACTCAAAATAAACATTAATTAAATGAATGATTTAACATTTAATCATTGCTACTTGCCATGGTTAAAAAGAAGGGTAAATTACAATTACCTCTCCCGAAATTTTGCATAATTACAAATACCTCCTTGTTGTTTGAAAATCTACAAATACCCCCCTGAGGTTTGTATCCGTCTAATAAATAACTCATATTTTTATAGGTGAACTGACCAAAATGCCCTTGTACAAACTGAATTTTTCTTAAAAAATTGTGATTTTTTTTGGAGTACAATGCGTAGGGAGGGATTTTTTATGTTTTTAACACAGAGGAGCTACAATGCAATTTGCCTCGGTTGATTTTTTTACAATTTGAACTAAAAATTCAAGGGCAAAATGGTCAATTTCAGGCCTTTGGTTAAAAATTACAAACCTCAGGGGGTATTTATAATTTTTCAAACAACGAGGGGATATTTATAATTATGTCAAACCTCATGGAGGTGCTTGTAATTTACCCTAAAAAAAGTAGCCGTTGTAAATAGTTATTCACCACGACAATCCAATGGTTGTTAGCCGTGCTTTTTGCGAGTGTGGCTAAAACATTTGTCATGGTTAAGAGTCATGGCAAAAACATTTGCTATGGCTCATAGCCACGACTAATGTAGTTTTCATGGTGGATAATCTAGATTTTTGCAATAATTTTTGTTTAACTATGGTCCATAATAATTATTTATCATGATTTTAGTCCATAGTCAATAAAAGTGTAGCCAATAGTAAATTTTCTTCTAGTGTATCTTGTTCCTATATATATATAATTATTAGTAACACGATTTGTGCATAAATTAAGTTGTCATTATAGATAATTAGTGACATATCATAGTGACAACTTAATAATAAAATATATAATGACAATAATTATTTGTTATTACTAGGCCGTTACTTTATACGAGTCATCTTTAATTGTCTTTATACTGACAAACTTACAATTTACTGTCACTAATTCTTTTTTTTTTTAATTGGAAGCGATGAATTTATTAATGGAAAGTAATTAAAGTGATTACATTCAGTTATGCCGGCTATCAATATCGAACAGAGACAATTACAAACAATGAAATCAATAATATACATAAACTAACACCTAATTATTACAACAATAAATCATACCTACTATGCAGTAGAAATAACATCAACCCATGTAAGGGTTCGAACTCATGACCTCTAAGATCATGAGGCCTCGTATTGTCACTACTTCTTACTAATAACAATTTTTACAAAATAATAAATATTATTAAAGTCATAAAATTTATTATTTTGACAAAATAAAGTTTCTTGTAACCGAATATATATAGTATTAAAATTCTCTTCTGATCTTTTTCGTCGCTTATGTTCTCTCCTTTTGACTTTTGTAGTGACCATTAATTTAGAACTTGATTATGAGATTTTCAATTTTATTATTTGGACAAAACCTTCTTAACTATACAAAGGTACGAGTTACAAACTTTTTGTTGGAAAGACGCTTTCAAATTCTTTTTATTTGTTAAATTATTCTTCGAATACTTTATTTTAATTTAATCTGCCTATCTAACTTGATATTAATTTTATTGAGGTTTATGGCCCCTTATTTTAATAATTTAATTGTAATCTGTTAAGTTTTAATAAGTATTTGATCGTTACATTTTATTTATTTATTCATGTGACCCCTTTATCATTGCTTTTATTACTATAGTTATGTATTTTTAATAGGCCATTTAATATTTTACTAAGACCATTTTTTTTTTCACCTATTTAAACGATTGTTACAATTGAGAAAACATCTTTCACTTTGAGAAGTTCATAGGGCTTTTCAAGGGAAAATAGCATTGTTGGTCCTATAAATTAGGTCCTTTTCACTTTTGATCCTATTCGATACTGGATTGATACGTTTGGTTTTATAACTTACAAAAATTCACATTTTTGGTTTTCATCCACTTTTTCGTTTGTTTTTATTGAATATTTTTGATTGATTCATTTTTTGTTAGAGAAGAGAGAAATCCTTTTTTCTTTGCCCTGATTTCTTTCAAAATAGTTATATTCCCCCTCCCTACCAAAGTATGGCCAAGTTGAAAAATGCACCAATTTTTCCATGTCCTGGGCATATGGCCGACGCCATTGAAAAATAAAACGAAAAAGTGAATGACGACTAAAAGTACAAATATCTATAAGTTACGGGACCAAAAATACCTATCCCCTAATGAATAGGACCAAAAATAAAATGAGCCTAACTTATAGTACCAAAAATATTATTCCCCTACTTTCCAAAATACTTCTTATATACACTCCCACAAGTGTTTTTAGTAACGTGACTGTGGGCAAATTTCTAGTCTTTCCATAATTGTGCACATAAAATAAAATTACTCTAAATTAATATGATTTTATCTTAAAGTCATCGTCCTCCTTAATACCAGCACATATAAAAAATATCAAGACTTTACGACAATGACAAATTCATGACTCTTCATTTGATAAGCTCCTTTATCGATAATTGACTTGAATTCAAGATTTTAGATGTCTGTTAGAATTTGTCAGTTTTACTAATCGAGTTTTTTAGAAAAAAGAAATACTCAAATAAATTAGAATATTAACAACATAGACCATATATACAAAAAAAAAAAAAAGGATTGATGGAACAAATAACCGACAAACCCATAGTTTGTCAGGATTAATTACACTTAGACCTCTTCTTAAAATGTGAAATTACACTTTTTTCTAAAAAAGTTTTGAAATAGCACTTACACTTCCTCTGAAAATTCTTCATTTACACCTGACCCCTTTCCGTTAGGATTTGGACGAAAAAAGCTGACATAAACAAAAAGAATTACATAAAATTTTATATTTACTCATGATTTAACATTTTCATGTATATTTTTATACTTATAAGGGGATAAATGTGATATATACATATGTAGTGAGGTAAACATTATTATAATTTTTCCTTTATAAGTACAAAATTATTGTATGAAAATGTTAAATAAGAGGTAAAATTGAAAATTTATGTAATTTTTTTGCTTGCGTCGGTATTTTTTATCCAAATTCTAATGGAATGTGGTCGGGTGTAAATGGAGAATTTTTGGAGGAGGTGTAAGTGTAATTTCAGATTTTTTAGGGAGAAAGTGTAATTTTGCATATTTAGAGGGATCTAAGTGTAATTAACCTTTTTTTAAAAAGAAAAATACAAATAGTCAAGCTAGCACTAGTCATTTTCTATACAGCTATAGAAAAATAATTATATCGCATTTACACCATAGGGGCGTGTTTGACTAGTCAGAACTTCTGGAACTAATTCCATTTCTCAAATGTCGCTGGCGTCTGATTTCAAAATAATTTATAACCTGTGTGTGAATATCGGATTTCTACGTGGCGAAAATCCCAAACAATACCTTAGAATATTGTCTTTCTTTACGTAATAAAGTATTTACAAAATCGTTGAAGATCGTATAGCTAAATATTACACTGCTCGGTTTTTTCATCTGTATCTATACTATTTATTAAAGGAAAGTCACTACAAGTAAAAAAAAAAAAAAAAATTATTTACGTGGAGCTAATCAGATATCTACGTGAAAAAAAACATTATTTATGTGGAGCTAATCAGATATTTACGTGAAAAAAAATACTATCTGTAGACACAAATTTTGTTTATTTGTATTTATATTATTTATTCAATAGTAACGAAAAAAATTAACGTGGAGCTAATCAACAAGTAAAATTCTCGTTGCTGATTTACATTATTTAATACAAAAAATTTACTTACTATTAAATTTAATTAGCAATGAAAATTTACTTGCTTATAACAAATTTAGCATCGAATTATTTAATATATATATATATTAAATAGTGTAGATTAACAATAAAAAAATTAATTACAATTAATTCAATGTTAATTTTAGCTTCAATTTTTTTCATAGTTAGTAAACTATTTTTTGACAGTGAGAGGGAGGGGGCAGCGACGGGACGGGAGTTGGAAAAGGGGAGGAGGGCCAGGGGAATAGTTTTATAATTATTTTATATATTTAATCTCCTATAATCAATCATTTATTTTGTATTTTTCCTATTTTTATATTTAAATAAATATAATAAAATTTAAATTATACCCACATATCGAACGAGGTTTGACTGCTCGTACTGATAAACTTTGTCCTTGATTAATTAAGTACTAATTTAAATTAATTTGCATGCGTGTGTGATTAGGTGTGGTGTATTAATTAATCTAAAACATGAGGTAATCAAATAGAGTGGCTGAGGACCACAATTGTCAATTGAGGAGCCTTTAATTTATTTGTTGTAGATATCACATATTTTTGCTACATCCGTCTCTAAATGACTTCACAATTTAGTGCAGTAATTACTTTTTTTTTCTTTTGAATTGGAAGCGATGAATTTTTATTAATTGAAATAAAGTGATTACAATCAGTCATGTTAATATCAAATTGGACAGAGACAAATACAACAATTATACTGACAATATCACAGAAACTAATATCTTGCTATTACAACAAACAAATAAATCTACTATACAGTAGAAACAAATCATCCCACGCAGGGGATTCGAACCCATGACCTCTAGGATCATGGGACCTCAGCTTCGCTTAACTAAGCTAGGCCTCATTGGCAGTGCAGTAATTACCTTAACAATTTGCAAAATATGCAACAAATAATTTAATTAAAGTTATGGAGTATCTATTTTATTAAATTAAATAATATTTATTAATATCCAAGAAACTTAAATAATGCTAAATTATAAAAGAATCATGTATTATATATACCATACTTCATTTTAATTTATAATTCCTATTTAAGCACTTACTATACATACAATTTTGGAACGTTTCGAAGTTTTAAACTAATTAAGACATTTCTTAAACTAAAATTCTTTCCCTCAATGTAAAGATATAATATTTAAATTATTACATTTACACACCTCAAAAGTATCGATATTATTACACAAACTACTCCTATTTTTTGGCTATCAAAGATAATTTTTGTAATTATGCAAAAGACATGAGTGGTTTGTGTAAATAGACTATAGGTCAGGAGTATAAATGTAATTATCTCAATATTATAATATACAAAGGGTAAATTACAACGAATTTTTTTAAATTTCGACATAATTATGAATACCCTGTGTATATACATTACTAACTTTCAGCTGCCACTTTTGACTATAATTTTGTAAATTATCAAGTAAAAACTTTATATTTCCAACTCTTATCTAAAAATAGAAATCCTATATGTGTAATATATATTATTCAGTCAAATTATATATGTAACACTGATGAGACAATAAAAAATAATAATTATTTGAGACTCATATTTGCGACAGAAAACAAGAGAAAACCCTTTGTAATATAATTTATTTTGCAACGGAATTTTTTACTGAATTGGACGAAAAATAGCAATTGCGAACTGTTCGCAACGGAAATGACGGTGGAATACCGTCGCGAAAAAGAAAAAAAATAATTAACTTGAAAAATCAAGATTAGGCAAAGAAAAGTATCCTAATTAGCCACTGCAATAATCCAAAAAGCATAAAACATAAATAATTGAACTCGGGAAAAGATTTATACACAGGATGAAAATGAACCATCATGCACACAGCAATTCATTCAGCAAGAGTTAACACGATTATTAAGCTTCACTTAAACCCGCTTCTACCTATATCCTGATCGTAAACTGAAGATAAAAACCAAAAGCGTGTTACTCAAACAACGCCTTTCATCTTCTCCTCGTTAAGCTGATGATGCATGAGGAAATTAAATAATTAAAAAAAAGAAAATACAGAAAATTAATTATGTCATATTTTTCTGGCTGTTTGGTGTGTAACCCAGCTCAAGAGAAGCCACCATCGACTTGTATATCTCGAGGATGAGCCGGTTTTCGAACTCGCTTCTGGAGTGAGCCGCCGGGACGTCTCGAGCCTTGGGGATTCTCTTGGCGCCGAAGATGTTGACGGAGTTGGAGGTGCCCGATGTGTTGGCGAATCTAAGCATCATCTTCATGTAGGCGTTCTTGAGTCTGTGCCAGAGTCTGAGGGGCGAGGCGAGTCGAACCAGCCGCAGTTTTGGGGGCAGTCTCAGCCGCCATGAACGCTTGCTAGGGCTGGCGCTCCCGGCCCCGAACTTCACGATTTTCACGGTTCTTCTGCTTGTGGGTGAGAGCTTGTTGTACCCTCTTCTCCTCCACTGCCTCTTCACCAGGCTTCCGTTGAGTGGAACGATTTCCATTACTGTGTGTCTGAGAGAGAGAGAAAGAGAGAGACAGGGGTTTGGTTTGAAGATGAAATTTCAGGCGAACTTTTTTGGAGATTTATACGGGAAGTGAGGGGAAATGTAGGTCTGGTCAGCAAGGCAATAATGCCGGTAAGAGAAGTTCGTAGACCAAATAATATTTAGGTGAAATTATATTTACACCCCCTGATTTATAGTTTATTTATACAAATCACCTCTACTTTTTACATAATTACAGAAATTACCCTCGATAGTAAAAAAATAGGGGTAGCTTGGGTAATAATGTCGATACTTTTGAGGGGTGTAAGTGTAAATTTCTAAAAAAATAGGGATAGTTTGTGTAAGTAATACTTACATTCTAGTGGATGTATGTATAATTATTCAAAAGGCAAGGATGATTTGTGTAAACAGAACATAGGTTAGGAGGTGTAAATGTAATTATCACTAATATTATCTAGTTTAGAATATTGGATATAATTTTTTACTCATCAAAATTTATTAATTATATTTTTAATTTAATATTTATGTACTAAAAGAGTTTTAGAGACGGAAATAAAAAACATAAGAATGATTTTCACTTTGCGATTACGGATTTGAAATTGGACAATATTTACAACTTAAAATTTAAAAACAAAACTGCGAAAGGGAGACGGGTTATTTCGATGGATTGACATTTTCGAAGAAAACTAAACAATAAATTATAGAAACATTTTTACCCTTCAAACAATATTTTCTGGTAGTAATGTGTTATATGTACAGAAAAGTAGATAATTTTTTTTTTTAATTTTGAGGAAATATTTTATTCATGTGATATATACGTAATCTATTAAATGAAATAAAATATATAATTTGAAATAAATTAAAAACCCAATTCGTTACAATTCGTCGTGTTAATTAATTTGCAAGAGATCTGATGGTCATGAATTAATGTCAAATCTTGTGATTTTTTTACTCAAAATCGTATTCGAAATTTAGATCTAAAAAGTTTATAGGATAAATGAATTTGTCCGTGCCAATTAATTACTTTGATAACTAAAGTAATTAATAAATATAATTATATCTGTTATATAATTGATTATTATATAAATTCGATTAAATTAAATTGTTTGAACTTAAATCTTCAATTCCTCATATATATATAACAGGTTTTATTCCTTATTATCTCTACTTTTATATAATTGAAAAACATCACTTTGATGTCTTCAATTTGTCTGGTATGCTATTTTTTTTATTTATTTTTCTCGCTCTCCTCAACTTCCCATTCTCTTTTCAACTTTTCATTTCTCTTTCATTTCAATTTTCACTCTTTCACATCTCTTTTTCTTCTCTCAATATTTTTCAATAATTTCTCATAAATTTATTTTATTTTTTAATATTTCATATTTATCTAATTAATATATATTTTTTATAGTGATAATTAAGTCCTAAAATTTAAATTTAGTTTTGTACACACATTTAAGTGTGTCGCATATGCTTAGTGGTCAGAAAGTAAAAGCACGAATTAAGTTTGACATTTGGTGCAACGAAAAAGTTGAAGGGTGGAGGCATATATGTGGAACGAAACATTTTTCAACAAAATATTAATACAAGGATGGGCAAATTACAGCTATTTCCCTTGAGATTTGACATAATTATATATACTCTCTTATTGATTGAAAAATTATAAATATCCGTCTGAGGTTTGTAATCGTCTAACAAATAAGTCATTTTCATCCATTTTTTTGGATGAACTGACCAAAATGCCTTTATGTTCTGAATTTTTTTTTAATTTTTAAATTTTTTTTGGACTACAATGCGTAGAGAGAGGTTTCTTAAGTTTTTTACACAGAGGAGTAATAATGCAATTTGCCTCGACTGATTTTTCTACAATTTTAATAAAAAATTCAAGGACAAAATGGTGAATTTTAGATCTTTGATTAAAAATTATAAATTTTAGGGAAGTATTTATAATTTTTTAAATAATAAAAAATATTTATAATTATATCAAATTAAAAAAAATGACTGTAATTTACCATATAAGAAATAGTCCATCAATAACTTCACCACTCTTATTAAGGATCCATCAGTCACGAACAGTTCACATTCTCATTGTGATCGATAATTAAGATTGAAATGTGCATCACATACAAGAATTTCCCAATCAAAGAGGGGTCGCAATCATTAAATGGAAGTCAAGTTACGTTGTGACCTCGTCATTGTAAGAACAAGGGGTGTAATAGTCAATTCTTAATAATAGAAACTCATTGTATATATTTACACGTTACCACACAAATACTATTAATTCTCTATAAATACCTCAATAATCAATGTTTAAAACAAATTAAGTATTCATTTCATCTAAAGTTTGAGTTGTCATATCCTTAATTTTTGCTAAGTGCTACACGTAATACAATCATGACATAGAGTTTTCTTACTTGAGAAAAGTCTCTCATACGAGAGTGATAGTCTCCCGAATGGGTGTTCTCTTTTTCTTGTTTTCATGTTTCTTTGAAGCTTTCTATTATTCTTGTAATCTTTTAGTTATTTAATCCTTTTCTTGTTTTATTTGTTTTGCAGATTTTTTTTAAATCGCTCTGTTTTGTCTAAGATCTAGTAATTTTTCGTTTAATCTACTCATCTTAGGGAAAAGATTCATGGCGAGTAACGGGATGGAACTTGGGTCGAACTTATCCATGGCTGAGGAGGAGAAAGAAGGAATTATCATACCTAATAGCATTTGGAAGCATAATCGAGGGGGACATGATACCCAATTGATGCTCGTGGGAAGATTACTCTCACACAGAAGTATAGATTTTGAGACCTTATGGAGTATGTTATCAACTTTGCTCCAACCGGTTAAGTTCGATCACAAATTCAAAAAACAATGAGCATTTGAAGGAAGACCTTGGATATTTGATAAGAATTTATTGAGAGCCTATTCGAGATGAAAAAACCAGGGCGATATTTGCTTGGACTGATGCTCATTCATAGTGTACGTTCAGGATCTTCCCTTGAGCCAGCAAACACGGGACATGGCACGACGTATAAGGAATAATACTGGAAGACTTTTAGATACTAAACACTATGGAAACGATTTGGCTTGGTCTTCTACTTGAAAGTTGAGAATAGCTCTTAATGTCACTAATTCTCTTAAGAGAACACTTCGACTGAGAACGATGCAAAGGGAGAAGTTAGTACCGTCACATACAACAGACTACCGAACTTCTACTATTCATGCGGTGAGCTTGGACACATTGCTAAGTTTTGCCCCTTGCGCTACGAGGATGATTTTGTTTCTCCCGATTATTCCTTGTCGTATGGCCTATGGCCTGCACAAACAATTATGTTCGATTTAATAATACTTTGCCGAGGAATTACCGCCATACTCAGAATCTTAATACTTGGTCTAGCTTCAATAGACTATGGACTTCGTTGGGATCGGGACGGTGAGACTGCCAAATAGAGGGTCGAGAGTTTTTTTGATTTTGTAGGGGCAAAATGGAAGTTTGCAACTGAAAGCATGGAGATTCTTCTCTCTCAAATTTTGTCTCTATCTATGGTAAAAACGTGGTTGATGGAAGGAAAGAGCCTACTTTTATCTTCATGAAGATCTCTCAATAGCTAAATTTGGAAATGAGAGCATGTTGAGATCATTATCTTATGCATCACCACTGACAGTGTATGATCTATCTGGTGAAGGGATGAGATATAGTTGGAGTATCAAAAAGTGAAATTATCCCTAAAAATAATAAAAAAAGCCTCTAATACCATATCCCATTATATATATATATATATATATATATTAATTGAAGTCATGTAATTGCCACATCAAAACATAATTAGCCAATAGAATCACTTCTCCTAATTTAAAATGTCAAGTCAGATTCAGGTGGAATTTTTCGGCAAGTGTGGACAAAATCTGGCGACTAGTGTCCCAAAATTGAGTAATTTCAAAAGTTAAAGGACCTTTTTGGAACCCTAAAAAGTTAAAGGACTAAAACAAGATTTAGCTATAGTTAGTGGACCAAAATTGTCTTCAAGCCTATTGATGCGTAAAGAATAGAAAACTCTGGAAACAATGAAAGCCATTGAAGTTGTTGAAAGTGAAGAACAAATGTAAAACTGATTCTGGTATAATTCTAAAGAAGGTAAAGTAGCTCCTTAAATACAACTTAGCCCCCAGCTCAGTCAACAAAATTGACGTGGACCAATCATACCTTAACTAAATGAACAAAGAAACGTAATACAGAAAAATATAGAAAACGTAAAGCTAAAACACGCTTTCACTCGTCACCCTTTTGCCACCAAATCTGCCTGAGTACCAGCACCAAGAAGTCCATCATTCATATCTGAAGCATCAACGACTCCTTCCACATCACTTTCACTCATCGCCCTTGTGCCACCAAATCTGCCTGAGTACCAGCACCAAGAAGTCCATCATTCATATCTGAAGCATCAACAACTCCTTCTACAGCCCCCCCACAAGTTGGACGGTAAACCAAAGACACCAAGCCCAGCTTGGACAGGAAGGAGGAAAATGGCTTGAACCCCAGAACTTTCATAAAAATGTCCCCAAGTTGGTTTTGGCTGCGGACATGTGTCGGTGAGACAAAACCATCCTTATACGCATCGCGAACAATGTGGCAATCAATTTCAATGTGTTTCGTACGCTCGTGAAACACCAGATTGGCCATAATATGTAGAGCAGCCTTGTTGTCGCAATACAAGGCAATGGGAAGAGAAACAGAGACCCCAAAGTCGTGTAACAAATATGAAATCCAACGGAGTTCGCACACTGTGGCCGCCAAGCTACGGTATTCTGCCTCAGCCGTCGAGCGAGAGATAGTGGACTGTTTATTTGTTTTCCAAGAAATAAGAGCGTCACCGAGAAAGACACAGAAACCTGTTAAAAAGCGACGAGAGTCCGTGCAAGATGCCCAGTCGGCATCACAATACGATCGGAGATTCAAAGAATTGCTGGAAGGAAAGAATACCCCTTTCGAAGGACACTACTTCAAGTACCGGACAACATGTAAAGCTACAGACCAATGAGCGTCACATAGTCGAGTTAAAAATTGGCTTAACTGTTGCACGGAATGAGATAAATCGGGTCTGGTGAAACTGAGATATAACAGCCTCCCTACAAGGTGGCGGTAAGCATCAGGATTGGGCAAAGGGGAGCCAGAACCTGCAGCCAATTTGAGTCCAGGAGGCAGAGGTGTAGCAACCCCTTTGGCAGTGATCAACCCTGTATCCTTCACAATATCTTGCACGTACTTAGTCTGTGACAGATAAAGCCCTTGCTCATTATGAGCAATCTCTAATCCCAAGAAATAACGAGCATCCCCATATCTTTGACAGTAAAATGGTTGTCCAAATATTGTTTTACCTCTTGAATCAACTCCATAGAGGGTCCCGTGATCAATATGTCGTCCACATACACAAGAAGGAAGACCTTACCCCGATCCGAGGCCTTCACAAAAAGATAGTAGTCGTTCTTGGACTGCTCAAAACCGAAAACAACAAGCTTGGCCGTGAATTCCAAATTCCACTGCCGAGAGGCTTGCTTCAACCCGTACAATAAACGTTCAAGCTTACATACCAGACCTGGTTCAACGACAAACCCCTGAGGCGACGTCATATAGAGGTCCTCATCCAAATACCCATGCAAGAATGCATTGTTGACGTCAAGTTGATGGATAACCCACCCATAGGCCAAGGCAATGGCTAAAAATAGCCGCACAGTGACATATTTCGCAACCGGCGAAAAACTATCCGTATAATCCACTCCTTCAATTTGATTGTATCCCTTAGCCACCAAGCGGGCCTTGTATTTATCCACACTCCCATTGGGGTTGAGCTTAAGTTTATACACCCATTTCGAACCAATGGTGCGCTTTCCCACAGGCAAATGAGTGAGAGACCATGTGCGATTCTCCTGCAGGGCATCTAACTCACGTTGCATGGCTGCCCTCCATTCATCATGCACCATAGCCTCTTCAAAGGACTTGGGTTCCTGCAACATTGACAAAGAACCAACAAAAGACATATATGCAGAATTACAAGGGAAAAGAAGTGAGGGATCTGTGGTGTGACAAATGAAGTCCTGTACCCAACAAGGTGGTCAAGGGGTTCTGGTGGATCTGCGCTGGGACCGGCAAGGGAGGAGTAGGTGAATCAGGAGGAACAGGAGAAGTGGGAACAGTAGGTGAATCAAAAATAGAGGAGTGATTGCTGGGAAAATTAGGGTAATAAGGGATGTGCATATCTGACAGGACAGTATCCAAGGCTGAAAGAGGGGAACCATCCACATCAAAGGAATTTGGAGTAGGGGTGATAGTAGGCAAGGGAAGTGTGCTCGAATGCAGATCAGTTGAGGCAAAAGGAAATTGATCCTCATGAAACACCACATCACGAGATGAGAATATATGATGTGTATCAAGGTTGTAAAGTTTATACGCCTTCTTATGAATGGAGTAACCAAGCATGATACATCTATGTGCTCGAGGGTCAAACTTAGACTTTTGCGGATCAAGGTTGGTGGAGTAGCATAGACAACCAAAAACGCGCAAATGATCATAAGTGGGAGGAGTGTTATACAGAATCTGAAATGGAGTTGCCCAGTCAAGAAGTTGGGATGGTGTTCTATTGATGAGATATGTGGCGGTGAGAATGGAATCCCCCCAGAACTTCTTTGGTAATGAAGCTTGAAATAGGATTGCTCGTGCCACCTCTAGAAGATGTCGATGTTCCCTCTCTACCCTCCCATTTTGTTGAGGTGTGTAGGAACAAGATGTCTGGTGTATGATACCCAACTTTTGGAATAAAGCCTGACATTCTCTATTAACGAACTCTGTCCCATTGTCACTACGTATGATTTTAATACCCTTCCCAAACTGATTCTGGATCATAGAACAGAAAGATGTGAGGATAGAGGCTGTTTGGTTCTTATGTTTAAGGAGATAGATCCAGAGAGCCCTACTGTGGTCATCAAGGATAGTGAGCACATAGTTGCAGCCTGATATAGTGTACTCCCTGTATGGTCCCCAAAGATCAATGTGCAGTAAGTCAAAAACGGAAGCAGCATGCGAATTGCTGTGAGGAAATGGTGTTCTAGTCTGTTTTGCAGCAGGACAAATAGTACAAGGAATAGCATCAACACAATCACCATCCTTGAAAACATGTGTTCTTTATAGCTTGCACAGAGGCATGACCAAGCCTCGTGTGCCAAATTGTGTTATTACATTTAACAACAGTGCTACAAGAAAAATCAGCAGAATAGGAAGGAGGAGCGGTATAGGATAGGGGCTGAAGGGAATTACAACGCAGAACATAGAGTTTCTTGGATAGGAGACCTATAGCCAGGATATGATCAGTTTCCAGGTCCTGCAAAACACATCTAGACTGAGAGAAAGAGCATGAAATGCGAGTGGAGGTGAACAATTGAGTAACAGAAATCAAATTGACAGAGAAACCAGGAACATATAGTACATGCTTGAGGACAAGATTATCCTGGAGCTGTACAGTGCTAATAAATTGGATGGGCTTTTTTGTGCCATCAGGAAGAAAAACAAATTGAGTGGTGTGAGGTTTAGTATATGAAGTGAGTAATGTAAAATCCGCACATATGTGATTCGTTGCCCTAGTGTTAATGATCCAAAAACTTGAGTCTAGTGAAGGAGAACAGTGGACATTACCTACAAACTCCTCGTCATGATGTACAAAGTTTGCAAAATTTGTGGTCACAGGATCCGAAGGGATGGTGTTGGTCCTGACCAGCTTTATTAACTCTGAAACCAGAGCATTGACACTTGAATCCCTGGGGGTACTAGTCTCACCTTTATCATCCACATTTGCAACAAACGATCTACCAGTTGGAGCCTTCCTTTTCTGATCCTTTAGAGATTTGTACTAGTCAAGGACTCCAATCAACTTGAAGCAGGAGTCAACAGAATGCCCAGGCTTGCTGCAGTGTCCACAAATAAGCCTCTTCTTTTCTGAACCAAACTTCTTTTTCTGTCCAGTGGTATCTCTCTTGTTATCATGCAGTGTAAGTTGATATGCAACATTGTTGGTTACATCAGTCAGTCCAACGTAAACTGCGCGCTGCTTCTCTATGTTGAGTATCATGCCAAAGACTTTCTGAACATCTGACAGTGGATCCATTATGAGTATTTGACTCCGCTCTGAATCGAAACTTTCATGTAGCCCCATCAGAAACTCCATAACCTGATGAGATTCCGTCAAATCAGAAATAGCCTGATTCACTTGACAAGTACATCCTCCACACAAGCATTGTGGCACTGGTTCTAGATTCGTTACCTCATCCCAAAGCAATTGGACTTTAGTAAAGTAATCAGTATCAGAGAGCTCACCTTGAGAAACCGAAGCAATATTCCTACGCAATTGATAGATTGTAGGTCCATATCTTCGTCCATAGCGCGACACCAGAGTCAGCCATAAATCGCGCGCCGATTTTGCGTACATGAAGGACTGGACTATGTCCTTGGAGATGGAATTCCAAATCCACGAGGTGATCATCAGATCTACTCGTTTCCACCGCTCCAAGTTCTTAGCTCCGACTGCCGGACGGGGAAAACTTCCGTCAATGAAGCCTAGCTTCAACTTCGTGCCGAGCGATACATAGACCGCACGACTCCAAGCAAAAAAACTGCTCCGTTCAGTGGCGTAGAAGACAACGCCATACCAAGATGATCGGAGGGGTGCAGATAGAGCACCGCCTTCTCAAACTGTACAGGATCATCATAATCCATCTCAGCCGCCTTGGCCGCCATAGACGTACACCTTGCAGCTCCAAATGAAACTCAATTGCACGATTGGATATGCAGAGACCTTCAGGATGAAGGCTCTGATACCATGTTGCTGTGTAAAGAATAGAAAACTCTGGAAATAGTGAAAGCCATTGAAGTTGTTGACAGTGAAGAAGAGATGTAAAACCGATTCTGTTATATTTCTAAAGAAGGTAAAGTAGCTCCTTAAATACTACTCAGCCCCCAGCTCAGTCAACAAAAATGACGTGGACGAATCATACCTTAACTAAATGAACAAAGAAACGTAATACAGAAAAATATAGAAAACGTAAAGCTAAAACACGCTTTCACTCGTCACCTTTGTGCCACCAAATCTGCCTGAGTACCAGCACCAAGAAGTCCATCATTCATATCTGAAGCATCAACGACTTCTTCCACAAAGCCCCATATGCCCAATACGCTATCAACTTTGCTCGGACCGATTAAGAGACTATCCATCTAAAGGATTTCTGAAGAGAGATTTTATGTTACGTTCAATTAGATAAACAATGAGCGTTTGAAGGCATACCTTGGATCGTTTATAAGAATTTACTAATTCTCGAACTTGTTGCCGATGAAAACAACCCGAGCGCTGTATGTTTGGATTGGTGCTCTTTCATAGTATACGTTCATGGTATTCTTCGAGCTAGCAAAACACGGGACACGGTAGAGCATATTGGGAATAAGATTGGAAGTTTTTGGATACCAAACACTATGAAAACAGTTTGGCTTAGTCTTCTACTTGGAAGTTGAGAATAGCTCTTAATGTCTAATTCGCTTGAGAGAGCACTCTGATTGAGAACAATGCAAGGGGAGGAAAAATTAAAAACCTTCACATACGACAGACTATCAAACTTCTGCTATTTATGCAGCGAGCTTGGACACATTGCTAAGTTTTTGCGGTATGAGAATGATTTTGTTGACCCCCAATTATTCCTTGTCTTATGGCTCATGGAGTCGCAGAAACAATCGTGTTTAGTTTAATGATACTTTGTCGAGGAGTTACCTCCATACTCAAAATCTTAATACTCAGCCCAACTTCAGTAATTCGGGGACTTCATTGGGAAAAACAACCAAACAGAGAGGGTTGAGAATTTTTTAATTTTGCAGGGGCTAAAAATGGAAAGTTTGCACCTAATGAGCAAGAAGATTCCTCTCTCTCGAACTTTGTGTTTATCTATGGTAAAAACATGGCTGTGGAAGTAAATAAACTAACTTTTCTCCTCACAAAGATCTCCCAATAACTATATTTGGAATTGAGAGCGTGTTGAGATCATTACATTATGCATCACCATTGAGAATGCATAATCCATGTGGTGAAGGGATGAGGTATCATGATCCAACTACCCTTTTCTTAGTAGCTAACTCACACTTAAGACCCAAACCCTAGCTCATCGAGCCACATCAACCTGCACCAGATTACACCCAGAAACACTCCATTGCCCTAAATCTAACATGCACGTCCCACTGTCAACGTGCATGCATGAACTTCAAAACATGCACCCCAACATAAATGTAGCCGCGCCAATGATTGATCCTCCCCACCACATACAACATGAAACTGACACCATAACCTACCTCATAGTTAAATCCAGTAACTTTGTGGATGTTCCACTCACGTCCTCTGATCCTTTTAACTTTGATCCATTCATAACAAATCCAACACGCATCCCTACTAGCAACTATGCCAAACGCAAAACACCTCAAAAAATCTCACCCTACCCATATCGGCAAATGGAAGCTCCCATCATCTTTTATTATTATTATTATTATTTTGGATCATAAGGAGAGATCTGACAAGGAAACATTGGCTCAAGTTCTTTGTTTGATGGAGAAAGATCTTATATCAATGAGGACTGTTATGCTGTCCCACCAAGCATTATGAGTAGCCTAATCTTGAATTTTCAAGGCGACTAAAGACGTTCGTACAAATAATAAAGAGGTAGAGCAAGAATAGATTCCCTTGTTGAATTCTATGAATAGGCTTAAAATAACCGAATTGGTTCCCATTGAGAACAAAAGAAAGGACACCATGGACACACACTTTATAGTAAGTTCAACAAATACCGCTGCAAGACTAGGGGCCGTAGAACCTATCCCAAAAAGCTCCCTCCACCCTATCATATGTTTTACTCATGTCAAGCTTCAGAGCCATATATCATTACTCCCCATTCTCTTATTCTCAAAAAAATATTGAGTTTGTAAGCAACAACACATTGTCAGTAATAAGTCTCTATGAAATAAACACAGATTGAGAAGTGGTGATATAAGGATTCATGCACAATTTTAACCTATTAACAACAATCTTCGAGGCATTTTATACCTATATCACATAAACTAATAGGAAAAATTGTAACATCGACTCAGGGGGGGATGTTTTAGCAATGAGAACAATATGCATAAAGTTTGCCTAATTGGGTAAGATTCTTATTAAAAAAACACACACACACACACACACAGAGTTAGTCACAAAGAGGCCTATGCCATGCCAATATTTATGGCATAAAGGGGGGGGGGGAATACATTTGGAACCAGAGAAGTCAAAAGGGACATGCTAGAGATAGAAGAACGGACACCTTTCGTAGTTTACAGAAGTAAAAGACATCCGTTCATCTCTGGCATTATTCGTGGTTGAACTGCCATCACAACCTCCTCCAACTCAGCCTCAGATGGGATTTGTGTTGAGAACAAAACCTAAAAATAGTCTCGCACAGTAGTTTCAATCTCCCTCTGTTTGTCCCTTCACAACCTAGTGTTGTCCCATAGGCACTCAAAATTTCACCTATTCTTCTCAACCTTAACTCTCTCAATTCTCAAACCTCAACCAAAATTAATTCCAATTATTTTACAAATCTCAAAAGGTAATCCATGATTTTTCTTACCCATCCTATTAATTGTATGTACAATTTTTTTTTTTATTTTTACATATTTAAAAAATGAGTTAATGGTTGGAAAACGGCAAGCAACAGCAGCAGCTTGCTGCTACTCTGTTTCTCGCAACAACTGCAGTAGCTGCGGCGAGCAACAATAGCAGCTTGCTGCTGCTCTGTTTCCCTTTTTTTTTTTTTGTATGTATGTCATTTTTTAATTTTAAATGTATGCTACTTTATTTATGTAAAAATATGTATTTTATTATAATTATGTTGAGCATTTTTTGCAATTTTGTTGAGTTTTTTGTAATTATGTTGAGTATTTATAGCATTGTATATACTATAGTATTGTTTTGATTGTTGTTATAATTGTTGGTTAATTTTAGTTGTAGTTGATGGAGGAGACTATGGATTCCCCAACCACACCAAAAGAATCTCAATTTGTTAGTGGATCCGGAGTAGGACAACCACCTCAAAACAATCAAAAGCAGAAAAAGACATAGCTTGGAAACATGTTACTGAGTTGACAACTAGTGAAGGAAGAAAGATATTAACTTGTGATTATTGTCTCACTACCTTTAGAGGTGGAGGAATCAACCGAATGAAACATCTTGCTGGAGAAAAAGGGAATGTAGCAAGTTGCAAGAAAGTTCCTCTGAAAGTTAGATTTATGATTTAAGGCTCTTTGAACAAAAATGTAGAAAGAGCAAAACAAAACCAAGGATCTTCGGAAGTTGATGAATATGCCTTTGACACGAGCTCACATGAAGTTGATGAATATGCTTACGCGCCCTACGCGCCCCATGCTCAAAGTGAAAGCCACAAGCAACAAACAGAGTCAAGCAAAAAAAAAAAAAAAGGCAAAAATGGGATTTGACTCATTCTTCAAAACTTGTACTCGTGATCCTTATCAACCTACTATAAAAGCTTCTTCACAAAGTAAAGAAAAATGGCATGATACTGATCTGGTTGTAGCTATGTGGTTTTATGATTCATGCATCCCGTTGAATGCTTGTAATTCACACTTCTTTCAAATTGCTATGAGTAAAGTTGCATCTATGGGTCATGGGTACACTGCGCCTCGTTATCATGCTTTGAGGGTTTCGCTTTCGAAAGATGCTAAAAAGCAAGTGTCATTGATTATTGATTCTTTTAGGAGTAAGTGGATAGAAATTGATTGCAGTATAATGGATGATGAATGGAAACATTCTAGACAAAGGCCATCGGTTAACTTTTTGGTTTATTGTCTTTCTGGAATATCGTATATAAAATTTGTTGATGTGTCTGCTATTGACTCTATGGCTGAAAATTTGTGTAACTTGTTTGCTGAAATTGTGGAAATGGTTGGAAAGAAGAATGTGGTTCATTTAGTCACTGATAATGCAGCTAAATATAAGGCGGCTGGGCGTTTACATTCGGAAAAGTATCCTACTATTTGTTGGTCGTTTTGTGCAGCTCACTGTGTTAATTTGATCTTGAAAGATTTTGGTGAGTTGTCTCATGTCAAAGATTGTGCATTACTTGCATCGAAGGTGATTGGTTATATCTATAACAATAAATGACCACTCAATTGGTTGAGGCGAAGACAGGGTGGATAGAGATTATCTGACCTAGAGATACTCGTTTTGCCACAACATTCATTGCATTGAAAAGTTTACATGATCATAAAGATGATTTACAAGCAATGGTGACATGTCAAGATTTCAAAAAGTTTTTGAAGAACGATGTGGTAAAACAAGTGAAACAAGTCATTTTGGATGAAAGGTTTTGGAATAAATATAATATTATTGTAAGAGTTGGAACCCTTCTTGTACGTTTGTTGTGGATTTGTGATTCTGATGAGAAGCCATAATTGGGGTATGTGTATGAAGGCATGTATAGGGCAAGAAAAGCTATCAAAGCTTTGTTTCGCAACCAAAAAAATGTTATATGAACAACATATTGATATTATCAATGCAAGATGGGATAAGATGTTGCGTAAAAGTTTGCACGCTGCTGCATATTATTCGAACCGAACTTTTCAATATGACAAGGAATCTTTTTATGAGAAGACAGAGGTTATGAGTGGGCTTTTGGATTATATAGAAACAAGAGCTGAAAATATAAGCAACAAGGCTTACTATGAGATATTACTCTACCGAAATAGACAAAAGAGTTTTGCAAGATCAACTGCTTTGACTATTGCTAGATCAACTCGACCTGGTAATATTCAATTTTGTATAATTATTTTTTATTTATCTTTTTTTCAAATAAGAATTACATGTTTATAATTTTTTTTACTAGATGATTGGTGGAAATTATTTGGTCTTGATGCACCTAACCTACAAAAGTTGGCAATTAGAATTTTAAGTCAAACAACTTCTTCTTCTGGATGCGAGCGGAATTGGAGTGTTTTCGAGCGTATTAATACTAAAAGGAGAAATAGGTTGGAGCACCAAAGGTTGAATGATCTAGTTTATGTGCATTATAACTTGCGTCTGCAGAATAGGTGTATATAATATTTAGAATTAACTAAATATATTTATGTATAATTAGTGTTACAATATAATAACTATATTTTCTCATATTTGTAATTATTGTAGGGTTAAATATAGTAAGAGGCCTTACGATCCTGTTGATTATGAGTGCATTGACAAGGCAAAATTTTGGATCGTTGAAGAAACTCCAAAAGGTGAACTTGACTACATGAGATTGAACAAATGCTTGAGGAAAAAATGCCAAGAAATGGGGAAGGATCAAGTTTTGATCCATTGACAGGTTGTATTATTATTTCAACAATAAATTTTGTATTATAACTTATTTTTTGTCAATTGTTTATTTTATATGAGACAAACGATGTTGAGCCAATTGCAGAAGCTGATATTGAGCGATTTGGTCGTCAAAGTAGAAGTATTTATTACAGTGATAATGAGAATTAAGATGATTCTGATTGAGTTGATGATTTTGCAAAAATTGTAGTACATTTGACTATTTTTTTTAATTATTAGTCTATTTAGTGAAGATTTATGTTGAACTTATACACTTAGTATGTTTAATTGTTAGTATATTTACTTTAAGTTTGCTAGTATGTTTATGAATAATTATATATATACATATTTATAATTGTTAGTATGTTTATGTATAATTATATATATACATATATATAATAGGGTCCAGGTCAACCAGTTTTTGATTCTGGTCGGACGAGCGACCCAGTAACTTGACCGATTCGATGTCCAATCCAAGTATGAAAACATTGCCAATAAGCTTTAAAGCGCCAAGGTCTATTGCGTAGCCTCTGATGTTCTCACGCCACTCCTACCATAGGAATAAGCAAGAAACAAATGCTTTTAAACTCGGATTAGAGTTTGAATCGGATAACCAACTGGGTCATCGAGTCATTAGTTCGATTAGTCGGACCGGTTGTAGATAACCATATAACATATATATAGATATTATATATTAGTTTTGTTCAATTATGTTCCATGGTTGGATGGTTAAGCAATTTAAGCAAGTTTTTTGTTCACCCACGTTTGTGAATTCCCAACTAACAATTGAATTTTTTTGCATTTTCTAAAACTAATTATATATATATATATATATATATAAAGGTAAGTTAAAGAGAAAAACCCTAGTTCATAGTGGTTAATAATGCACGGAGTGCCATGGCACAAGGGTTCCCTGGAGCCATGGCGCACGGCGCACGGTGCGGCACGTGCCATTTGAAAGCACGGCGTACCTGTCTAGAATTAAGTTATATATTTCATAGTTCATACATCAATATGCCTATGCCTAACTATAAAAATGCACAAACAATGAATATAAATACTAAAAATTAGAAATCATCATACCATACCATAAAGATCAAAACAACAAGTCGTAGGAAAAAAAGTTCAAAATAAGCAAAGCATTAAATAAATCCTACATAATCATTATAAAACGTAAAAACAAACATAAAACATCCATCACTCCGACTCTAATTCATCTCCAAGCTCAACATCTTCATCATTATCATCATTCTTATCTTCCCTTTCACGGTTGGATATGTAGCAATTAAGATCTTCCTCATCAGTGTCATCAAAATTAACTTCTTCCTCTCTATCAACAAGATGAATAGGATTTTTTGTGGATTTAGAGGAGGATGTAGAAACTTTTTTAGTTGCCTTAGATGAATATCCCTTTGAAGATTATGCCTTCGATGTAATGTTTTTCGAGGATCTAGGACGGAAAGCATAGGCATCTTCATCAACTCCAGCAGCTCGTGCAACATATGCCCAAGTTAGATCATCATCTTCAAATACACGAGCATTCTCTTCAATATCATCATCACTGTTGGTATTCAATCTTCCTAGCATCCATTCATTGAATTCATCTCTCTCATCCAAGGCAATTAGATCAATAGTATAAGCTTTATTGTACTTGATAAAAACCAAGTCATTCAAACGTTGCTGCTCCAGCCTATTCTTTTGGTATGGAGCTGCATAAAATTCGATATTATTTTTCCACAAATTCTAGGAAAAATATTTGTACATATAATACTACTCTCAAACATTAGCTACTTACATTTTCAAAAATACTCAAATTTCTTTCACAACCAGATGAGCTACAAGTCAGACTCAAGATTTTGATTGCAAATTCTTGCAAAGTTGGAGCATATGATCCAAAAGTAGCCTACCATTCAGCTGGAATTCAATAATTCCACAAATCAATAAGAAAATATAATATAAAGAAAAAAAGATAATCAATGTTAAGAAAACAATATTCATTACCTGGAGCTTTTGTGCCTCTTTGCCTGACCGCCATAGGGATACAAAAAAAAACCTTCAGCTCTTATACAATGTTAGCTTGTCAGTAACTTTATCTTGCATTTCACTCGTTGGTATCAACTTTTCTATGCATTTAAAGAGCCCCCCCTCCCAACCCAATGACCTCTTTATCCTTTTCTACTGGATTAGCATAAAAGAACTCAGGGTTTAAGAAATACCCAGCAGCATGCAAAGGTCGGTGAAGTTGGATATCCCATCTGGCATCAATGATCTCAAATATTTTCTCATACTTCTCTTCAACATTTGAGAACGAAACAACAATTGCTTCCTTTGCTCTATCCATTGTGTCATAAATGTAGCCCATTGGAGGTTTTTTTTTACCATTAACTGTTCGAAGCACCTTTACCAGTGGCCCGGCTACTTTCAATGCATAAGCAACATGATTCCAGAAAGAAGGCATCAATATAATGCTTGCCACAAGCTTCCTTTGAGCATCTTTTGCGTGCTTGCTCTTTGTCCACATTTTGGAAGTGAACATCTTTTTTAAGTTCGATTTTTCAACATGGAACCGCTTCAATGTTAGAAAGACAGTGGCAAAACGAGTTTTTGCAGGCCTCACCATATCTCTACCGGCAATGAACTCCCTCAACATATATAGGAGTGGTCCCCTATTGTAGATATATCAATTAATCATCACAACTCAATCATATGTCTGCTTCAGATTTGAAAGCTTGAAGATATCTTCAAATATCAAATCAATGCAGTGAGCTGCACAAGGGCTCCAAAACAAGTGCGGATATTTTGCTTCTAAAAATGATCTTATAATTGAAGTAATATAAAATTAAAATAAGTATAACAAAATAAAACTAAAAAAATTTAAGCAAGTAGTAAGCCCGTAAGAACAAGAATTTTACCGGCCAAAATATTTGCACTTGCGCTGTTTGTGACGACTTGAATCACATTCTCTCTCCAACCTTTTGCACAAATTTATCAAGCAACACAAATCATTTCTCACCCATGTGAGAATAAGACGATGCATCAACAGACTCAACAAACTTGGTTCCTTTAGGGCTATTGACCAAGAAATTAAGCAAAGATCGATGTTTTCTATCGGTCCACCCATCTGCCATCAGTGAACAACCATATTTTGCTTGATCCGCCTCCCAGGATTTCAGTACATTGTTCGTATGCTCCAACTCCTTTTTCAAATATTTCACCCTAACTTCATAGTGAAAAGGAGGCTTCATATCAGAGCCATACTGTCCAATGGATTCGATTGTTGGTCTAAGACTGTATTGAACAGAATGCCGACATCATACATCCACCTAGCAAAAATTTTGAATGATTTCCTCCCTCAACTTCTTCTTGGCTTCATCGATTACATTAGCTTCCTTTTCCCTTCTTTGTTGCATTACTTAGTAGGTTCTTTTCTAAAGAACAAATTGATCGGACCAATTTGCGTTGACTTCTTTGGTTGCACAGATGCAGTCGAAGAACGTTCACCACCAGACGAAGAGAACTTGTTGCTGTGTTTGGGTCTGTTTCTGAAACAACCCAAAACAGACCCAATGTTTGGTAACTTCTCTGAAAAATTATTTTGGCCAATTTTGTGATTTAAATTCTGTTTTCGTTTAACTATTCATCATGTTTTTATTTTTTGAATCTGATTGTTTTTGGGCCTTTTGTTATATCTTGTCAGATTTTTAATTAACCCACGTGATGTACTATTTCCTTTTGCTTAAATAAAAGGCCCACCGTCTTGTCATGTACTGCTGCTACAAGATTTGATGCTACAATGACACACTTTCTCTAATATAATATTACAATGACACACTTTCTCTAATATAATGTGATATATTTTGCAACAATGTGTACTTTCAAAAATAAAAATTTTGCAATATAATAATTTATACGCTAAAAAGATATGTATATATATGTATATACAATTAAGCCATATATAATGTATATAGTAGAAAAAAATAAAAACCTTCATATATGAAAACTATAATATATATATATATATATTATCGTGTAATAATAATATAATTACATAATTTTTATATAGAAAGTGTAATCATTAAGTAAATTAAAATAAAAGATACCTAACAACTTTCATATATATATATATATATGCACATATACACACACAACTCTTCATGATTTGATATAAAATAGTATTTTATTCAACAAGAAAACAAATCCAAACATACAACAACATATTTCAATATATTCTACTTTATCTCCAAAACAAAATCCAAACATACTACGAACTCTCAAAATATACCCACTTATCTTCCAATTCATCTCTCTACTTTTACAAAACAAGGCAAATCATATTGAAAATGGATCCAAACAAAGCCTGCATTTTTTTTTGTTGTTCTTGTTCAGCTTTCCAACACGCTTCATGTCCAGCAATAGCATCAAAATGGGGCATGGCATTCATTTGTTCTTTAAGCTCTCTTTTCTTTTTCACAACATTTATTATTTCTTCATTAACATGTTCAGGAAATTTTGGACAAATTATTGCATTTCGATCGCCTCCAATAAGATGTTGCTTAAACCTAGTAATCCATCCTTTGCAAACCTTTGAGCAAAAATTGCATTGGACATTGTTGGAATTTTTTGGATACGGCAAAGACCCTAATTCCAAGCGGGATCTTTTCGACTCGATGACATTATTCCAATTTCCAAGTTCTAAGAACCTAACATAATGTTAAAAAACAAAAATTTCAGAAATAATAATTCTATAAATTCTGAAAATGATTGTATATAATAATTAATAAGTATAACAACTTTATTAATAAATATAACAACTATACAAAATAAGTAAAAAAAAAAAAAAAAGAAGACAAGATAAAGAAAAGGACAAAAGGACGCACACTATTGTAATTGCTGCTGTTCGCGCCGCCGTCGTCGTCCGTCCGTCGATTAGAGTTGGAAAGTTGTAGGTAAAGGTGAAGGTAGAAGGTGGTTTTAGAAACAAGGCTAGAACTTAGGGGGAATGGTTTTTTGGATTCTATTCTGTCGATAGATTTGTCTAAATTTTTGACTTTTTTGTTTTTTTTTTTATTTTAAATTGAAACCGGGCTGAGCCCAGTATTTATCTCAGCACAGCCCTAAACAGGGTTAGGCAGAGAAGAGGCGCGCCATGGCGGCGCCTCTGCGAAAGCAGCCGCCATTTTGTGAAAATGGCGCTGGGGCGCGCCATTTACAACTATGCCCTAGTTTGAAGAGAGAGGCATCGTCTTCCTCATTTTCTTCCTTCTTTTTTTTTTTGGGAGTAAAGGTAAATTGCATAAATGACAAAAAAAGTTACAACAACGACAGGAGAGCAAGGATGGGATAAGCCCCTATCTCAACCTCTTTCTTGACTAGGACAACTGCGAAGGAAAGGAAAATCAAGTCTAAGCTATTTTTCAAAGCCTATAAAGGACCGAGGCTAGGAGACTAGGTTGCAAGTTTTCACTAAGGATGTGAAGCCTAATGTGCTCCTCTACTAGACGAGCCTCGTCTGTAGGGCTCGATGCTTGATTTTTGAATCATCGGACATTACGCTCCATCCAAATATGATAGATGAGGGGGCCAAGGTAGCTCAATTCACAGCCTTCACCAAAGGGCTTTCATCGCTATTTGAGTTGCGCCCATATTAGTCCCCGCTGCCAATCCACTAACGCCATTGGAAGCGAACATGACTCCTGAGGATGGCCAGGCAGTGTCGGGAGAATGAACAATAAAAAAAGAATGAACATGCTCCTATCCGTTGCACAACATGAACCCCAAACAAGTTCATACGAGTTCAAATAAATCTACTCTTTCTTTCCAGCACTTCGTCTCGATCAGGAAAACAAAGGAAGGGTTGTGAGTTTTGACCATCTCACAAACTTGTCGAACTATCCTATGCCTTCTCAACCCATGACAATTTCACATGAGACAATTCATAATAAAAAACCAACACAAACCCTAATCACAAGGGACACCCACTCTCATTATATAATATGTTAAACTTAATTAAGCTCGATTCACATTAAAACTTTCCAAACGAACTACATCAACATGAAGTAGGGGTGGTTTGCAAAACTTAATGTTGAGTGCTTCTCAAATTATAACTTAAACTAAGTTCAACGAAAGTGTTTGGAAATACAACTTCTACTTATACTTTTTTTTAAATTAAATTAAAATAAGCTAAAAGTCGTAAGTAGGTGAGAATATACTTATTGCAGCTTATAAAGACTCTTTTATTAATAAGTTGAACTTTTTTATACTTTTTTTCCTAACTTATTATCTATATTTGAAAAATATCCCATCCCAGTGATACTAAAATTTATCCACCTATCATGGTAGTTAATTAGGTAAAATCACAAATAAGTTGGTAATGCATCAACTTTTTTATCAAACACTTAAACATCACTTTTTTTTACGTATAACTAGTACTTCCAAACATACTCGATTTTTAAATTTTAATCACTTATCTATTTTTTTTACAGTTAACGCACTTCTAAGAAAGCATAAGTTTTGCATTATACATCCCCGTAGTAAACGGCTAAATACACTTTTGTATTTTTCACCAAATATGATATTTACTTTTTAGATTCTTTTTTACTTTTATTTATATATATATATGTATATATTCATTTTTCACCCGAGTCAGAAAAACTTTGAGTTCGAAAATTAAAAAAAAATAACCCCATCTCATTTTTTTTCTCCCTCTTTCTTTTACTTGTTTCAGCACGAAAGATTAACTTATAAATGGAAAAATGGAATTCAAGGTGTTTTATTTCTCTTTCAAATGAAACTGCATGAAGTTAACACAATAATTGTAATGGATTGGCCTATGTCCCCCAAAATCCAAGCCCAAGTCCCTTGCCCCAACTTGGAAGGCTTGGCCCGCGACCCGATCCGACCCGCTACCCTTAGGGTTTAATAAAAAGGATGTCCTCTCATTTTCAGCCCCTTCATTTTCTGCATTTGGTCTCCAACCTCAAACAATCGCTGCCTCTGTTTTGACCATTACTCTTCCGCCGCTTCGTGCTAATCTCCCCCATGTTTTTTTCCTCATCACCTCCATGCTTCCTCTATCTCCGCCTGTTATATCCTCCTATTTATATCACCGTTGCCTTTATCCGAGATAAGTTAAGAAAGAAAAACTGATAAAAATCCTCTTCGTAAGAAAGCTTTGTGCAATATCCTTTGTGGTAACAAAAACCTTTGTGGTGGTAGAAATCCCTAAGTGGTGGCTATTTTGTATGGGTCCTATGTGGATGGTGGCCTGAGTGGCTTTGGGGCCAAAGCAACTGGTGGGTTGCCGACATTTGGGGCTTTTGGTTCCCTACCTTAGATCTGAAATCTGAGCCTAAATTTTGGCTCTCTTCTCTCGGTTTCACTATTATTATTTTTCTTGTTTATTACTGTGCTTACCTCTTATTTGGTTTAGTATTCATATTATGTCTGTATAGCATTTGTTGCCTTTGTGATCCCCCTTTTGTGTTATGTAATTTAAGGTATTAAAGTTTTAAATCCCATTTCTGTTTGTAGTAGTAAGTTAGGATTTATATTTCGGGTTCATCACTGGAGGGATTAAAACCCCAACAGTGGTATCAGAGCCTTTGTGCTCTTTTTGGCTAAAGAAGGTTTGGTAAGAGCCTTCAAGATCCTCCAGATTTTTTTTTCTTGCTTTTTTTCGTGCTCTTCTACTTTTTTTGTGTGCAATTTTCTGGGTTTATGCAAGTATATTGCTTAGTACATTACTGCTAATAACTGTTGCCTAAGTGGAAAAACTGCTGCGTATTTTATATCCTATTGTGTGCAATTTTTAGGATATACATGTATATTGCTTAGTGCATATATTTTTCTGTTTTGATTCAAGTATATTATGTTACTTCATATTGTTTGGCTTAAGTGCCATTATACTGCTTAGTGTTGTTTTTTATTAGTGCTTAGTGTAATTATCCTATAATCTACTTGGTACAATTTCCTTGAATAACAACTGCTTAGTGCTGGTTCTGTTGCCTTATGCGGATTACTACGCTCAATGCAAAATTAAGTACTTAGTGCTATGTTTTTTTTACTGCTTTGTGTCATTACATTGCTTAGTGCATTTCTTTTCTCTTAAGTGCATTTCTGTTTTTCAATATCTTGATTAACACTCTGCTATTCTAAGCTTTGTGCAATATTCTACTGCTTAGCACGTTATTTGGATATTCTATTGCTTAGTGCCTTATGATATTACTGTTCCTTCGACCTAAGACTAAAACCCTTTATCTGTTCCTCACTTGGCCAGGCCCCTGAGGCCGTCGGGTATCAAGTTGAGGGCAGGAAAGGTCCCCATGTTTCTTGTCGTATAAAATCTGCGCACATTGGAATTATTGCTCTCTATGATCATTATCTGTGAATTGCAATGGCTATTTACAATTTGCACCCTTTCGGTGGAAAGTCTGATTTTTCTATATGGCAACAAAAGATGAGAGGTATTTTGATTCAACAAAGAGTTTTCAAAGATATTGATGGTAAATATGCAGAAAATTTTTCTGAAGAAAAACAAATTGGAAATGACGAGTATGCCTATTCTTCTATTATCTTGAATTTGTCAGATTCTGTGATTAGGAAGGTAGGTAAGCAAGATACTGCTAAAAATTTGTGGGACAAGTTAGAAGAGTTGTATACTGAAAACTCATTGCCAAGTAAGCTTTTTCTACTTGAGAAAATTTTTCGGTATAAATTGGACTTGTCTAAAAACATTGATGAAAACCTTGATGAGTTCATAAAACTAGTTCAAGACATTAGGTTAACTGGTGATAAGAACATTGATGATTATACCCCAATTGTCTTGTTGAATGCTATACAAGAAGAGTACAATGATGTTAAAGTTGCTATTAAGTACGGTAAGGATTAGATTAATTTAGAAACTGTTGTGTATGGGTTAAAGAGTAAGGAGATGGACATTAAAGCTAACAAACCTAGTCAAAACCAACTTGAAGCAAACTTTGTGAAGGGAAAAACTAGGAATTCAGGCTACAAATATAGGAGTCATAAATCTAAATCAAAAGATGATGAGAATGAAGATGATAAAGTGAAAGAAATGAAGTGTTGCAATTGTGGGATTAAATGACATTATATTAAGGACTGTGGAAAACCTAGAAAAGACAAATGGAATAGACATCAGGATAATAAAGAAGAAACCAATGCAATAATTGAATAAAGTCCAGGGGAAGTCTACTAATGTTACGGTCATTTGTCCTTTTTCGTGTATACCTTACTAACTTAAGTGTGCAAGTGAGTTTATCTGTTTTGCAGGTACATTCTTAGTGTCCCAGGAGTAATCAGGCGATGATGAATACTCAGATCCAAACCAGGACAATATCCTCTTTTGAAGGTACATGGTCCATGGTAGGGATGTAATGGGTTGGCCCATGTCCCTCAAAATCCAAGCCCAAGTCCCTTGCCCCACCTTGGAAGGCTTGGCCCAAAGCCTTAGCCCGCAACCCGATCCGACCCGCTACCCTTAGGGTTTAATAAAAAGGATGTCCTCTCATTTTCAGCCCCTTCATTTTCTGCATTTGGTCTCCAACCATAAACAACCGCCACTTCTGTTTTGACCATTACTCTTTCGCCACTTCGTGCTAATCTCCCCCATGTTTTTCCTCATCGCCTCCATGCTTCCCCTATCTCCGTCTGTTATATCCTCCTATTTATATCACCGTTGCCTTTATCCGAGATAAGTCAAGAAAGAAAAATTGATAAAAATCCTCTTCGTGAGAAAGCTTTGTGCAATATCCTTTGTGGTAACAAAAACCTTTGTGGTGGTAGAAATCCCTAAGTGGTGGATGTTTTGTACGGGTCTTGTGTGGACGATGGCCTGAGTGGCTTTGGGGCCAAAGCAACCGGTGGGTTGCTGGCCTTTGGGGCTTTGGGTTCCCTATCTCGGATCTGAAATTTGAGCCTGAATTTTGGCTCTCTTCTCTCGGTTTCACTGTTATTATTTTTCTGGTTTATTATTTTGCTTACCCCTTCTTTGGTTTAGTATTCATACTATGTCTGTATAGCATTTGTTGCCTTTGTGATCCCCCGTTTTGTGTTTTGTATTTTAAGATATTAAAATTGTAAATCCCATTCCCGTTTGTAGTAGTAAGTTAGGGTTTATATTTCGAGTTCATCACTGAGGGATTAAAATCCCAACAATAATTAATTGTAATACATGTAATAAGACAATCTAGTGACACCAAATATAATAATCACAATTATAAAATGGAAGTGTAGTGACAATAAATATGATGGTCACTACTTGTGTTGCCGCCAAGGTGTTATTATAAATGTATACTAATTGTTCATAGTCACAACTTACCATACAATTTTTTCACAAATAATTATATGTGACAAGATTAAAATCATTGTCAGTTAAGACATATTTGCGGACAAATTTAAAATTGTTGCTTAGTATTTTATAGGGTAAAACAACCACCTCCCCTGAGGTTTAGCATAACTATAAATGCCTCTCGTTGTTTGAAAAATTACAAATACCCTCCTGAGGTTTGTAATTTTTAACCAAAGGTCTGAAATGACGATTTTGCCCTTGAATTTTTAGTTAAAATTATAGAAAAATCAACCGAGGCAAATTGCATTATTGCTCCTCTATGTAAAAAACTTAAGAAATCTCTCCCTGCGCATTGTGATCCAAAAAAAATAAAATTTTTTTAAGAATAATTCAATTTCCGTAAAAGGGCATTTTGGTCAGTTCACCCATAAAAATGGATGGAGATAGATATTTTGTTAGACGATTATATAACTCAAAAAGATATTTATAATTATGTCAAATATCAGGAAAAATAGCTGTAATTTACCCTATCTTATAACTAATATTATTTTTTTGTTGTAGTGTCACTCCAACACGGTAGACTACACCTCGATAAGCTTTAAATGTATAATTAATACTCACTATATAATTAATTTGAATTTAATTAAACTCAATTTGTGTTCAAATTTTCCTAATGAACCACTTCAAACTTTCTTTTTCTTTATCATGAATTATTAATTTATAGATAAAAAGAAATGGAATTTAAGATATATATACTTCTATTTCCGCTTTAAGTAAATATATATATATGAAAATTCGTATTGCGGAAAATAAAATTTGTTATGTTCCAATTTTTACCCATATCAAAATTTACAGACACAATTCTCAATCGACAGGGAGACGCATATATAAATAAAATATTAAATTATTATAATAATTTCTAACCTAATGGTTAAGGGTGAGGTTTTATGAATAAGTTCGAGGTCATGGTTCAAGTCCTACTGAATATGTGGATATTTGTTTCACTTATGTGAGTGTCGTCTCACTTTATGTAAGTTATTTTCATTTGTCTATTATTTTTAATTATATTGATATATTCGTTGAATTGGTGTATTGATTAATTTATTAAGATGTTGATGTAATTATATATACAGTTATCACTTAAAAAATAAAATATTAAATTATAATAAAAGATTTGAATTGCCACATATGCTCCACCTATGCTTAGTAGAATTGTACTAGTAGTAAAGTGCTAATGACATTGCTAGCCGACCTATGAGATAAAGTGCATAAACGAGGAAACATAATTTTAAACGGAGAAAATGAGCAACTCTAAGTGATTTTTGTTATGGTCAATTATCATGATTTAAAATAAAAAATTATAATAAATATTAATTAATTATAATTGAGTAATGATTATTAGCTGTTATTTTGTAAGTGATATCAAAACATTATTATTTACAACCATAAATAATGGCGAATGTTTTCACGGTAGTTAAATCATGGCAAATCTTGATTTGTTGTGGTAAAAAAAAATTCGTATTGATTTTATTTGACCATGTAGATAGTATTAATTTATCATAACTTTTAAATTATAGTAACTTATAACGTAGAAAGTATATTTTTTGGTGGTATATCCATATCAGCAGCTTTTACATTTTGCTTTTAATTGAAATGATTAAATTTATCAAAGTATGTATATATATATATATAAATATCAAATGAGTAATATTATACAAATATATCCTTTGTACGCAAAATAAAAATTAAAAAATGGCTACTCGCAGTTTGGAACTTTTAGATACAAAGTTTATTGCTTCCATAATGTTTTTAGCCTAATAACTTTTTTGTTAGAAAAATTGTCTTTTTATATGTATAGGAAAAATGACTGTTTGATTGCAAATGAGAGAAGTAATTCAATATCTATGTACTATACAAGTTAAAATCAATTATCTGTTGCAATCTGCAAGTGGATTACGTAGGGGTAAATTCTCTTTTAGAAACTGGATTTTTTCTTTTTATTGGTTTACCGATGATTTTTGCCCATTAAAACACGAATTGGATTTTGTATTTATTAAAAATCTTCTATTTTATTTAATATTAACCAAACACATGTAAATATTTTTTTTCTAAACAAAATATATGATGTTATTTTTATTTGTATATATTTTAAATAAAATAGAAAATATTATAGAGTTTGAAATAAACAAATAAATCCAATTAACGGAATTATTCTCAGTTGGAGGCGATTGCATTTGAACAAGAAAAATGCAAAAATAAATAAGAAAAAGGGAAAAGTGTTTAACTCAATTTAAAAGTCAAAACCCTTGGCTTTAATATTAGCTTGATCTAGTTACACTTGAGATGGTGCCTCTCATTCATGTCGGGGAAATTTCAATCTTGGCTAAATTTAGGCAACGGTTAGTCATTTATCAATAAATTATTTTTTTATTTGTTTTGCATCCTTAGTACATGTGATTCGAGCCAGGGGTTGAGGTCGCTCTCAGGTTAATTCAAATTTGGTGTTTGAGAACATGAGAAGAAAAATATCATTAGGATTTCTGGCCCTCTAAGTGGTCCCTAGCAACGGAAATATAAGTACTCATCGATAAGAAGTATTAGCAATATTCAATCTCTCTACTCAAGGTTATCAATAAAATAATGTAAATTAGCATGATAAAAATGTGAATTAAATAAAATCGTTTATAATATCACATCTATCACATATTTCATTAACTCATCAGATAAAATAATTGATAATAAAATAAATAAAATAAATGTTAAATTACATTTTTTGTCCATAAGTGGACATGTTTTCAATTTTGATTCAATACTGTAGATGATTCGCACATTGCATCCCATATATGTATTTTTTTTTTTCTAATTTCAGGACGCAAGAGGGTAAATCGTTAAATTGCTCAGCTGATATTTTTTTCGTTAGATAGGTGCAAATTTGGAGGGAATAATTTTTTTTTTTCTCTTCCATTTAATAAGAAAAAAGTGTAAATATGATTGCAAATGAAAAAGGTGAACTTTTTGTGTTTTAGTAGGTATTTTCTCAATTTTAACCGAAGCTTGGATAGCATTTCATGATGCCAAAGCTTGAAGTTGGATAAGCATCTACTAAAGTTGCTCAATTTCTGATTTCATGATGCCAAAAGTTGGATAGCATTTTATGATAACATTTCCTTATCACACGTGAAGTTGTATTAAATTTTAGGGTAAATTATAGTGACATCTCTCAAGGTTAGATTAAAATATACAAACGTCCTCTATCTTTTATAATAATTCAATTACACCCTCTGAGGTTGTAATTGTATTACAACTACACCCCCTATTCAAAGGCAAAGTTTATAATAATATCCCTTGAAAAATATTACACTAACACCCCTTAGGGGGTGTAGCTATAATTATGCAAAAGATAGAGGGTGTTTGTAACCTTAGGGGGTTTTCAGTGTAATTTACCCTAAATTGTAACTAGTATGACGTACTATAATGAACTTTGGTTTTTCTTTTGGATAAATTACAGCTGCCTCCCATGAGGTTTGACATAATTACAAATACCCCCTTGTTGTTTGAAAAATTACAAATACACCCCGAGGTTTGTCATATTTAACCAAAGGCCTGAATGATTCCAGCTTTAGGTACAGTCGATCATATGTTAGCTCGATTCCAACTTTAGGAATGGTTCCACGAGCGGCAACTGGAACGCAAATATAGTCGTTGTAGTGTATTTGGAACGAGTATTGTAATGCAGTATTTTCTACCTACAGAAACTATTTCAAATTGACATCAATTAGAACGATAACTGGAATACAAAAATAACCATTGTAATCTACCCGTTGTGTTGCTTTTGGAACAGTTCTTGTAATATAAAATTTTCTATCTATGGAGGTCGTGGCTAATTGTAATGCGGTTAGGAACGGTTCATGCAACATAAAGTAAATTGGACAAGTACCACAATTAGGAACGGTAATTGTATTATATTGATTTATTAGGACCAAAACTGTCTCAAATTATAATTCTTGTTGGAACAGGCTTTTCCACGTTCTCCTTTTGTAACGGTTGGTGGGCTGATATTTGAAACTGTTGTCCTTTTCCATCCACAAGCCATTCGAACGACCAAAAAAGTGTTCCAACATGCGATACAAATTATTTTCGTTCCCTTTTTGGAACGGATATTGAAATAATATTTGTAACACAAGTTTTGGCGCGATAGTAGTAACGGTCATGTCGTTCCAATGTGTTCGAATTTATCACAACACGAATGTGACGTTAGCAGTGAGTTTTCATTCCACAAGAGTTCCAGTGACTTTTCTAAATGTGACTGAAATTTGGAATGGTCACTATATCCGCGCCAATTTCCACATTTTTTGTTGTAGTGTTATGCAATAATTTCAAATTGTTGATTTTTTGTTTATTCATGTTGATGGGCGTCGAAACCACCAAAAATAATTCCTACAACTACTTTTCGTGAAAGTTGTGAGTAAGGTCGATTCAACAGGGATCGGAGTTGACCTCTTCAAGTAAAAGTGAAATAAACAAAAAAAGGGGGGTGTGTTTTGATTCAATTTTTAAAGAATGGAATACGAAATTTAGACAGAGTTCTAATGAATGCGAAAGTTTTATGGTTGAAGTTTAGTATATGCTTGATTCCGTTATTGATCATCGATACATGAATAACAATCGTTTAAGTAGATAAACTGGTTATAGCTATTGGTACGACCTAATGACCTTACCTTGTCGTCAACCAAGGAACGTCCGCTGGCTAATTCCCTAATTAATGAACAACCCTGGGAACGCCCACAAGATTTAATCCACTAACAACACTAAAAAATAGAAAGGCCCAATTCTAACCAATAAATTCCTATAAGGATTTATTTAAGTTAGATCATGCATCCCCTGTAACATAATTTACTACTATGACATAATAAACTATGCTATGTTGCCACTAGGTATTGAACTAAACAAGCAATTACACGGATTTACAAAGTCCAATTAGCTAAGGAAATATTCTTGATAATGAACAATCGGCCTTATCATTCATAAATCAGATTATTTATATTAAAAGCACAAAGAATAGCATGAATATCAAGTAAACAACAGTGAAAGAGGCATTTGATTACGCCATGTTGAATTACTTGATCGCCCAATACGCCCTATGCTCGAGCTCGACAGGGAGATGACAAGATTTACCAAAGACCAAATGATACGGGGACATACCTATAGGGGTTTTATATGCCGTATGATAGGCCTATAGAGCATCGTCCAAGCGTGCTCTCCAGTCTTTTTGGTTCGGATTAACTACTCGAGTATGGCCTTGACTTCATGATTGAAAATCTCGGCTTGTCCATTTGTTTGGAGGTGATAGGTGGTGGAGACTCGGTGTGTAATATTGTACTTTTTCAGCAAGGCCTCAACCATCCTATTGCAAAAATGATTCCCTCGGTCGTTTATGATTGCCCTTGGCATCCCAAATCTAAAAAAAAAAAGTCAGATTTCACGAAATCCACAATAGTTTTGGCATTGTCTTTTCGTGTGGTTTTTGCCTCCACCCACTTAGAGATATAATCCACTCCCAAAATGATGTAAGTCTTACCAAAAGACAGTGGAAATGGCCCCATAAAGTCGATCCCCCATATGTCAGATACCTCCCAAGCGAGTATTGGCGTAAGGGCCATTTGATTACGGGCACTTAGATTCCCCAGTTTTTTAACAATTCTCACAAGCTTTACAGAACAAGTAGGCATCCTTAAACATATTAGGCCAAAATAACCCACATTCCAATACCTTTCGTGTCATTCAAAATAGGTCCCAAATACCCTCCACAAGCATAGGAATGACATAATTCAATGATAGAAGGTATTTCAGGTTCGGGAACGCACCTTCGAATGATTTGATTTGAAATAGAATTTGCACAAGTAGGGGTCATCCCACACATAGTACTTTGCATCACTCTTGATTTTATCTTTTCTTGCTCTAGACAAGTCTTTTGGTAATATATTAGTGACTAAAAAGTTAACTATATAAGCGTACCATGGGTAATTCCTTGAGTGGTGAAAAAGTGTTCATCTAGGAATTCATCGTTCAAAGGTGGGGGTTTGCCTTTTGTGATCAAACGACTAAGGTGGTCGGCTACGAGATTCTCGCCCCTTTCTTGTCATTGATGGTGAGGTCAAATTCTTGCAACAGAAGCACCCACCTTGGGAGTCGCGGCTTTGCGTCTTTCTTTGACAGTAGGTACTTTAAGGCTTCATGATCAGAGTAAACGATTACTTTAGTACCAAACAAATAAGGGCGGAATTTTTCTAAAGCAAAGACAACAAGAAAAAGTTCTTTTTTCGTAGTGGTGTAGTTGACTTGTGCATCGTCTAGCATCCTCGAAATATAGTAGATGACATGAGGATTTTTCCCGATCTTTTAGCCCAAAACGGCACCAACAACATAGTTGCTTGCATCACACATGATCTCGAATGGTTGATCCCAAGTTGGGGGTTGGATAATGGGCATTGAGGTCAAAGAATCCTTCAGTTTGTCGAACGCCCTTTTGCACACGTCATCAAAATAAAAAATTATCTTCTTTTGCAGCAGTTTGCATAGGGGTTGAGCAATCTTTGAGAAGTCCTTAATAAACCGTTTATAGAATCCTGCATGACCAAGAAAAGAGCGAATCTCCCGCACAGTGGCGAGATAAGGCAATGATTTTATAATGTTTATTTTAGATTTGTCAACCTTATCCCTATAGAAGACACAATATGCCCCAAAATAAGACCTTGGTCAACCATAAAGTGACATTTTTCATAATTCAACACGAGGTCTTTTTCTATGCATCTTTCAAGAACTTTGGCTAGTTTCTCTTAACAGTTATTAAAGGAGTCTCCATAGATAGTAAAATCATCCATAAAGACTTCAATAAATTGTTGTACATAGTTCGAGAAGATATTAACCATGCACCTTTGAAAGGTGGTGAGTGCGTTGCACAATCCAAATGGCATCCGTCGATAGGCAAATATCCCAAAAGGACAAGAGAACTTTGTCTTCTCTTGGTCTGCGGGTGCCACCGATATTTGGTGAAACCTTAATATCCATCAAGGCAATAGTAATGAGAACGACCGGCTAAGCATTCCAACATTTGATCAATGAAAGGAAGAGGCAAGCGATCTTTTCTAGTAGCAGGGTTAAGTTTTCTATAGTCTATACAAACCCGCCATCCGTTTTGAACACAAATAGGTATTAGTTCCCAAACAGAATTTTCAACCATGGTTATGCCCTTTTTCTTGGGCACACAACTTGAGTGGGGCTTACCCATTCGCTATCGGATATTGGAAAGATCATCCCTGCACCGAGAAGTTTCAAGACTTCCTTTTTCACCACTTCATCATTCATGGATTCAACTAGCGTTGAGCTTCTCGTGAGGGTTTGGCTCATTCTTCGAGTAATATCATGTGTTCGCACATTGAAGGGCTCAATCCCTTGATCTCGGCGATGGTCCATCCTATGGCCTCTCGAAATTCTCAGAGTACACGGAACAACTTTTCTTCTTCCAAGGTAGAGAGTTTGCTTAAGATGATTATCGGTACCATGTCATTCTTGCCTAGGAAAGCGTAGTCAAGATGATCTGGCAACTCTTTTGACTCTAGTGTTGGTGCCTGCAATAGAGTGGGGAGAATTTTAGTGTGAGAGTGCGGTAAATCAATGAAAGAAATATTATGAGGGAGGAATCAGAGAGCTTCGAGGTCGAAGACGCATTCACCAATTTTTGGATCAACAACCATATTCTATTCCAAGGTTTGCACTTGCAATGGCATGAGACCATTTTCTAATGTTAACTTCAAGTGATCGTCGGCACTGATCTTCAAAAATCCTGCACAAGGGGGTCAAAAGCATCTACAAGTAAAGCAGTTGATACATCGCTAGGATACCGCATGGATTCGTAGATATTGAACCATATTATTTCACCATCAAACTCCATGGTTAAGGTACCATTGTGGATATCAATCTTTATCCTAGCAATTTTGAGAAAGGGCCTTCCTAACAAGATAGAAGTAGAATTGGGAGAGTTATCCTATCTCATATCTAGCACATAAAAATCTGCAGGATAAACTAACTCATTATCCTGTACCAACACATCCTCTAAGACCCCTTCTGGGTACACGACCGAACGATCTGCAAGTTGGATTACAACCCCAGTTTCTTTCAAAGGCCCAACGTGTAAGGACTCAAAGACGGTGAGAGGCATGGCGTTAATAGAAGCACCTAAATCGCACATAGCCCTTTTTATGCCAATTAGACCAATTTTGCATGGGATAGAAAATGTACCTGGATCTTTGCATTTTTGCGGTAGTTTACGCTGAAGGATTGCAGACACATTCTCACCCATGCTTACCCTTTCGTTGCCTTTCAACTTACCTTTACTAGTGCACAATTCTTTGAGAAACTTTGCGTATTCGGGTATCTGCTTGATTGCATCGATCAGCGGGATGTTTACCTCAACCTTGTGAAAAGTTTCTAGAATTTCTTTTTGTTCCTCCTCTTTTGTTGACTTGGCGAATCTTTCCGGGAAAGGGGGTTTTGTCACTAGTTCGGTTGGTCCGCATTGACTGAATCATGCTTGTCAACTTGCTTTTGTGGAACCTCAATTTCCTGTTCTGATTCGTCTTACTGGCCGTGCCCACGCTTAGTGCTACTTCGTCACTGTTTGGCTTCAGGCCTTTTCCATTGTGTAAAATAATACCAGTAGTGTTTTGTTTAGGATTAATCACAGTTTGAGATGACAACTTATCTTGAGATTCTTAAACGGCTGACCGTCGATGCTAATTGACTTATTTGCGCCTCCATCGCCTTAGATTGCGCCTCCATCATCTTAGATTGTGCCTCTAAGTTTTGAATGCTCGTTCTAGTGTGGGACTCCAAGTTTTGGACATTGATAACTAGCGTTTTCATCATGTCTTCAAGGATGGGCTTGGTTTGGAGTTGGATGGAGGGGGCGGCATTGGAGGTCTCTATTGGAATCTCTAAGGATTTTGAGGTTGGGTGCCGTAACTAGGATTCGGGTGATCCTTCCATCTGGGTTGTATGTGTTGGAGAACGGGTCATATCTCCTTTGTTGGTGCTGTTCGAAAAATCCTCCTACGGCGTCGGCATGTTCAGTAGGTTGTTCTTGAAGTGTGGAGCACATATCGGTAACATGTCCTGAGGAAGTGCAAATGCCACAAGCTTTGGCTTGATGAATAGAACCTGCAACAATTTTTTTTACAAGGGCTATGAGTTCATCCAAACAGTTATCAACTGAAGCTAAATGTACCTCATTGACCCCTTTTGGTGGGTTATCATTTCGGACTCCGAACTGTTGAGTGTTGGACGCCATGGTCACGATGATATGGCGTGCCTTGGTGGGAGTTTTGTCAAACAAAGAGCCTCCACTTGTTGTATCAATGAAACTCCTGTTGTAGCCAGATAGTCCCTCGTAGAAGTACTGAATTAGCAAATACGGTGGGATTTGATGACGAGGGAAACTTTCCACCAAACGATCAAATCTCCCCAGTATTCAAAGAGGCTTTCCCCAGAAATCTACCGTATCCCGCTTATCTCCTTCCGAATTACTGTGGCTCTAGAAGCAGGGAAGTACTTTTCAAGGAACTGCCAAATCATTCCAATTGGTGATGAGTCCGGATCGGAGGGAATAGAACCAATCTTTGGCGGTATCGATCAAAGAGAACTGAAAAGCACGCAACTTAACTTGTTCCTCAGTAACCCCTTGCGGTCGCATACCAGAGCATACCGCATGGAATTCCTTGAGATGCTTATGCGAATCCTCACCTGTGAGACTAGGCCTGTAAATGGGTCTAATATACCCAGGCCCAGGCCCTTAATTTAAAATTAAGCCCAGACCCAGACCCAAACCCATTAAATCAAAAGAATTTGGTCTGGGTCGGGTATTATACATGCTTATACCCGAACATACCCAGACCTATCTCAATTCTCTTTCCCATCCCCGTGAAAGTTATCTCCAAATCTGCTTTCTCTCTTTCTTCTCTCGCCAACCTCACTTCCATCTCCAAAGCCGCCGCCACACGTTTGTCGCCGCTGCGACCATCGCCACTGTCATCTACGTCGTCTTCTTCGTCATTTCGTTAGCTCGGTGCACCCACCTTTTCATTTAGGATTTTTTCTGCCTCGTCATTTTTTACCAACTACCAAGTAAGCTCTCGTGTTCTTAGCCTAACTGTAAAATTCTTTCTTGATCGTTGTTGGTTGTTGGTATCAGTTAGTATTTTGGGAAAAGGAAGTTGCTTTTAGGAGTTTTTATGTATAAGTTCAATGATGGCCGATTTTGTAAATTTGTATAATGTATGTTCTTCGGGTTCTATGGCCCTTTGTGTGAAAAGAAGAGTTTTTAAGAAAGAGAGACGATTTGTTTTTGTGTGGTGTTGGTGTAGAGATCAATGATTCTTGATTTCTCAGTTTCTTGGATTTTGGATTCTCGGATGAAATGCCACTTTTCTTTATTTTTTCTTCTTCATGCAAGTAAAACCAACTAACCTTATGAGTTTGGCATTTTATTCTTTGTTACTTAGTTTTTTCAGAATGGTGGTGGGGTTGAAGTACTTTCTACTGCTTGGGCTTGTTGGCCCGTGTGTTTGATTCTTCAAATTTGATGCCTTCTGAGGAGATATGTGATTTTTGATTTTTTCGAGAGTATTCGTAGCCATGCATGTCTGTTTATTTGTTTACGTCTTTCTTTATTGTTTCACCTATATGTGGAACTAAGCCATTCTTGAAATGTGGGGAGCTTTATTCACTTCAAACTGTTTTAAAGTAGATATTTTCGCAAATAGTATATCAGAACTTGGAGCTTCAATGGCTTGAAGTATTTGTGCTTGTTCTTAAAAGTTATTCTGCTTGCTTCTCGTGAATCTACCAAAAAGTGAATTTTAAGCATAGCTGGAATCAGTTAATGACTTTCATGCATGTGGTTTTGAGGCCCAAATTATTTTTGCATTGTGAATTTTGTTTCTATTTTCTTTTTACTGGATGCTTTCAATATTTGTAGTTTAATGTATTGGAGGTCATTGTAAAAAATATTGACTCTGTTGCTCTGTTTTGTGGGATTGTAGAATGCTTAAATCTTATAAACCCTTGAGGATCAGAAGTGTTAAAATCTGTAAGCTACTCTAAGTTGACTTATTTTCTTTCTATTCTTTGTGGTTTGTTGTGGGAGCATCTTGGTGATCTATTTAGTAAGATGGAATAAATTATCACCTCTGATTGTTCTTCATGAGGTATGGATAATGTATCTGTCATTAGTTTAAAGTTTAAACTTACAACAATCTTAATGCTTTAGTGTTGAGTTATCCCATTTTTTTGTATGGGTAATGGATCTGTCACTAATTTAATCTTAATGCTTTTGGTTTGAGTTATCCATTTTGTGTGAATCTTATCTTACTAATTTTTTGCAGAAAGCTTGGTTGGTACATACATCAATGTCGCACCATCATCAATCGGCATTTTGAAAGAAGTTATTGTAATCTTTTATTGTTCTTTGCATCATTCATTTTGGATCTTAGAATGAATTTGCAAGAATTTGAAATGATTTATAAAGTAGTTTGAAACATTGAATTGATGTTTTAATATACTTTTTTATGAACTAAGTGATTGCAATTTTGTTATAATCATAATGCTTTGCCGAAAAAAAAGAAAAAAAAAAAAAGGGGAAAAAAAGAGACACAACGGGTCTGGGTCCGACCCGACCCGAAAAACCGGGTCTGATCAGGCCTAAAGACCCATGGGTCTTAAGTGGAGTTTAATAGGTTGGGTACGATCTGGGTAAAAATATTTTTAATAGGGTTTTGTTTGGGCCTGGGCTTAGGTAGGGTAAAACCCTACCTATTGCCAGGGCAGCGAGACCATGGAAGGAAGGGAGTAAATAAATAAGCCCAGATTTAAGTTTGAAATTTACATCCAAGTTGGGATATTCAATGCAGAGTGGTTGTTGGTTTAGATCAGGCAAATTGATCTCTTTGATCGGTCTTTCCGGAATTTGGGCCATGGCTTCGTCTTTGGATTCGCTAGAGGACTCCACTAACCCAAGTACTAAATCTACTCCGTCCTCGGAAGAGGTGGATGCTTCTATGAACTGCTGTTTGGTTTCCCAACGAAGTCTTCGTACCGTCTTCTCAATCTCTGGATCAAATTTGAGGTCACCTGTACGAGAAGATCTTGGCATTAAAACAAGTCACCAAGAAGAAGTTAAAATTTGATGGGCGTGAAACCACCAAAAATAAATCCCTACAACTATTTTTGGTGAAAGTGGTGAGTAGGGTCGATTTCACAGTGATCGGTGATAAGTTGACCTCTTCAATTAAAAGTGAAATAAACGAAAAAGGGGTGTTTTGATTTAGTTTTTAAAGAATGGAATACGAAATTTAGACGAAGAGTTCTAATGAATGAAAAAAGCTTTCTGGTTGAAGTTTAGTGTATGCTTGATTCCGTTATTGATCATCGATGCATGAATAACAGTCATTTAAGCAGATAAACTGGTTATAGCCATTGGTATGACCTAACGACATTACCTTGTCGTCAGCCAAGGAAGGTCCGTTGGCTAATTCCCGAATTAATGAACAACCCTAGGAACGTCCACAAGATTTAATCCACTAACAACATTAAGAAATAGAAAGGTCCAATTCTAACCAATAAATTCCTAAGAGGATTTATTTAAGTTAGATTATGCATCCCCCATAACATAATTTACTACTATGACATAATAAACTATGCTATGTTGCCACTAGGTGTTGAGCTAAACAAACAATTACATGGATTCGCAAAATTCATTTAGCTAAGCAAATATTCTTGATAAATGAACAATCAGTCTTATCATTCATAACTCACATTATCTATACCTTTATATTATTGAAGAGCACCTTATTGGCGTCTTTAATTAATTGGTCTGCCAATTTTTTAATTTTTAATATTTTATTATTTTTTTTTTTACTCAACTTAGTAATTTTCTCTCTCTTCTTAACTTTCCATCTCTCTTATTAACTTCACATCCCTTTTTCTTCTCTCATTTTCTTTTCATTATTTTTTTTTATTTTTTTAATATTTGTAAATCTAATTAATATACTTTATAAAAAATTATTATTTTAAAATTTTAAATTAATTGTGCAGACACATTTGAGTGTGCCACATATACTAGTTTGTATTAAAAGCACAGAGAATAGCATGAACATCAATTAAACGAAAGTGAAAGAGCACAAGTTAGATCTCACAATATTCGGGAATCAAGCATCTACCGTAACTTCAATCGAAAAATATTAAAATTAGCCTAGCATACTAACGGAAGAACACATAGAGAAAAACTGTAATTCATTAATAAGATTAGGTAAAGTGCAGAGAAAACTAGAAGAGAAGTCCTAAATTCTATGATCAAAAGATGATCCTTACATATGTAGGAACCTATCTATTTATACTATTAACACCCAATGAATGTGGACCCAAAGTGGGGTGGATACATAATCGTTCTAATTAAGACAATAAAATCAAAATCATCTAATCCTAGTAAGTACTCAAATCAGCAAGACGTTTCATTAAATTGGTGGAGCTGGGATCTTTTTTCCATATTTCCCGTAGAGTCGTGTGGTAAGTAAGGTGTCGGCATATCTAACCAAGTCTGCCAATCTGTCAAAATTCCTTCCTTCCTTATTTTCCTCCAATTCCCCTTTTAGCTCAAAGTCTCCATTTTTACTTCCTTTAATTGCTCCATGCTGAAAAATACATAATATTTTATGATTAGGAATATTTTAACACTTGCAATGGTACATATTCAACATAAAATATGGAAGATTAACACATCTAATACATTGCATTTGTTTACATAATTAAATAGTCATTTATGTATCTTCTCAATTGCAAGGGCAAAAAAAGGAAAAAAAAAAAAAAAGCAAAATACACCGACTATTCTAACTATGACCTTCATAGTTCTTTTTTTTATTTTTTATTTATTTGGGATGGGGAGGAGGGTGGCATAACATTAAAAATATATGATTACTGATGGTTCAAAATGGTATTCCACCAAATCACAATACAAGTCTATCTCCTTTTGAAAATTCTTTCAATTTCAATATAATGTATGTAATTCTTCTAAAAAAAAATAATCCCCCCGCTTTACAATTAATCAAGGACTATATATACTAGAAAGTTGGGGGCGTAAAGACAATATCGCCATCCAACCGCCCACTAACCCACTAACTCAGTGAATGTAACTGCCAACCGCCATGGGTAATTCGGTAATTTCATAATACTCCTCCAGAAAATTACATCTTGGTTCTTTGGTTAAATTCCTGCACCATCAGTAGCCCCCCCAACTCCGAAATATTTTAGGAGAATATTTAGGAGTTGAATCAGATTCATATGCTCGTTAATTTGCAAAATTGACTCCTTTCTAACATTCACGTATATTCGTGAAAAGTTTGTACACAGTTTCAAAGAAGTCAGTTTATTTTGATTCATTCTTCTATTCATGGCTTCTATACATAGTTGTGAGCATGAAATTCAACTCAGGTCAACTTACTCGTGAAATTAATATTTTTTTGGTCTGCTTGAACAAATTACTTATCAGGACTTGGAAGGACAAGAATGTTGGATATATTGAAATGAATTTATGAAGCTAAATAATGGATACATTTATATGGTGGAAAGATGTTTTTATGACTTCGCAGAAAATTCCTGTTTATTAGATTTTGTTAATTTCTTTCTCCCATGCTTGAGAATCTGTATGGAAGGTCTTTTCTTGGTAACTGAATTTGGTATAATTCTTAAATATTTGTAATTGTTTGACTCTTGATCCTCAGCATGAGCTCATGCTTAGATGATGGTTAATATTGACATTAATAAATAATAAGCTGTTGTAAACTAGACAATTTTCATTCTATGTGAATCCATTTTGTCCAAGTTTATGGATAGTCAAGTATAGAATATCCCTTGCTTATTGTACCTTTGATTTCTGCACATCAATTTTCTCCTGTGCATGTGTCTTTTGAATAAGTTGTGTTTCTACTAATTTCTTCACCATGCAAAGGGATCCCAATCAATCCTCACGAATTTTTGTAAGCAAAAAAAATAGAATCAAGATGTTCAGTTTGATTGCATAGCTGAACATAATAATGTCAAACAACTCAATATTATGTGCATTTAGTCGATGAAAAGGAATTCTCATCCCCTTTATATTTTCGTTGTAGGCTCCAATTATTCTGTATGCCTCAAGGAAACCTTAGTTCTTTTTTTATTTTATTTTTATTTTTATTAGCCTTAAGGAATCAAATAGCTTCGGGGCTCGTGAATGTCAAATAAAGTACTAACGTGAAGGGTCATCCCCCTCTCTTCAGACAAATATCAATGTGAGGGGTCATCCACATCTTTACAATAAAATACCAGCGCGAGGGGTCATCCCCCTCTTTTACAATAAAATATTAAATGTGAGCGGACATCCCCCTCTTTTAGAATGAAATACCACCTTGAGGGACCATCCCCCTCTCTTAGAATAAAATATTAAATGTGAGGGGTCATCCCTCTCTTTTAGAATAAAATATTGAATGTGAGGGGCCATCCCCCTCTTCTAGAATAAAATGTGTTCTTCCCTTTTTTCTTTCGCTTTTCAACTATTGTCACGTTGCATATTTAGCTCAAAGAGAGTTTTAAGATATTTAATACAGATAAAACGAAGTTTATTGAGCCTTTATTGTTAAGGGTTTTATATATATTCTTTATACTTGTAATTTAGGAGATATTTACCCTTTTAACCATTTAACCGTAGGAAAATAGAGAAATAGAGCCAAAAAAACGCACACGGGAGAGGGAAGAACCGAGAAATCCTCGTACCGTCTCCCCCTTGAAACGAAAATAATTCTTTTATTATGTGCTTTTTCGTCAGATGGATGCTCCTATCATGACGGATGTCATCTATACAATCATATGAGTTTTCTAATTCATACTACCATCCACCGACGTACATATATACAAAGACTATTATGCTAATCAAATATGCCACAATATTTAAATAAAAATCACAACTAATTCCCCTAAAAATATTTTATTCCTTCGGGATCTTGTATTCACCGGGAGCTTGACCGAATCTTTCGAGAACTCATGCACTTTTCCACACGGTCAAATTCGATTCGGCCTTCATTGAGCGTGTAGGATCCTCAACGCATTCCTCGCATACAACGTAAATTTAGGATTAGAAAAATTGTATATTTAATAAATACGAAAAACATACACTTACTTTACAAGTACCAAATTCCAAGATATATAGTACTAATTAATGTGTTCGTAATTAGGATTAAGAAATTATGTTTTGTTGATCATCACTCCCTTAACTCAAAACATTTCCACACAGGTCATACCATCAATATCTTTCATAAAGTGGTGGAACTGTAAGAACCAGAAAGAGGCGAGTGTAGCCCAATGTAAAGAGATCGGTGAGGCCCCCAACTACAGAGATCAACAAAAGACTAAGAGCAAGTGAAATCTAACTCAAGATTCATATAATATGTGACATTCTTTACAATCGGTGGAAGGTTTCAAAGGAACAAATTAGTTGTTTCAAACTAAGAATTATCATGTTACATCCTTTCTGGCTTTAACTTGTTCATTAAATTCAAACAAATTCATCCTCACTTCCAACCTCAGCCACATTCTTCAGCATTTCACTCACAAAAACATAAGTAACCTGCTTAAAATTGCTGGCTGATTTTTCCTACAAAAACAGAATGGTGAAGAGGAGCAAGAACACACTTGAGACTAATGACAGCCGAGTATAACCAGATATCTCAAACACCATCCAGAAAGGTCATACGAATTTGTACTCATTTGAATTTGAACCCTTTAAATCGATACATCAAAGCTGCTAAAGTTTTTTCTTTGTACTCGAAAAATATTAGCATCACAAATGGAGCAGCAGCGACAATAAGTTTCAGGGGGTACAAGCAAAGTATCATCATGTATATCAATTTAAGTTTAAAGTCTGCTACTTTGTCCAAACATAAATTATGCAGAAAGACATGCATGACACAAATAACATGGAAGCAAATAGCAACATTGAGATTCAAGATGCCGCAAGTTCACGTAAAACATTGGATATAGCGAAGGAGCAAGGAATGTCTAAACAAATACACATTAAGGCATATATGTAAGGATTACCAGATCTACAGATATGGACAGGTTTAGGAGCTGAACAAGTATGCGAAGGAGCAAGAAGACATACTTCAACCTGTTTATCAGTAACATACATCGTGAACACATTCAAATGTAGAGATCATGGCGTTGATGTTTCTAGCGCATTCAATACTCCGACCCACTCCTCCATCAGTCATCTCAGCTATGACCTCTTTAACAAGCTTGTCATAGTCTTTTGGATTTACGAATTAAGTCACACCGAATTTATTTGCTTGTTCAAATCTGGCAGAGTTCAACTCCACACCAATTATTCTTGAAGCACCAGCTAATCTGGCTCCTTCTACAGCACCAAAGCCAACAACTCCCAATCCAAAAACAGCGACCGATGAACCCTTTGCCGGTTTGGCAACATTCAACGTTGCACCAAGGCCTATAACAAAAGTAGCCAGAATTAGTCCATTAGAAACGATGCATCAAGAGCGGAAGAAATGATGCATTAAGAACGGAAAATGGCCCGAAGCGGCGGCTTCGTCGGTGACCCGACGAAAACGGCGACAAAAGCGCGAGCTACATGGATAGAAGTCAACATCTTGACGAGACGAGTAGACTGATGGTGGTGGCAGTAGGTGGGTCATCGGAACGACGCCAGAATCAAAGAAAGAAGGCAAAAACAGCCGCGACTTCAGGCGGCGAGTGGCCGCGCGTTGCACCTCCGATGAAGACACGCGCTGGCTAGGTATGCAGATCGTCGGATGGCGATTCCGACAGTAGTGCGCGTGGCCGAGGACGCGCCGGAAAATTGTTCCCGGCGGTGGCGATAGTGGCAATTCACACTTCTGCTACCCATCTTTATTTTGCGCTCAAACTTAATTTCTGTTTCCGAGCTTTCCATTTCCCACTCCATTTTTTCTCCGCGATTTCTCATACTCCCGATGTCATCTTCTTCTTCCGGATTTTCGGAATTTCCCACACTCAAAAGAAAATTCCGAACATTCCCACAGACGGCACCAATTTGATGGTTCAAAATGGTATTCCATCAAATCACAATACAAGTCCATCTCCTTCTGAAAATTCTTTCAATATAATGTATGTAATTCTTCTAAAAAAAAAAATAATCCCCCCTTTACAATTAATCAAGGACTATATATATACTAGAAAATGGGGGGCATAAAGATAATATCGCCCCCCAACCGCCCACTAACCCCACTAACTCAGTAGATGTAACTGCCAACCGCCATGGGTAATTCGGTAATTTCATAATACTCTTCCGGGAAATTACATCTTGGTCCTTGGTTAAATTCCTGCACCATCAATTATATACAGTGATTTTTATCAAAAATGATTTTAACATAAAGCTCATTTAGATATTAAAATGAAAGTAATAATCCAAACAGTCTTTAATTTAAATTCTTTAATCCTGACCCAATGTTAATTTTGAGAATTTGGATTCTACTTTTAGTCATAAAAAGTACTTTAATCGATAGCTACTTAAGAGAGTCATCTAATTCTAATTTATTAATTTAATATGAATAATGAATAAATAAGGGAAACAAAATTTATTGGGTCTCTTGAGCGAAATTGTGCCGACGGAAGCATTCGGGAGGTATGGGCTTTCGTAATTTACATAAATTCAATCTGGCCCTTCTCGCTAAACAAGCATGGAAGCTTATTTCTTTTCCAGACTCTCTTCTTGCTCGGGTTTTAAAGGCCCGGTGCTATCCGAATTCTGATTTTTTCGCTGCTCGTTTTGGATCGAATCCGTCATATACATGGTGTAGTATTTTGGCTGCTAAACCCGTTCTTGAGGCAGGCTATCGGTGGCAAAAGGGGCAGGGTACTTCGGTCCGAATTTGGAAAGATAATTGGATTCCAAGGCCCCATACTTTTTGACCAATCTCTCCGATTTCGATCTTGCCGAAAATACTACTGTTGCAGAACTTGCTGATCCAGTGTCCTATGATTGGAATCTAGATCTCATTAATTCAATTTTCTGGGATGTGGAGGCTCAAGCAATCATTAACCTCCCAGCCCCTCAATCTAATGTTTGTGTTAGGTTGGTTTGGCATTATTCTAAGATGGGTTGTTCACTTGTCCGTAGTGCCTATAATCTTGCTGTTGAATTGGAGGGTCGGGCTACGGCGGTGGGCCAAAGCGGATTGGGCGAGGTACCAAGAGGTGGATGGAATTTCTTGTGGAAATCAAAGGTGCCGGGAAAGGTGAAGGTGTTTGCATGGCGTTTATGTAAGAAGGCGCTGCCAACATGTTCTAATTTACAGCGGCGGCATTGTCAAGTGCACAATGAGTGTCCGAGATGTTCTATGGAGGGGAGACAGAGCAGCATACTATGGTTGATTGTGATTTCGCTCGACAAACTTGGGCACTCTCAAACTTACCATGGCATAAAATTGGAAATTGGGGTGACTCCGCTGAATCTTGGCTGCGGTCTTTGCATCAGAATTTGGAGGCTTGGGAATAAAGATTTGCTATCGTGGTGGCTTGGAAGCTCTGGAACAGCCGAAATCTTTTGCTAATGGAGAATGAAGTACAAACCCCATTGGAGGTGGTCATGTATTGCAGGCGATTTTTGCAGGATTTTGATGCTGTGCTACTGCCTCATCCTTCCTTGGGTGCTGCAGGGGCTGTTAGTTCATAAGAGTTTCGGTGGCTAGTGGACTATTTGGTAGTGGGAGATGTTTAAGGTTTTTCTGTGCTGTTAGTGTAATCTTGATCGAAATTCCTTCTGATGTGGAAGGGATTATTGTATCTGGGCTTTTCGTTTCCTAATGAAAGTGATTGTTTATTGTCGGGAAAAAAAATACATGTATAGTTTGTTTTTAATTTAAATTTAAGCAATTTATTAAGTTTTAAAAATATATATAAGCGTTGAGTGAAGATCATATTCAAAATTATGAATTTAAAATAAATAATATTGATGAATATAAATAAAAGTTAATTAAGTATATTTATTTTAAATTCGAAAACGAGGTTAAGTTCTCTCTGCATTGAATAAAAAAATTAGAAATTAGAATATGGTAAAAAATTAATTAAAATGTAACAAAAAATTATATATATATATAGTACCACAAATATATATATATATATAATATTTTCAAAATTATAAAAATATAACAATAAATAGGGGATGTAATTTAAAAAAGCAAAATAAATTAAAAACTATTAACATTGCTATTAATGTTTATCTATCGATTAAGGAAAATATTGTGAATAATGCTTACCTACCAAGTAAAGTATTTTTACAATTAAAAAAATTTAAATTTTAAGAGTTCATCGTTTGGTCAAAAGTGAAGGATTGAGTCAAATGACGTCCTTCAAATATAATATATATAATTTTAAAAAATAGAGTTAGAAATCATTCTTGTAATATCCCCCAGCATAAGCTATACATGATAAAATTAGAGTCAGAAAAAAGTTCATGATGGAAAAAATATCAATTGAGCTATGAAGTGTCTTACGATCTACGGTTCAAGAGTAGGGTCGTAGGGTCGAGTCGATTCGAATATGATTCGACCTGATTAGAAAAGACGTGGAACTCCATTCTAGATAAGTAATTTTTTTACGGAGAGTATTTTAGTAAGCACAAATATTGATATCCTATCCAATCTCTTGTTTACTTACATTTAGGTAAATAGATAATTAGTCATGATAAATAAATGATTTAAATAAAAATATTAGTGGATACAATTTAATCTCATCCTACGGGGAAATAACACTTTTGGTACTATTCGTTACGGGATTAGCAGTTTTGGTCCCGTAACTTACAAAAATTAGCATTTTTATTCCCACCCCATTTTTCCGTTAATTTTTTAACGAAGGTTGAGTTTTTGCCGTTAAGTTTTTGAAATTAAAGGTAAAATTGGCGCCATTTGTGCTTGGGATAATTTTTGGCGGGAAAATAACTACTATTGAGAGCTAACATAAAAAAAATCAAGAAAATTAGGGCAAATAAAGGTGATTTCCATCCTCTTTCACAAAAAACAATCTTTCATTCTTTAATTTTATTTGTGTTGCAATTTATCATTTTGTATGAATTCTATAAATATTAAAACAAGTGATGACCACAAAAAATTCAAGTAATGCAATGTAAGCACACTTGACAAAAAAGGCAATTTCATTAGCTGTGTTCATAACAGTTTATTTGCCCTAATTTTCTTGATTTTTTCATGTTAGCTCTCAATAGTAGTTATTTTTCCGCCAAAAATCATCCCAAGCACAAATGGCGCCAATTTTACCTTCAATTTCAAAAACTTAACGGCAAAAACTCAACCTCCGTTAAAAATTAACGGAAAAACGGGGTGGGACTAAAAATACTAATTTTTGTAAGTTATGGGACCAAAACTGCTAATCCCGTAACGAAAGGTACCAAAAGTGAAAATGGTCTAAGTTATGGGACCAAAAATGCTATTTCCCCCTCATCCTACATTTTATCCATTATTAATTTATCACGACTTAATCTCATCCCTCAAAATAAACGAGACCTAACTAAATATGGAAAAATCTAAAACTAAATCCATTGTAAGAGCAGAAATAAGCTTAATAAATATGATTTAATAATCGTTTAATTAATTAATAACTATGCTTCCAAACACAATACACAGAATTTTCCGATAAAAGGAGTCGCAATCACAAGTGGAAGTCAAATTACGCTGGTCATTGTAAGAAATAAGTTATTCAACTTACAGGGTGTTTGGCTAAGTTTTTTAAAACATTTTATAAGATGTTTTAGGAGCTTATAAGATGTTAGATTTTATTTTAAAAATAAGTTCTTATTTAAAAATAAGTTCTTAAAGTGTTTGGATAAAATAAGATGTTATAACTTATAAGATGTTTTTGCATCTTATAAGATGTTACGGTGTTTGGCATAATAAGGTCTTATTATTATAAAATGACCAAAAAGGACATGTTACTATTAGAATCAAATAAGTTGTCATTTCTTGACATATTTTGTATTTTAATATTTTAAAAATACTTCATAAATAGTACACATTAGTTTAACTTCAAATAAAAAATCTAATAGATAATTATTTTTTAAAAAGTAAGAACATGACGATAATTATTACCTAAATTTTGAATAAAAATAATATATATGTACATTAATGTTAGTTGAATATTATGACATTGATATAGAATTGATATTCTCTTTGTTAACGAAATGACTATTTTCTAGTCGTATAATTTTTAATGTCATTAATTTATAGTTTTTCAGTAAATATAATATCCATAGTCTTATTTTTGTGTAATACATAATAATTTATTAAGTAATGAAGCATTTTCTCTTTTTCAATTGCAAGAAAAATTAAATACCAATAAAAAATTTTAAAATCTTAAGAAAGAGAAAGTGTATTTGTGTGTGTGTGTGTGTGAGAGAGAGAGAGAGAGAGAGAGAGAGAGAGAGAGTGTATGTGTGTGAGAGAGAGAGCGTGTGTAAATGAGGATATTTTTGTCTAATTATACATTAATTTTATAAAGCTTATAAGATCTTATGAAAAAAGTTGGAGGAGGTTAACTTTTTTTTAAAGAGCTTATAAGATCTAAAACATCTTATTTTGAGATCTTATAAGCTCTTTAAAGAAAAACTTGTCAAACAATTTTTTAGAGCTTATAAGCTCTCAATCATCTTTTAAGATGTTTTGAGGAGCTTATAAGCTTAGCCAAACACCCTCTTACTCAATTATTTAGTGTTTTATGTTCATCAATGACTACTATTAAAAAGATCCATGACTTGGAAAACAACGGAAATTATGTTATGACGGGGTAAATTGCTATATTTTAAAAATTACAGGAAAGTAAATTAATTTATTTTAAAAAATATATGGAGGTAAATTACTATTTTATTTCATAGGGTGGTAATTTGCTTATTTGCAATATCACATGGGATTGCTTGCATATTTTCCATTATAAATAATAATTTGACGGAGCTCACACACTACAAGACAGTGATCGAGTTCACACACTACAAGAAAATAGCTCAATAGCTACAAAAAATTTTGATGCTAAAATCAGTGTCGAACTAATTAGCAAGTGAAACTTCTGTTGCTAATCTATACTATTTAAAGTATATTTTAAATAATCTGTTGCTAAATTCATTAGCAAGTAAGTTTTTATTTATTAGCGAGTAAATTCCTTAATCCTTATATTAAATAATATAAATTAACAATGAGAATTTTACTTATTAATTAATTTGAAACTAATTATTTCGTTGTTATTGAACCATTTTCTAGTAGTAACAGTCATCAGTTGATTAGGTGATGAGCCAAAACAAAATTTGAAATGCGTTACAAGCTCTCTGCAGCTCCATTATAAATATTAACATACTGACTCAAGGTATAAACAGTTGATGCGTTAACTGAAACAACAAAATAGATGCTACAACTCAAATGCTATCAGTTATCATGAAAAGAACAATGAAAACAAAATGTTTGAGGCGATGGGTTTTTGCGATGGATATTGTAAGAAAACCATCATGATTAAAATTTTGCGATGAATTTTGCAACGCTCAGAAAGATGTCGCGGGACATTCGTCACAAAATAATTGCAATGGATTTCTATATGATTTGTGGTCTCAAAATGATGAGATTTGTACGAGTCATTCAGTTGGGAATTTGCGATGACAGACCGTCGCAAATTTATGCATGTTGTTGTCGTTTGTGTTGCGACTGGCATGTCCGACCGAAACTTTTGCAATGGGAGTTTTGCAAAGGCGTTTACACGACGGTGATAGATATAGATATCCATGTCACATTGGGCAAGGGGGAGGCCATCCAAAAATCCGTGGGTTAAATGTAATTTATCCCCCTGTGTTAATCAAAAAGAGTAATTACCCCATGTGAAAAAATAATTAGCAATTTACCTCTTGTGTTATTCAAAATGCAGTAAATAACCTCCTCAATTTTGAGTCTAATCTAAAAAAAAAGAATTCAACGGAAAAAATGCAATTACCTCCCTTGTAATATGCAAAATGTGCAAAAAAACTCCCTATGTGAAAAAATAACTAACAATTTACCCCCTGTGTTATTCAAAATGCAGCAAATAACCCCCTCACAGGGGGTTTTTTGCTCCATTTTTTAGAATACAGTGGGTAAATTGCTATTTATTTTTTTCATAGGGAGATTTTTTGCATATTTTGCATATCACAAGGGGTAATTGCATTTTTTCTGTTGAATTCTTTTTTTTAGATTAGACTCAAAATTTATCAATTTTATTATTTTTTAAAACTCATTATAAATTGCAGTAAATAAGAAATTCTAATAAGCTATGCAATGAATATCAAATTCATAAATGTGGAAAATAATTTAAATTGATATTATTATATCAAAAATGTAAAATAATTTTAAATTTTTTAAATTAAAAGAAAAAAATACAAAACAATCCTAATCTAATTTTGTGGCCTCCTCATATTGTGTCGGCTTGCGCATCGTCTATCAGGACTGCTAGGGCTGCTGCCGGCTCGAGTAGTGGTGTTGAAGTGGTGGTTGCTGCCTAGAGGATCCCCATGCATCATATGGTTTTCAAAAAATCAATTTTTTTTTTTCATGAAGGTTAAAGGCCATCACAAATTTAAAATGACATCGTCTTATGAATATATATGTATATATATATATATATATATTAGAAAGCATGGCGTGCGATTTACGTGTATAAATATCTTTTTAGAAGTAAATAAATCACTTATGTTAAGTTCATGATATTATTCACATTATTTTCATTGAAATATTAGTATTATACAATTATATTTTCAAACAAATTGATAATAATTATTTAAATTGAGAAAGAAACTATTCAATTCTATTATTTGTAATTCACTTTCTAAATTTAATTGGTACTATTCAATAAAAAAAATTTCCTCAAAATTGAATTTTTGTATTTCGTATATTCACCAATGATTATTTCATTATTATGTATCAAACCAATTAATATGAAAATATAAAATAATGATATTCGAATAATTAATATTAAAATAAAAATAATTAGTCAAAGCTTTTTATCCTGAATAGAAAAAATTCCAATTTAATAAAATAAATTGATCAATTTTATTTGTAGGTGTTATGATGCCTATTTATGTTGTTTAATTTTATTTTATTTTTTGTTAAATTTTGTATTTGTGTGTTGTATGTTTTCTTTTACTACTATATTGAATGTCATTATTTTTAGTTTATTGACACTATTACAAACTAATTATTTATTGACTATTGTTATAAAACATCAAATTGGATCATAGTACCAATATTTATATTGTAAGATCCTATAATGTATGTTAATCCTATTTTAGTATCAACTTTTTTATATTGTCAAAGTATTATTTACATGCTTTATTAGCTTATAAATTTTGAAATATTATTGTATAAAATTTTATTTTTCACCTTTATAAAAAACAATAGATGTAAAAGTAAAACATTCAGGATTATCTAATACTAAAAAAATCAAGTGCTAAGAGATTCAATCAATAGTTCAATTTTCATAAGCAATTTTAATTTAATAATATTAAAGCCATATATCAATTGTTATGCCCTTTAGTACTCATGTTTTTTAAACTTCTAAGATATTTTTATAAATTTATTACTGGAAAAGATTAATCTCATTAGCTTATTTATTCATCATCTTTTTCTCTAATTTCAACATAATTAACTCAGTTTTTATTTATTATTTTATTGTACTAAATTTATTTTCAAAATTTATTAATTTTCTTAATATGGAAATGTAATTGTACTAATATTTCAGTATACAATTATTTTAAAATTTTATAATTTTATAATGTTTACTCACCATTTGATATTTCTTATTTTCATAAGGGGAAATAGCATTTTTCAGTCCGTAACTTAGGTTCTTTCCATTTTAATTTGGTCCATTAATTTTGAATTCTTACTTCCAGTCCCGTAAATACTAAAAGGTAGCAATTTTGGTTCCATAACAGTACCTATCCCTCTGGATTTTCAAAAGAAAATGTCATGTAGGCGTTAAGTGTATGATAATACACGGGGACCAAATGTTACAACTTTTATGCACCTTTTAAAGCATAAAAATAGTTATATATATTTCGTTAGGATCTACAATTATGTTAGTTAATTTACTACTCAATAAGATAAGGTTTTAAATTAACTTATTTATTATATTACTATATATACTCTTCTTCAATGTCAATGTCTTGGGGTGCAGGGGGAGGGGGACATAGTGTTTTTAGCCTATTAATATTGAAATAAAATCAAGTATTTAGCTCTTTTTAAAATTTTCAATAGCACTTCTAATTTAATCAGATTGATAATTTTTATTTGTAATTAAATTTTGATACTTATTCATTATTCCAGTTTAGAAGAAATTCCATTTTAATAAAATTGATCAATTTTTATTCGTAAGTTTTATTGTCTCTTTGCTATTGTTTGATTTTGCTATATTATGCATGTGTATGTAATATGTTTTCTTTTATTATATTTTGAATGTCGTTAATTTTTAATTTATTGACACTAAATGATTACAAACTAATTATGTATTGACTATTATTATAAAAATATAATTTAATTGAACAATATTACTAATATTTTGTATTGTAAGATCCTAATGTTAATTATATTCCAGTATCAACTTTTAAATATTGTCAAAGTATTATTTACATGCTTTATTACCTTCTAAATTTTGAAATATTATTGTATAAAATTTTATTTTTGGCCTTTATATTGTAATTTTTAATTCTATATGTTTTTAGTTTAATTTCTTAATCTTATTTTTATATGCAGTGATTGGTATAATCTATTTCTTATTCAATATGTCACATTTGTTAGTGTAATATTTTTATGCTATTTATTAATATAAATAATAATAGATTTAAAAGTAAAGCATTTAGGATTATCTAATACTAAAAATCAAGTATTAAGATATTCGCTCGATATTGAATTTTTACAAGCAATTTCAATTTAATTAATTAAATTTTGATATTTATTCGTTATTATATATATGTATATATTTAAGTTTAGATTAGTATTTTATATATTTTTCATGTGTAGTTTATTTAAATTTTAATGTGTCATGCTAAATTAAAACTTTCTTAATATAATTAAGATTTTTTTTAGCAAAGAAATTGTGTTGAAATATTATTTGGCATATTCATTTTCTTTAATTGAATATGTTATTCATTCTCTAAGTAGTTTAGAGCAATTAAGACTCTTAAACATTTTTCTTATAGAATTTTATTTTTTCTATAACTAATTTTATAATATAATTTTCTGTATCTGTTATTAAAATTTAACACGTTACAGGTCTGTGTAATTGGGTTCACTCATGATTCACGATTAGAAGCAGGTTATTAAAACTCTGTGTAATTGGATTCATTCATAATTCACGATTTAAGTTTTTTATCCTAAATTTATATGAAGGAGGTTTAGAATATTTAGAATTCTAAATTGTTAAAAATTCCAGAATCTGTAATATAATAATTAATAATATTTAAATGAGGGCTTATTTATCTTTTCACAATGAGGAACAAACAACTTGTGTATTCACACATTTATATGGAGTATATATATATTAATTTGACCACGGTCTTTGTGACAAGCTTGGCTGTCATAAATAAAACTAACTGTCGTAGCACCTCGTTTCAACGTGCATATACTACATAATTTTTACGCTTTAAAATAAAAATAAAATATATAAACTAACACATCACATAAAAAAAAAAAGAAGGAAAGAAAGAAAGAAAAAAATTAATTTATCAATTAATATAAAATTTGGATAGTTGAATAAAATGTTATCATATCAGTTGATGATTATTTTTGGCATTACAAAAAAGTGGTGGACAGTGTCATTAACCGTCATTTGCGAGTAAAAATGGGGTTTCCTTTATATAATAGCATAAATAAAAATGGCCTACTAAATCCGACAAAAAAAGATTTGTTTTACTTACAATAAGTTAATTAATAATGAGTCAACTGAAGGTAAATATAATTTTTCGTTCAATTTTTTTACAATATCAACAAATTCGATGAATTTTAACTAATAAAAAGATTTATTTGTTAAACAAAACCTTATTAGTACTAGATGTAAAATCCAAACCACAGCCCCACTTTTAATTGCACCAAATCTCAGGTGAGGATAGTCTAATTATCCCTTTTCTTATTCCTTTTGGCATACCAAACGTATGAATATATGTTAAAACAATTCATTTCGTACATTTAATTCCATTTTGTTCCACCCAAATTCATTCCTACATATCAATTACCTCCTTGTAGTTATTGAAGCATGTTCATATTTTAGGGAGTGTTTGCAAAAAATTGAACTTTTTATAAAGTGCTTAACTTTAGAAAAATTGGATAAATGATTCAAACGTAAAAATTGAAAGTATTTGAAAATAATAGTTATAAGTGGAAATAAGTTGATGAGGATAAATTTATATTACATATATTTTTATGATGATAAAAATAATAATGATAAGGGATAATTATATCTCACCCTCTAATCTATGATTTGTTTACATAAATCATCCCTCCTTTTTGCATAATTACATAAACTACCTCTGACAGCCAAAAAATAGGAGTAGTTTGTGTAACGATGTTAACATTTTTAGGAAGTATATGTGTAATTTTTCAAAATGTCGAGGGTGGTTTGTGTAAATGATGTTTGACATTTCTGATGCGTGTATACATAATTATCCAAAACGTAAGAGTAATTTGTGTAAACAGACCATAGGTTAGGAGGCGTAAATGTAATTATCTTTAATAATAATAGCAATAATATACAACCTGGGCCATAATGATGACAAAAGCCATCTAAAACATGCTTGTAATTCACTAAAAATAACATTTTTACAACTTAGATATCAACAAGAAGATGCATATTTGTGAACCTTGTATCTCAGAATAGTTGTTCCTGAAAGCCTTATCTCTCAACTGATCTGACTGCCACTGAAGAAGAATTCAGGGAAACAAACTGGTGAAGATCATAAGCCAGAATCCCAGATGAACATAAATGAATTTCAAAGGCCTCATCTCCACAAACTCTAAGAAAATGCCGTAGCATCTATGCGTAATGTTGATGGCAAGCAGATGAAAGAATAGCTCATCATCCAATAGAATTAGGTGTCGAGCGTTGGCGATGGCGGACCCTTGAGTAGCCCATCATCTGCATCCATCAACATGTCGACAATTTCTACCCTGTGAGCGTTCAGATCTTCGTTCTGAATTCCTCTCAATGTCTCCAGCACTTCTTCCATTGACGGTCTCATATCTTTCTCCTGTTGCAAGCATCGGAAAGCTAATTCTGCAACTAACGTAACCATCTTTCTTACCATGCTATTTGTCTCAAAGCCAAGACTCAAGTCGACCAACTCGTGCAACCTTTGGTTTTGAATCTTGTTGATAGCCATATTAGATAAGTTGATATCATGGCGGTGCCTGTTGGTATCCACGGCTTGTAGTGATGATATAAGCTCGACTAATACGACCCCGAAGCTATACACATCGCTTTTCTCCGTGACTTGGTAGCACTGGTAGTACTCGGGATCAACATAACCAGGAGTCCCCTGTGGAGCAGTTGACACGTGGGTGACGTTGTTGGGGAATAATCTGGACAACCCGAAATCAGCAACTTTTACATGGAAATCATTGTCTAGAAGAAGGTTATTTGTTTTGACATCTCGATGTATGGTATCTGATTGATGAAGATAAGCCAGTGCATCAGCTGTTTCGACAGCAATATTCAACCGTATGGACCAAGATAGCAAGCCAGATTTGGCACGGTTTCCATGTAGATGGTCAGCCACCGTTCCATTTGGTACGTATTCATAAACGAGTAGTAGTTCTCGGCTCGTCCTGGAAGTGCATCCATGTAACGTAACAAGGTTTTGGTGCCTTAACCGAGTCAGGATCTCAACTTCATTCATGAACTGCTCCACACGCTTAAAATTGTTCTCATATAAGCGTTTAACAGCAACTATACGACCATCAGGTAACTCCCCTGTTTAAAGAATAAAAATATCATTTCGGGATTTTTATCGGATACTGCTCATTTAAATTGCAAATTCAACATGCAAAGAACAAAGGGTTGTATTCGTACCATAATATACGGTACCATATCCGCCATCTCCTAATTCTCTCGCACGATCAAAATTGTTAGTAGCTTCTTCGAGTTCAGTGTAGTTAAAGACCTGTACCCCAAGGTCGGAACTTCCCCTACCAAGATCAGATTTTGGAGAGGGATACGAAGGTATGCTTTTGGTGAAATTGCTGGAAGGAACAGAACAGAGGCCTTTGCTTGAAAGAGAAGTCTCGATTTCCTTGCTCACAACTTTAGCAGATCTGGAAGCAAGCCGCTTTTTCCTCCCCTGTCTACAGTGGAAAATTAACCATCCCAGGCCAAATCCAGCAAGAATTGCGCCAGTTATGAAAAGGGCTGGATATGCAGGCAGACACAATAAATATTCATTTTCCCAACGCAGCGTGTTTGGTGAAAGAAAATAAAATATAGACATTGGGATGAGATTATACCTATGTCCTTTCCCGTATTTGGATGACTAATTCCTGCAGCAACCATGAGGTTAAAGAATATGAGTTTGTATGATATATGTACATAACCTCTGGATTGCTAGATAAAACTATAAACATATAATCTGTCCATCCTACATAGTTCGAGAGAAGAAAATGCTGACGGCCAAAAACAGATCAAGAATAAAATGAACAAAACGTATATCCCAGAATCAGGATCAAGTTGAACTGTAAACAAACCAAACCAATCAAAACTACCAAGAAATTTAAAAGATGAAAATGATAGACATCAAGATAAATGACATGTTTCAACAAAACATGAAATATTCGATATCAGAACTGCTACCAACAAAAACTCTTGAAAACTTCGCAAGGAATTCACAGCATCAGAGTAGTTTAGCAGAAAGAAGAAACAAAAAGCAAAGGCAAAACTTTTAAATATCAAAGCAACAAGAATTCCAAAATTCCATCCAAGGGATGTAAAACCACAGTTATAAACTATCACCAATTCAAATTTGCTATCACCACTGTAACTAGGAAACTATGGTGTGCTAACTGATGGATTTGTCATCCACCACGACTGTGACAATCAGTTCAACGCCCAACACTTTCAGCACCATCTACAACCCCTCATAGCATACTCCATTATCCAAATCATGCCCTCAAACAAGAAACTGATCATACTAAAATGTAAATCACCAAACATTCTAATGAATTACCAAAGAACAATCACACTGAAGATTCCCAATTACCTTCAAGATGCGGAAGAGCATTCGGGTTAGCTTCAGGCGGAAGCGTCAATGCAAACGGACACGGCCTCTCGCCACAAATACAAACGGGTTGGCTCAAAACCGAATCAAACCCGCAATCCCCACCCAAGTTATTGCACTGAGTGCACAATCTCTCATGTGGGACACTATAATTCACACTAAAACCCTGCATCAATGCCTGCCCAAGACTCAGCCGCAAGGCTGTGAGCTGACTCCCGGCAGCCCTCAACAGGGGGACACTGATATTCACACTGCAATAAAGAATCCTCAAAATCGGGTCCACGGGCACCGGCCCGACTAAGTAGTAAGCATCCGTAAAACTCAACCCACTGGAATTGCAGCTGAAGAGATTGTACGGCCTGATACGTATGCCGGACGAGTTGCAGCCGTAGAATAAAGTTAGGGCTTCGTTTTGGGGGCCATTGTACGAAAAAAGCGTGGAGTTGAGGACGGTTTCGCGAAATTCAGAAGGGCAAATGTTATTGTAGAGATCCGAACGGGAAAGGACGAGGGATTTCCGAGTTTGATCGAGTTGAAGGACTCGGTAGGCGACTGAGTTGTGAATGAACTCGGCGGTGGTGTTGTCACGGCAGGTGAGTGCGAACTCCGGGAGCCCACAGTGAGCTGGGCGGTCGCCGCCAGTGAAGGGGTATGTGACGTTGCTGATGGCCCCGCAAGAGAAGGTCCGGCGGCAGCTGGCGTAGATGGTGGCGGCGGATTGGGAATACGCCACCGTAAGCAGCCCGGCGGCAAGAATGACGAGAAGAGGGCGGCGAGAGGGAGACAGAAGCATTGCTGCTGCTGCTGCTGCTGCTGGGACGATGCAGAGAGGGAGTGATCAGAGAGTGAGACGGCATATTTGGTTATTGTTTGAAGGGCAAAAGGTTGAAGAATGTTGAACGTTGAAAGTTTGAAACTGTTGGCAGCCGTCTTTGGTTGACTGGGGAAATTTCTGTGAAGGGGAATGGACAAAATCTTGGGTTGTTAGAAATCAAGATTCAAGAGCATCTGCTTTATTAATGGCGACTGTTCAATGATTAGTGTTGTAATAGAGTGGGGTTGAGAACAAAATTGGGTTACGTTTGTGTAGAATAATGTTTTTGATGTGGACTTTAGGACTGTAATTGCTGACAGCAAAAGGTCTCGTGGGTTCACTTCATCGCCCACAAATTTAGACAAAAGAGGAGTAGGTTTGACACCAAATGTTTTTATTTTTGTAAATTGATATAATATTTTTTATTTAATTATTACACTCTTCTTCCCAAAGGTTTGGTGTAATTACAAGTAAATCCCCTGTAATTTGAAAAATTATATTTAGTATCTCTAAGGTTTGCTTCTGTTTAACAAATAGGTCCCACCGTTAGTTAAAATTCACCGAATTTATTGATATTAGCAAAAAAAACTGAACGAAAATCGATGTTTATTCTCGATTGACTTATTAATGACTTAATGCAGGCCAAACAAATCTTTTATGATTAAATTACCCTTATAACGGTGAAGATATACTTCCTCTCATGCATTAACGGTGACGATATATAAGGGTAGTTTGGCTATAAAAGATTCGTCTGACCTACAGTAAGTCAGTAATAAATCAATTGGTGGCAAATCTCACCTTTAATTCAATTTTTTTTTGCTAATATCAACAAATTCGGCGAATTTTGACAAACGGAGGGACCTATTTGTTAGTCAAAAGCAAACCTCAAAGGTAGTAGATGTAATTTCTCAAACCTCAGGGGGTCTACGTGTAATTACACCAAACCTCAGGGGAGGAAAGTGTAATTATCCCTAATATTTAAATATAAAGAATCTAAACGCTTATTTGAGTTCGAGATGGTTATGACCCCAAAATCAGTCCAATTTGGATAAGTATTGGGACCTGAGAAAACGAAGCAAAAGCCTTTGTTGGGAGATTTCTCAATTAAGACCCTCCAATACTTAGTTACTTTCGAGTGCAAGATCGATAGAAAATTTAAGAATATTCTCTAACTAAAATGACGCACCCTAGTTTAAACAAATCTTTTATGATTAAATTACCCTTATAACGGTGAAGATATACTTCCTCTCATGCATTAACGGTGACGATATATAAGGGTAGTTTGGCTATAAAAGATTCGTCTGACCTACAGTAAGTCAGTAATAAATCAATTGGTGGCAAATCTCACCTTTAATTCAATTTTTTTTGCTAATATCAACAAATTCGGCGAATTTTGACAAACGGAGGGACCTATTTGTTAGTCAAAAGCAAACCTCAAAGGTAGTAGATGTAATTTCTCAAACCTCAGGGGGTCTACGTGTAATTACACCAAACCTCAGGGGAGGAAAGTGTAATTATCCCTAATATTTAAATATAAAGAATCTAAACGCTTATTTGAGTTCGAGATGGTTATGACCCCAAAATCAGTCTAATTTGGATAAGTATTGGGACCTGAGAAAACGAAGCAAAAGCCTTTGTTGGGAGATTTCTCAATTAAGACCCTCCAATACTTAGTTACTTTCGAGTGCAAGATCGATAGAAAATTTAAGAATATTCTCTAACTAAAATGACGCACCCTAGTTTAAACAAATCTTTATGATTAAATTACCCTTATAACGGTGAAGATATACTTCCTCTCATGCATTAACGGTGACGATATATAAGGGTAGTTTGGCTATAAAAGATTCGTCTGACCTACAGTAAGTCAGTAATAAATCAATTGGTGGCAAATCTCACCTTTAATTCAATTTTTTTGCTAATATCAACAAATTCGGCGAATTTTGACAAACGGAGGGACCTATTTGTTAGTCAAAAGCAAACCTCAAAGGTAGTAGATGTAATTTCTCAAACCTCAGGGGGTCTACGTGTAATTACACCAAACCTCAGGGGAGGAAAGTGTAATTATCCCTAATATTTAAATATAAAGAATCTAAACGCTTATTTGAGTTCGAGATGGTTATGACCCCAAAATCAGTCCAATTTGGATAAGTATTGGGACCTGAGAAAACGAAGCAAAAGCCTTTGTTGGGAGATTTCTCAATTAAGACCCTCCAATACTTAGTTACTTTCGAGTGCAAGATCGATAGAAAATTTAAGAATATTCTCTAACTAAAATGACGCACCCTAGTTTAAACAAATCTTTTATGATTAAATTACCCTTATAACGGTGAAGATATACTTCCTCTCATGCATTAACGGTGACGATATATAAGGGTAGTTTGGCTATAAAAGATTCGTCTGACCTACAGTAAGTCAGTAATAAATCAATTGGTGGCAAATCTCACCTTTAATTCAATTTTTTTTGCTAATATCAACAAATTCGGCGAATTTTGACAAACGGAGGGACCTATTTGTTAGTCAAAAGCAAACCTCAAAGGTAGTAGATGTAATTTCTCAAACCTCAGGGGGTCTACGTGTAATTACACCAAACCTCAGGGGAGGAAAGTGTAATTATCCCTAATATTTAAATATAAAGAATCTAAACGCTTATTTGAGTTCGAGATGGTTATGACCCCAAAATCAGTCCAATTTGGATAAGTATTGGGACCTGAGAAAACGAAGCAAAAGCCTTTGTTGGGAGATTTCTCAATTAAGACCCTCCAATACTTAGTTACTTTCGAGTGCAAGATCGATAGAAAATTTAAGAATATTCTCTAACTAAAATGACGCACCCTAGTTTAAACAAATCTTTTATGATTAAATTACCCTTATAACGGTGAAGATATACTTCCTCTCATGCATTAACGGTGACGATATATAAGGGTAGTTTGGCTATAAAAGATTCGTCTGACCTACAGTAAGTCAGTAATAAATCAATTGGTGGCAAATCTCACCTTTAATTCAATTTTTTTTGCTAATATCAACAAATTCGGCGAATTTTTGACAACGGAGGGACCTATTTGTTAGTCAAAAGCAAACCTCAAAGGTAGTAGATGTAATTTCTCAAACCTCAGGGGTCTACGTGTAATTACACCAAACCTCAGGGGAGGAAAGTGTAATTATCCCTAATATTTAAATATAAAGAATCTAAACGCTTATTTGAGTTCGAGATGGTTATGACCCCAAAATCAGTCCAATTTGGATAAGTATTGGGACCTGAGAAAACGAAGCAAAAGCCTTTGTGGGAGATTTCTCAATTAAGACCCTCCAATACTTAGTTACTTTCGAGTGCAAGATCGATAGAAAATTTAAGAATATTCTCTAACTAAAATGACGCACCCTAGTTTAAACAAATCTTTTATGATTAAATTACCCTTATAACGGTGAAGATATACTTCCTCTCATGCATTAACGGTGACGATATATAAGGGTAGTTTGGCTATAAAAGATTCGTCTGACCTACAGTAAGTCAGTAATAAATCAATTGGTGGCAAATCTCACCTTTAATTCAATTTTTTTTGCTAATATCAACAAATTCGGCGAATTTTTGACAAACGGAGGGACCTATTTTGTTAGTCAAAAGCAAACCTCAAAGGTAGTAGATGTAATTTCTCAAACCTCAGGGGGTCTACGTGTAATTACACCAAACCTCAGGGGAGGAAAGTGTAATTATCCCTAATATTTAATATAAAGAATCTAAACGCTTATTTGAGTTCGAGATGGTTATGACCCCAAAATCAGTCCAATTTGGATAAGTATTGGGACCTGAGAAAACGAAGCAAAAGCCTTTGTTGGAGATTTCTCAATTAAGACCCTCCAATACTTAGTTACTTTCGAGTGCAAGATCGATAGAAAATTTAAGAATATTCTCTAACTAAAATGACGCACCCTAGTTTAAACAAATCTTTTATGATTAAATTACCCTTATAACGGTGAAGATATACTTCCTCTCATGCATTAACGGTGACGATATATAAGGGTAGTTTGGCTATAAAAGATTCGTCTGACCTACAGTAAGTCAGTAATAAATCAATTGGTGGCAAATCTCACCTTTAATTCAATTTTTTTTGCTAATATCAACAAATTCGGCGAATTTTGACAAACGGAGGGACCTATTTGTTAGTCAAAAGCAAACCTCAAAGGTAGTAGATGTAATTTCTCAAACCTCAGGGGTCTACGTGTAATTACACCAAACCTCAGGGGAGGAAAGTGTAATTATCCCTAATATTTAAATATAAAGAATCTAAACGCTTATTTGAGTTCGAGATGGTTATGACCCCAAAATCAGTCCAATTTGGATAAGTATTGGGACCTGAGAAAACGAAGCAAAAGCCTTTGTTGGGAGATTTCTCAATTAAGACCCTCCAATACTTAGTTACTTTCGAGTGCAAGATCGATAGAAAATTTAAGAATATTCTCTAACTAAAATGACGCACCCTAGTTTAAACAAATCTTTTATGATTAAATTACCCTTATAACGGTGAAGATATACTTCCTCTCATGCATTAACGGTGACGATATATAAGGGTAGTTTGGCTATAAAAGATTCGTCTGACCTACAGTAAGTCAGTAATAAATCAATTGGTGGCAAATCTCACCTTTAATTCAATTTTTTTTGCTAATATCAACAAATTCGGCGAATTTTGACAAACGGAGGGACTATTTGTTAGTCAAAAGCAAACCTCAAAAGGTAGTAGATGTAATTTCTCAAACCTCAGGGGGTCTACGTGTAATTACACCAAACCTCAGGGGAGGAAAGTGTAATTATCCCTAATATTTAAATATAAAGAATCTAAACGCTTATTTGAGTTCGAGATGGTTATGACCCCAAAATCAGTCCAATTTGGATAAGTATTGGGACCTGAGAAAACGAAGCAAAAGCCTTTGTTGGGAGATTTCTCAATTAAGACCCTCCAATACTTAGTTACTTTCGAGTGCAAGATCGATAGAAAATTTAAGAATATTCTCTAACTAAATGACGCACCCTAGTTTAAACAAATCTTTTATGATTAAATTACCCTTATAACGGTGAAGATATACTTCCTCTCATGCATTAACGGTGACGATATATAAGGGTAGTTTGGCTATAAAAGATTCGTCTGACCTACAGTAAGTCAGTAATAAATCAATTGGTGGCAAATCTCACCTTTAATTCAATTTTTTTTGCTAATATCAACAAATTCGGCGAATTTTGACAAACGGAGGGACCTATTTGTTAGTCAAAAGCAAACCTCAAAGGTAGTAGATGTAATTTCTCAAACCTCAGGGGGTCTACGTGTAATTACACCAAACCTCAGGGGAGGAAAGTGTAATTATCCCTAATATTTAAATATAAAGAATCTAAACGCTTATTTGAGTTCGAGATGGTTATGACCCCAAAATCAGTCTAATTTGGATAAGTATTGGGACCTGAGAAAACGAAGCAAAAGCCTTTGTTGGGAGATTTCTCAATTAAGACCCTCCAATACTTAGTTACTTTCGAGTGAAGATCGATAGAAAATTTAAGAATATTCTCTAACTAAAATGACGCACCCTAGTTTAAACAAATCTTTTATGATTAAATTACCCTTATAACGGTGAAGATATACTTCCTCTCATGCATTAACGGTGACGATATATAAGGGTAGTTTGGCTATAAAAGATTCGTCTGACCTACAGTAAGTCATAATAAATCAATTGGTGGCAAATCTCACCTTTAATTCAATTTTTTTTGCTAATATCAACAAATTCGGCGAATTTTGACAAACGGAGGGACCTATTTGTTAGTCAAAAGCAAACCTCAAGGTAGTAGATGTAATTTCTCAAACCTCAGGGGGTCTAAATTACACCAAACCTCAGGGGAGGAAAGTGTAATTATCCCTAATATTTAAATATAAAGAATCTAACGCTTATTTTGAGTTCGAGATGGTTATGACCCCAAATCAGTCCAATTTGGATAAGTATTGGGACTGAGAAAACGAAGCAAAAGCTTTGTTGGGAGATTTCTCAATTAAGACCCTCCAATACTTAGTTACTTTCGAGTGCAAGATCGATAGAAAATTTAAGAATATTCTCTAACTAAAATGACGCACCCTAGTTTAAACAAATCTTTTATGATTAAATTACCCTTATAACGGTGAAGATATACTTCCTCTCATGCATTAACGGTGACGATATATAAGGGTAGTTTGGCTATAAAAGATTCGTCTGACCTACACAATAGTACAACAAATTCGGTTTTGATATTTGTTAGTCAAAAGCAAACCTCAAGCTCAAACCTCAACGTGTAATTACACCAAACCTCAGGGAGGAAAGTGTAATTATCCCTAATATTTAAATATAAAGAATCTAAACGCTTATTTGAGTTCGAGATGGTTATGACCCCAAATCAAATTTGGATAAGTATTGGACCTGAGAAAACGAAGCAAAAGCCTTTGTTCTCAATTAAGACCCTCCAATACTTAGTTACTTCGAGTGCAAGATCGATAGAAAATTTAAGAATATTCTCTAACTAAAATGACGCACCCTAGTTTAAACAATCTTTTATGATTAAATTACCCTTATAACGGTGAAGATATACTTCCTCTCATGCATTAACGGTGACGATATATAAGGGTCTATAAAAGATTCGTCTGACCTACAGTAAGTAGTAATAAATCAATTGGTGGCAAATTCACCTTTAATTCAATTTTTTTGCTAATATCAACAAATTCGGCGAATTTGGACAAACGGAGGGACCTATTTGTTAGTCAAAAGCAAACCTCAAAGGTAGTAGATGTAATTTCTCAAACCTCAGGGGGTCTACGTGTAATTACACCAAACCTCAGGGGAGGAAAGTGTAATTATCCCTAATATTTAAATATAAAGAATCTAAACGCTTATTTGAGTTCGAGATGGTTATGACCCCAAAATCAGTCCAATTTGGATAAGTATTGGGACCTGAGAAAACGAAGCAAAAGCCTTTGTTGGGAGATTTCTCAATTAAGACCCTCCAATACTTAGTTACTTTTCGAGTGCAAGATCGATAGAAATTTAAGAATATTCTCTAACTAAAATGACGCACCCTAGTTTAAAACAAATCTTTTATGATTAAATTACCCTTATAACGGTGAAGATATACTTCCTCTCATGCATTAACGGTGACGATATATAAGGGTAGTTTGGCTATAAAAGATTCGTCTGACCTACAGTAAGTCAGTAATAAATCAATTGGTGGCAAATCTCACCTTTAATTCAATTTTTTTTTGCTAATATCAACAAATTCGGCGAATTTTGACAAACGGAGGGACCTATTTGTTAGTCAAAAGCAAACCTCAAAGGTAGTAGATGTAATTTCTCAAACCTCAGGGGTCTACGTGTAATTACACCAAACCTCAGGGGAGGAAAGTGTAATTATCCCTAATATTTAAATATAAAGAATCTAAACGCTTATTTGAGTTCGAGATGGTTATGACCCCAAAATCAGTCCAATTTGGATAAGTATTGGGACCTGAGAAAACGAAGCAAAAGCCTTTGTTGGGAGATTTCTCAATTAAGACCCTCCAATACTTAGTTACTTTCGAGTGCAAGATCGATAGAAAATTTAAGAATATTCTCTAACTAAAATGCCGCACCCTAGTTTAAAGACTGTGAAGTATTATATGGCTAAAGGTTCTACTTTTGGATCCACATGTTAAATCTTAATCCTCCTTGTGTTGAATAATCGACGCTCGTGAATTACAGTCATTGGATGCGACTTTCGTAAAAATGCGCCAATCTTTAGTCCGACTTGGGCATTAAAAATCCTATTGGGGTATTTTTATCTTTTAAATTATTTTCTTACTAGACCCTATCAGCTATTTATTAAGTGTAAGGGTTTTGAAGTAACTAATTTTGATTGTCAAAATATATAGACTAAAAGACACCCAAATATATTTGTTTATTCACAATATAACATTCTCTTTTGTCACTTGGTTTATCAATAGCTTTGTACTCAATTTGCATTTAAAGGTGAAATTATTCATCCTATCATCATTTGTTTCATTCAATTATACAAATAAAATTAACTTTGGATTACGCACACATATCGAGTGTATTTCTACTACTAATATATAGAATTTATGTTATCTATTTGAAATATATTTTATAAGGATTGGCGTGATGTGAACTGTGGAGTATAATATAAGATATAGTATTTATGTTTTTAATTGGTAAAATTTCAAATAGTATGATTTTATTTTTTAACAGTTTAAAACTTTTAATAAGACGATCGTGTAACATCGTATTAGAGTTAGCCCAAATAAGATATTTTGGATCCAAAGAAAGGTTTAACGTGCAGGATTTGCATATGAAGGTCATTTTAAAATATTAATATTAAGTAATTTCTCTCTAATAATTTAAACTTTTAAATGAGATGGTCCTCTAACATATCACTTCAACTTAATATTGGTTCGAACACTATTAATTTGGGTTGTAGAGACGAGAAACGCATTTTTTTTAAGAAAAAAGGAAGAGAGAGGAGGAAAAATGAAGTAAATGATTAATTAATATTCATTGTATTTATCAAACAAGAATAAGATTTTTTTTATTAATAAAAATATTCATAAAAATAAATATTATTTATTTATTCTAAATTATTCAGTTTAATTATAATAAAAACTACTATCAATGCCCTCAAATAAAAAAATCAAATTCAAACATCAGAATTGGAGGGAATTATCAACGAAAAGGAGAAAAAAATTGAGGAAAATTATATATATCTATAATATAGTAAATAAAAATAAAATATGTAATTTTTAATTATCTTTTTGGCTTTACGGTTTCACTTTTCCTCCCAATTTTGGACAGAAATTTTGGTTTTTATACGAAAATAAAATTGAATTCCGAAAGGATTTCATATACATCATATTTTACTTTTCATCCATCTCTTCTTCCTAACCAAACACCAAATTTTTTCTATACTTTCCTTTTACTTTTATTTTTCTTATACTCTCACTTTTTACCCCAATCAAACAAACTGTAAGTGCCTTAAAACATGTTATGTTGTATTTTTCAGTTACGTTTAAAAATTAACCCTATTTAGAAAGAGAATGTTAAGGTAATCCTTTTTCTTTCATTTGTCATAAATTTGATAAAATATTAAATAGTTTTCCAAAACTTAAATTGATATTTTAATAATTTAAGTACACGCATCAAACGTACTGATGTTGCATTTTCTACTCCGTTTAATATATATATATATATACACTTACATGTATAAAATATTTCTTAAAATAAAATGCATGATGCTATATATCTTTATACACATGATGCGTATATGTTAAATGTACTAAAGTATAACGTGATTAGAAAATTTAATCTGATTGAATGATTGATGCTTCGATTAAAAAAAATAACATTGGCAAGTACCCAAAATCAGAAGAGAAACTACTTCTCTGGAATCTATATCTTTATATTAAGTGAGAACACTATTTTGATGTCTCACTATTTTTTAGCATGTAATGTTTAATATTTAATCTAATTAATTCATTTATTTATTTATTAACTTCCCACCTTCCCACTCTTCTTTACACCCCAAACCACTCTTCTAAACCTTCAAATTGTCCCCACTTTTCAACTTCCTACTAATTTTTTAAATCTTCTTTTTTTAAATATATTTTTAATTAATTTCTTCAATTAAAATATATTTTTAAAAATATAAATTACACTTTTTAAAATTTTTATTTAATTATGCACACCCATTGGGGTGTGCCACACACTAATTAGCAAATAATGTTCGAGTTTTAGACTAAATACCCAACCAAAGAAAGAGAGACTGAAACACGGAATTGAGGGATGATTCATAGATTTCATCCTCTCAGCTAGAGGGAAGATAAGAAAGCAAAATTCTAATTCGGATCGGATTTGGTTGAATTTGAATCAATTATATGGTAAGTGTAATATAATTGTTTTGTGATTGGTGTACAACTTAGAGAAAGTGAGCAATTACATGTCAAGTGTATCACATTTACTCTATGATTAGTTTGATTCGACCAAACCTAATTCGGGTAAGAATTTTTCAAGAAGAAATGAAGTATATCCTGGCTAAAACAGGGAGCAGAGATGCTGGAAAGTGCGAAGAAATCTCTGGAACAAGCACAATTAATGTATTTTTGTAATAAGAAAATATCTTAGGTTATATTTTGATGGAAAGAGTTGAATTTGAAAATTGAATTTAAAGAAATAATTTCAAATGACTTGACGCTAAATAAATTTCAAATCAATCACCATGTGACAAAATATAGTTCAACATGTGAATTAAAAAATTTGAAATTCTTTGCAATATTAAAGTATTCAAAGTAGTCCGGTGGACTTGTTACTGTGCATTTGACAATAAAAATTTTAAATTCGTCGATCCAAACACAACATAAGATAATTTAAGGAAATCTTTTAGGTAGCTCAAGGCTTTTTTAGGAAACCAATCACAAGGTCTTTTGAGTAAGCCATTAGATTTTAAACACAAGAACATTGTCAAGAATCTTCTACCAAGTAGTAAATAGGCCTTGGTGGAGAATGACTAGTGTAAGGAAAAACTAAGCAATACACTATCAACTATCCTTCAAAAACTCTTCAAGCCCACTTACTCTAGCACTCTAGCCTTAGTTCTCCAAATTCCAAACTAAATCAAATTAATGTTCCAAGTTTATGCAGGGAACTACATCCAGATATCCTGAATTGACAAAAATGTTCTAAATAAATGTCGTTTGATGCCTAAAATAGCCCAAGATTCGTACCATAGTTATTCAAGTCGTACCGTCGTACAAACTCAATTTCAAATCAATTTAAACTCAAATATGTACGAACATACCAGGAACAAAAGATCAATTCTGTTAAAATGGTCCAAGTGTAATTCATACAATTCAACAATACCTATAAATATATGATCTTCACGCCTCAGGTACAATTTTTGATATCTTGATTATTTCTTACGAACTCATTTATCTTTTTGATTTAAGCATCGAAAGATTATAATCAGTGATTTTTCAGTATTATTGAGATGCACGTGAATCAATCTAGTGATGTAAGAAAGCATTTCGAAGCTCATTTTACCACCCCTAATTCAGACACACATTAATTCTTGCCTCATAATCCCTGCTCAATTCTAGCCCATCTAGTTATCAAAGAGTCAACGAGCCAATAAAAGGCCACTAATTGGCGCGGAAGTCCTCAGCCTACCTAACACTCATTAAGACTGCACATTTCCAGAATTACTTCACCTCTATCATCGGTTTAAACCCGGTTTGATTAGCACTCAGTTTCCCGTGTTGGATAGATTTCATTTACACGTGAAATTCTTGAATAAATAGGATGCAGTATTTCGATTAATCCTACGTAATTCGATCAACGGAATTAGTAGTTAAAGACCACGACCAATGTAATCCAATCTCCAACGTACATCTCGTGTGACGAAATTAAACGAAAAAAATTATATTTTTAATCCAATAGCATAGAGATTCAATGCATTTAGTCCTTTATTTTGTGAAACTATTAAAATGGTCTCAAAATTAAAAAATTTAATATATTTAATCCTCTGTTTTATGGGCTTTTCAAATTACTTTTAAAATTAAAAAAATTCGATACATTTAGACTTCTGCTTTACAAGATTTATAAGACTCAATGTGTCGAGCTGTCCCATTTTTTGAACCATTTTGAAAAACTCGAAACGCATAAGACCAAATGTGTTGATTTTTCCTAATGTTGGAATCTTTTGAAAATTCCGTAAAGCAAAAAACTAAAAGTGTTGAACCCCTCAAACTAAAAGTACAATTTCACCAAATTAAATCGATGATCAACTGGGAAAGCCCAACACCAAAAATTGATCCTAATTCACTTGCCCTCAATCATCCATGACAAAATGACTCCTAGAAAATCTGGAATACACTCCAGGGCCAGAATTTCTCTAGTTTTTCAAGCACTAAATGATACTGATCAGATAGCCATATATCTGGTGGACTATACATGAAAAATTCCATTAAAAAAGATGTTAAAAAACAACGTACTACGCGTACCTTTCTTGGCCTGTGAGGTTCCGTTAACAGTCGTGCATGTATCAGAAACGTACGGTGGATCAGAACAGAAGCAAGTTGTTTGATTCGTCTCAAAATCATACCCACACCGGCCGTCCGACGCAGCACAATCACTGCACACGATCCCACCAATCTTCCAGCTAATAAGAAAACCCTGCTGTATTTCTTGAACCAACCGCGCACCATTCAAAAACCCTCCATCTCCTGTCCCCGTCACATGCCCTGGAACTATAACGCTGGCATTACAAATTCCAGGGCCCCGAGCTCCAGCCTGAACATATTCATTACCATCATTTCCGCCCATTCCCGCAAGAAACATAGCTGAAATCCGGGAGATTCAAGTCAGGGCACCCGTACAAAAACGTAAAATTCGCGCACTCGGCAGCGTAGTTGAAGATCGAGTAATCCAGGGTCGTGTTCATCATTTCTCGGGGACAGGCCGCCTCCATGACGTCCTCTCGGGCAATCCTCATGGTCTGGTTAGTTTGATCGATTTCCAGGACGCGGTATTTCATGCTTGCGATATCGATGTTGGTGACGTTGTTCTGGGCGTCGCAGATCAGCACGAAACCGGGGTGGCCGCAGTGCGGAGGATCATCGGGTCCCCGGAAAGGGTACCGGATTCCGGTGATCGTGCTGCCGCAGCTGAATGTGTTGCTGCATGTCCGGTAGTAGTCGTCGGCGTAGGCTGACCCGTTTCGGGCTTGGAATAGGATCAAGAGGGTTATGGTGAACAGGAGATGGAGGAAGGAAAAGCGTGAAATGCTTTGGGAATTCATGTGAGGAAAAATATGTGGGGTTGATGAATGTATAGTTGGTGCATTGTTTGGAGGAGTTAAGGATATAATCAGGTAGGTGTAGGGGAATTTGAAGAAGAAAATACAATAATTTTGCTGGCTAATTGATGGATCATAGGAGTTGGCACGTCAATTCAAAGATAGTGATAGTGAAGAAGAAAAGAAGGGTTTGAGAGTTTCTACAGAAATAATTTGTGTGATTGTTAATTTGGAAGCCAATTATTAGAAAAAAGAGCTGAGTGAAGACTACTAACATATTTTAACAAAGTTTTGAATCTATTATCATATATTAATATTATCTCTGTTATTGTATTATCTATACTATTATATAAAGAAAATCCCCTCCAAAATCACGAACAGCGGTTAATTACACCACTGTACCATTTTTTATAAGGTCAAAAATGCCCTTCATCCGGTAATATAACCAACTTATTTAACTTCCAAAGTTTCACAAATTAATAAATTAGTTTGTTTTATCTTTTTATTTTTTTAATGTGATGTAATGGTTTATAGTTTGCTCTTATTTATAATAATAATATATTTTAAAGCGCAAAAGCATATTTATTATATGCACGCAGGGACGGCATGCCACGACAGCTAGTATATATATGTATATAAATCTCTTTTTAGTGTATATATATAGGAAAAAAATACAAGGACCCCCTTGTGACATAGGGAATGTCCAAAAAATACCCTGTGAAAATTAAAGTATTATTTACACCCCCTATGTTATAAAATAAAGTTCAAAAACCCCATGAGGTCAACACTGGGCGACGATCAGATCTTGGCGACGACGTCGCCCAGATGGGGGACAACAGCGACGGCGACCGTCGCCGTCGTCGTCGCCCCCCTCTGCGGGGGGTGGGGGTGGGGGGAGGGGTTGGGGTTGGGTTTTTTTTTAAAATAATTTTATTTTATAAAGTATAAAATTTTATTTTTATATATTGTGGATATATGATAATTATAAATATATTTTAATTAAAATTTATATAATATATTATATAAATATAAAATTTTAAATATGAGTGGCATTTTAGTCATTGTTCCTAAAAATATGTGTTTAGATTGATCAGGGGGCGGTGTGATTCATTGTTTGTAACATAAGGGTGGTTTTTTGATATTAAAATCTTCAGAGGGGTTTTTTTTGATATTTTTGCATATTACAGGGGGTCAAAATGAATTTAACCCTATATATATAAGGGCTTAATTGCATTTACTGCCCCGTATATTGCAGGGGTGGAAAAAATAAGGACCTTAAATATAGGGTTGGCAAATAGTGCCCCAGAATTAACTTCTTTTTATTTTTTTTTTTGCAATTGCAGGACTCTGGCCATCGAATTTTTAAAAGTGACCGAAATTTGCTAATGTGGACAAAATTAGGGCTTTTTTGGGGCTTTTGCTGACATGAATTCGTAATTAAAAAAATAATTGCCAACAAAGTTATTTTATTATTATTTCTTATGTCACATAAATACTTATTTGGAAAATACTTGCCACATAAGCAGTGGCATGGAAAAAAAAAAATTATTTGGGTGTTCTTTTAATGACTGGATATTTTTTATTATCTCTCATCTACCACAAAACAAACTTTGAATTTATATATTATACTAACTATCGTGGCACAACTTTATGCGGATATAATAAATTATCTTACACACTTTAAAACATATTATAAATTAAAATAAAATATAAAATAATAATATAATTTATTATCGATACAAAAAATACATAAAATTTATAAAAGATAAAATTAGTATTTTATAATTATAAAAAAATAAAATTATTATTTTTATATAATATAAATTAAAAATAAAAAACAAAACCCCTAACCCCACCACAACCGCCCCCTCCGCTGCCGCCCAGAAAGAGGCGAGGACGACCAGCAAAGGACAGCTGGGCAACGTCACCCAGTGCAACTTGACAACGTCGCCCCCCCTGTTAGGGTAGCGTCGCCCCCTTCTATGGGGAGATAGGGGCGGCGAAAAGGAAGAATTAGGCGGGGGCGTGGAGGGAAAGGGGGGGGGGGAGGTTAATCTTTTTTTCTTTTTTTTTAAATTTATATTATATAATAATTTTATTTTTATAATTTATAATTATATACATAATGTAAATTTAAAATTTATTTTATACATTTTCTTCTATATCAGCGCGCTTATGTGATAGGGTATTTTAAAAATATGCTCAGTCAGCTTTTTTTTTCAATTTAAAAAAGCCTTAGATTTGTCCACATCAGCAAATTCCGGTCACTTTTAAAAATTCGATGGCCGGAGTTCTGCAATTGCCAAAAAAGATTTAATTTTGGGGCAGTATTTGTCACCCCTATATTTAAGGTCATTATTTTGCCACCCCCTAATATACAGAGCAGTAAATGCAATTAAGCCTATATATAAGTGATATGTATTTTACACAGATGATTACAACGAAGGAGAGGGGGGGGGGGGGGGTTGTAATTTTTTCAAAAATGATTAGATACATTTTATACCACTAGGCCTTGTTCACTTGTGAGGATATCCAACCTAATCTTTTGTTTATTTATATTTAGGTAAATAGATGATTTAAATGAAAAAATTAGTGATACAATTTAATCTCATCCTATATTTTATCTATCATAATCTGTGACGACTTAATCCCATCCCTCAAAGTAAAAGAGGCCCTAAAGTATGTCACCATGATCAATTACCCTTTAGACTGAAGAAACATTTACTTATTGCCATGTCTTTAAGATAATCCTTGGAATTAAATAAAAATGAACAAAAGTATTCTCGATTATTAATAATATTTGTGTTAAATTATTCAGATTATTTAAAAACTCTAATATCAACTTTAGATGTATAATTTTAAAAATAAATTAAAAATGGCAAATTTCAATTAAAATTATTATAAGGGTGAAAAACATTCTGCAGCCGAACTATGACCGTTTTGCACCTTTTCATCTTTTTTTTTTCAACTTATCATATATGATCTATGCAAATTTTGCACTTTACCATCTGTTTTTCGATATAAAATTCCACCTCAAAACAGAGATAGATTGTAAGTTGCGAAATTCGCATATATAGTTGGTAAGTTGAAATCAAAAAAAGAAAAAAAAAGAAAAGATGGTAAAATGTAAAAAAGATTTGGTACACCTATAAATAAGGTACATGATTGGGATCAAATAACGCAACTAAGTTGATCACAACACAATTCCCCTCCAAATACTCTTAATGGAATTTAATAGGATAAAGTAGTTTAAAAAAAATTGAATAAATTTACAGAAAGCCAAAGTAACTAAACACCCTTGGGTCCTTCCAGCTTAAAAGTACTTTTTTTATCCGTTTCAAAAACAGAAATTGACATCTCAAACACTTTAAAAATATTTTTTATAAGCCAGAAGTTGAAAAATGCTTTTTCAAAGCTATCAAAACACACCTTAAATCCCATTGAATATCTAGGTATTTATCTATTTCATACTAGTTACTTTTGGTAATTAATATTGTAAAATCTTGATTTCTTTATTAGATAAATATTACATTTTTTCGATGTGGACTCCAACAATACAAGATTGGATTATGGTAATGATCCGAACTTCGGCCTTGGAATCCGCATTACACGAAGTCCACTTCTCCGAATCAAAGAGGTGGTTTCTAGCTTGAGCTTCTCCTACCTACTACAGAAAATAAATAAAAATTGTCAATTTTTTTTATAGAAACACGATTATAGTAGTCGAGGTGGTTGGTAGCCAATCAAATTAAATAAAATTTGATTTCAGCGAAGACTAAGTACTGGTGCCAGATTTTCAATCATGAATGATTGATCTCTGAGAGTTTTTTTTTTTTTTTTAAATGGAAACGATAAATTTAATTGATTGAAGTAAAGTGATTATAATCAATCCTGTTGAATATCCATATTGAATAGAGACAATTATAATAATTATATCAATAATATCACATAAAATAATATCTAATTATTACAGTTACAAATAATACCTATTATATAGTAGCAACATCATCCCACGCAGGGGTTCGAACCCATGACCTCTAAAATTATGGGGCCTCAACTTCGCCAACTGAATTAGGCCTAACCGGCATTGATCTCTCAGAATTGGTGGAGTAATATAAAGACTAGGAAGAAAAAAAAAAACGTAATCTTGAATAGAATATTTAGATATTTCCTGCTGCATTGGATGTTTATTCACAATTAGAGATAATTATATAATTGAATACATCTTATTATCAATTTTTGAATTTTTTTTTTATCCAAATCAAGTTTGGTCGAACCAAACCAATTATAGAATAAATGTAATACACTTGTCATGTAATTGATCACTTTTCCTTAACTATACACCAATTACACGACAAATGTATCGCACTTGTCATATAATTGGTTTAGGTTCGACCAAATACGATTTATGCTAAAATTTTCCTGGATTTTTGATAAAATGATAGAATAAAATAAAATAATCTCAGTGACTCCAGTATAAAAAGGGATTCCACAAAATCAATTGATATATCGATTGATGCATTCTCCCAACCAAAGAAAAACACACTAGGTTAGACTTTTAATTGAGAAGAACCACCAAATACTGATCAGGATTTAGACTCTGGACGTTGGAAAAGATATTGATCGTCTTCACTCGACAACCAAAGAGTCTATTGATGAATCTAAAAGAATGTTAGGATTAGTTCGTGATTTGGGACGCGCTCAAGTAATTTTAAGATGTATGAAAAGTCCATCAAAAGTTGGTATTTCGTTGTCCACACTAATCTATTGATGTGTATATTTGACTATAATTTGCCTACAGGCAGGTTCTTGAAATGGCTGATAGAGAAAATCCTTACAATCACGGTCTAATCTTGTGAAATCTTAATTCAAAAAATAATTAGCTATATAGTAAGAAAAAGTTTATGCTCAAAGCTATTATATTGAATATCAACTTGCCAGAAAGTAAACGCATCAACTTGACAAAAATATAGTCAACTAGATAAGAAAGACAAGGTTATTGAATTAATTATTTTGTACGCCTTAATTATTGGATTATATAAATAATCCTTGCTGCTATATATGTTCGTTTGTTGTTATGGATTTTTTAGTATTTTGGATACCTTTATAAGTTTTTGGAGAAATATCATTATTCATCTCATAATTTAGGGGCCTTTTATTTTTTATCACATTGGTTATGTAATTTTTTATTTTTGGTCTCGTAACTTTAAAAAAGTATCACTTTAATTGGTCATATGATACATTTTGGTTAGATATTTAACAAAAAAGACCACATGGTTGTTAAGTGCATGAGACCAAAAGTGTTTTTTTTTTTTTTAAAGTTATTGGACCAAAAGCGAGAATCTCGTAACCAATGAGATAAAATACTAGAAAAAAATTGTTATTTAACCATGACTAATTGTCATGGTTAAAATAAATAGCTGTAATAAATAGTCATTCACCACGGCCACGAATGGTCGTAATTTTTGCGAGTGTGGCTAAAATATTTGTTATGGCTAAACGCAATGGCAAAAATATTTGCTACGGCTCATATATAGCCATGACAAAAATATTTCCATTATGGATAATCTAGATTTTGCAATGGTTTTTGTTTAACCATGATTAATAATAATTATTTACCATGGCTTTACTCCATAAAGATGTAGCCAATAGTAAATTTTTTTCTAGTGAAAACTGTTACTGCCACGTGCTAAGCCTGCATTTTTTGTTAAATACCTAATCGTAAGGTGTCATTGGATCAAAAGTGTTACTTTTTTTACAGTTACGGGACAAAAGCGATAAAACCCGTAATCAATAAGACTAAAGTAGAAAGCCCTGAATTGCGAGATGAAAAAGTGTTATTTCCACTAAGTTTTCAAAAAGTTGAGAACTATCCAATCAAATTTTGGATTAATAATCACATTATTATTTGGAGGAAAATTTTAGTACGGACCTGATTCGGTCAAGCCTGAACCAATCATATGGCAAGCGCAATACACTTATCATGTGATTGGTGTACAGTTAACACGAGCGATTGCAATTGACGGGAGGTTACAACGACTAACGAGAAAAATTAGAAATAATTCTTGCTAGCTCATTCACTGATTATAATTGACCTCTCTCTCACATACAAAATCAACCCCCCCCCCCCACACACACACACCCCAAAGCTGGGTAGAAACCCATTTTCAATTAAAAGAATTTAATTGCCAATAAAAATTTCTTCCGCCAAAATTTATTTAAACATTGCACAATTTGATCACTATAACCTATAGATGGCAAATGAGCGGGTTTTTGGGTCGGGTCTAATATGGGTGGGGTCCAATATGGGTTCAAGTGAACGAGTCCAAAATAGGTTGAGTTGTAAATGGATTGGGTCGGGTTAGTATAAACTATTTTTTTAATTTAAATTCTAAAAAGATTAAAATTTTCACACAATGAAAAGAGAAAAAGGACAATATCTGAAGGGATAATTGCATAATACCCCCATGTGTTATACTAAAATTGCTAAAAACATACCTGTGTTAATTAAATAGCCAAAACAAACCCCCTCTAATTATAAACCCTGCAAAAAAAAACCCTCCCCGTTAAAAAAAAAACGGAGAGTGGCATACACACGCTGGAAATGCGACTGGAGTAATTTTTCGACCCATTTTTAGCCTTTACCCTCTTTGAATTGACAAATTTACCCCTATCTTTATTGTTTTTGGCTAGTTCTTTATATTTTCATATTTTGTCGGAAAAAATATGATAAATATTAAAAAATTAACATCCTTTATATATGTAAAAAACTTTATTAAATAAAATTATGTTTTAAATATTAAAAAAATAATATAATTTATATGTTTTAATATAATTTAATATAATTTTACTTCTAAATATTATTAGGTAATCAAGAATTATAATTTTGTGTTGATTATATTTAAAATTGTATAAATTTATATTAATTAAATTGAATAAATTTAAATTTAAATAGAAAATTAAAAAAAAAAAAAAAACTGTTCATCTTTTTTCCCAAACCCACCCTCGCAATCCCTGCCTCTCGCCTTCGCTGTCCGCCATCTCCTCACCACCTCCCATCGTCTGCCGTCTCTTCGCCTGCATCTGCCGCCCACCACCACCCTCGTAACGCCGCTCCTCGCATCTGTTCCCGCCTGCCTCCGCATCTGTTTCGCCGACACTAAAAGGGGGCGGCGCCGTCGCCCTCAAAATAATCACAAGCGACGACGCCTGCGCAACGGAGGCCGTCGCCCAGAGAAGACTGGGCAATGCGTCTCTGGCCGTTGCCCAGATCTGGGGCGACGTCCCTGTCACCCCCATCTTCATCGGGCGACGACGACGGCGACGGTGATCACCGTTGCCCACCATGTTCATAGATATATATATATATACATATGTATATATATATATGTTTTAATATTTTTTTGTTTTATATATAACTGTGTATATATAAATAAATATAAAAATATATATTTAAAAATTACTCAAGATCTAGACCGTTCATTTTAAACTAGCAAAGATCAACGGCTATTAAAATAAGGGCATAACAGGCGAGTCACCCCAAAATTTAACACTGTTAAAATCAACTAATGGAATGGGAGAGTATGCACTATTTCACAAAATACAGGGGGCTTTTTGCATATATTTTTAATACAGGGGGTTTTCAGCTAAATTTCTAAAACACAGGGGGTTTTTATGCAATTTTTCCATATCTGAACTATAAAAAAAGGTAGCTCCAACTTGTAATATAATATGACTAAACATGTATCACATATCATTTTCGATTAATGACCATGTACCTTAAGATCCATTTGCTACATCATAAAGTGAAAAATCTACTAAGCATCTAACAAAATACTATATTTATCAAAATAATTCATAAATTTTTGAATGTTCATCTTGAATGAACACCAAGCCGTGCAACCAAATTCTCTATATTTGTTGAGAGGCAATTTTCATCTTCATCATCTTCAGAATCATAAGCTGTAATATGAAATGACAAAATCTCATAAGAATATAAAGTAAATGACTAATTAATTTAAAATAAAGAGAACAACATTAAAAACGTGGACCTTCAAGCCAATTGCGACCACACAAAATTGCTTCTACATTTGCTGGTAGAATTGAACTGCGGAATTTCCCAATAATTCTTCCTCCATGGCTAAATGCAGATTCAGAGGCAACTGTGGTGATAGGAACACTCAAAACATCATGAGCCATCAAAGCAAGTTCAGGGTATCTACTACTGTTTTCTCTCCGATAATCTAGCACATCCAGATTAGGAAATTTTTTCCTATCAATTAAAGTCTCACCAAGGTATAAATTTAATTGGGATTGACTCCTAGCATCGGCATATTGACTTCTATAGGAGTCAAACTCCTATAAGATGTGGAACACATTTAGACATTTGTTAGGATAAAAAAGTAAAGGATAGAAAATTGATATAAGAAAATATTCTTACATCCATCATAATATCTATATCATCATCGCACCCACTAATAGTGTCAACAACTGAACATTGTTCATATCTTGAAGGAACTGCATGCAAGTACTCCTCAAAAAACACCCGCATTTGCTCCCTTAAGTCGTTAACTTTCTCATATGATGTAGAGACGTCAAGCTTTTTATAACAAAATTCAACAAACTCAAGCTTATATCGAAGATCAAGAACAACAACAAATGTCAATACATTGCTATAACACTCCCAATATTTGTCAAACTTTTGTTTCATGTCTCTTGCCATTGTACTTATAGCAAGATCTGTACTTACCATTTGCTCTTGAAGAAGCATTTGGATTCGCCAAACATTGTGAAAATATAGATTTGATGTGGGATATCGATGTCAGAGAAAAGTTCAGTCATCTCATAGAATGGTCTCAGAAACTTCATAATTTTCTCCACTCGACTCCATTCTTCAAGTGATGGCCACCACTTATTGTTGGGATCAACAAGCTTTAATTGACAAAATGCTAGTGAATTTTTTTTGATGGTTTTTGATGCGCCTTATAAAGATTAATTATTTTCTATATTCACTTATATGAGTCTTGAGTAACATAGAAAATTTCTATGATTTTTCCATGTATGATTGAATTTTGAAAATTCATTCGATAAACTGCCAGTTTGTTTTGTAATTATTCTCCAACCCGGTTTTGAAAGCTCTTATACCTATTTATTCAACTTAATGTCATCTAATATATTTTTATATATGTTATGCAGTATCTTTAGCATTCTTTATAAAATTTTCATAGTCATTTACTAAGTATATAATTTTACAAAATTCACAGAATTAGATTGCTAGTTGGGTTACTTTATTATCCATCTAGTCTAGTGCCTTTATTCAACTATTGAACCGTTAAGGATTAATTGAGTAACTAGGATCATCAATCGATATAGGTATTTGTTGATTTACTTTGGGTATCAATTGTAATGAGGCAAATTTTGTATTGAATTGGAGATTTGAGTCCATATGATTGTTAGGTTTGAGTTAAGCTATAAGTATTTCATAGTTTGTTTCTCTAGCATTAAATAGGTAGCACACCTATTTTTATTGCGTCGAATGTGACTTAGATGGTTATTGATTTGTAGCAATTATGATCAATTGACTTATAGGATTCAGCAGTCTCTGAGAAAGTGGTCAAATAAATGGACTAGAGCTAGAAGATCCTTGTAAGTAGTTTCTTCCCTCTTACGTGATGAGTCTTCAATATTTTCTAATTCTTATAAAATTTTGGATTCAAAATACAATGCAAGCTTGTGATATTTCGCAACATCCAAATTGAGTTACATGCTATAGGACTTTCCGTTTATTATTGTTGCAAGCACCTTGTCAAACTTGAAATTTTAGAGTCATTATGTTGTATCAATTATGTTATCGTCGGTATCTTTCCTTTGTTTTTACCTCCTTTTGAAAATAGAATATGTGTATTAAATGTTATGTTATTTTTATATAAAAGCATACTCAACTTCATCGACTAATAGACGGAACATACTCAACCATTAACGAAGTCACTGTTAACCGGGAATACTAGAGTTGTTCTAAACACTCGTAGTTGGGGTTAAAAATTGAGGACTAGCGTCTGGCCCTCTCAATTGGGGTTATAAACTGAGAAATTATGTCTGACCCTTTCAGTTGGGGTTATAAACTGAGAACCTATGTCTGATCCTCTCAGTGGGGGTTAAAAACTGAGGACTAACGGTAACCCTCTCAATTGGGGTTATAAAATGAGAAATTATGTCTGACTTTCAGTTGGGTTATAAATTGAGAACCTATGCCTGACCCTCTCAGTTGGGGTTAAAAACTGAGGACTAACGTCTAACCCTCTCAATTGGGGTTATAAACTGAGAAATTATGTCTGACCCTTTCAGCTGGGGTTATAAACTGAGGACCTATGTCTGACCCTCTTAGTTGGGATTAAAAACTAAGGACTAACGTCTGACCCTCTCAATTGGGGTTATAAACTGAGAAATTATGTCTGACCCTCTCAGTTGGGGTTATAACTGAGAACCTATATCTGCCCCTCTCAGTTGGGGTTATAAATTGAGAACCTATGTCTGACCCTCTCAGTTGGGGTTATAAATTGAGACTATGTTTTGACCCTCTCAATCGTGGTTAAAGATTAAGGCCCGGACTATGGGTTATAATTATAGCCACAAATAAGTAAGAAATATTGTTATGTTTCTAGTGAATGCGAGCATGCCTACTTTGCTAAAATGATCGATTTATGAAAACACTCGCACTCATCTCTCATCTTGTTGTTGTCACCCACAATTATTGTGTATACCTTGCTTTGATTGAAAAATTTGGAGTTATCATTGGCGCGACGAATACTTTAAAACTGTATTTTCTCCTTTATTCATTCGCTTTTCAAGTTACCATTGTGTTAATAAATGATAGTCATTCATTACCAACGTACTATGCTCGCATTTGGTAAGAGGTAGGGACTGCTTATTGGGCGATTAGTTGCTCACACCACTTACGATACCTTGCAGATGAGGTGAATGAGGAGTATGGGGAGGAACGATATGGGGGTTGGTAACCAATCAAGGTCTAAGCGCTCACATGACGTCCATTAAGAAGTCATATGGACAATTTTTTTTTTAATTACTCCTCTGTTGTTTAGTTGTTAGGATTCGATGCTAGAGTTAAAATGTTTAGATTTATGTATTTCCACTGCAAGTAATGTTTTGGGATTTTTATTTTTTAAGTATGAGTATTGTTGAGTTTGAATCTATTTTTTGGTGATGAGGGCTTCATGCTACTAAGGCTATGGACTTGGTGGCATGGCCGTGTCGTGACCCCTGATTCGAGGCGTGACATTAAGTGGTATTAAAGCCCATGTTGTGATCTTTGGGATATATGTGGTCATGAGGGTAGGTTTCAGACCTTGATTATAGATTTATACTATGGAATTAAAGGTTTAGATTTGGTCCCGCCCTAGTTAAGTATTTGTTGAATAAGTTTGACTTTATCAAATTAAGACTATAGTATTCGATAAGTGATTTTGACTTTAAGTAAGTTAGATTTAGGATCTAAGTATGTGATTTTGTTTGTCATTGGTAGTTTTAGGTTTGATATCCAATAAGTTTAGTTTGATATTATGAGTCATTACTTTTTTTGGATTGTTCAGTGTATTTAGATTATAAATTCAAAGTAAGATTTCATATATTTTGAGAAACAATGAAGAGATTATTTTGAATAGTTTATGGGAGGGTATCTATTTCGATAGTAATCTCTTACTGACACCAATGTTTCAATTATATATTTAGTTCAATACAAGTATCTAAGCTTATCTAGGTCGAGTTGTTTTGTTTTTCTCTCGTCATGGCAAACAATTTTCCTTTTCAAGATAATAACCCATGAGTATTTACTTTATATAGTTACTTAATAACAGAAGCCCAGGGTTACAAATCTTTTTCTTTTAATTAGTAGACGTTGAGATCTAGTTAAGTTTCATAGTTGCATTGAGGTCTTGCTAAGTTCCACAATTGTGTATTACGGTCTTGTTTATTTTCACAGTAATAATGATTCTTCTAGGAGTTAAGAATGAACCGGTTGTGATGTTTGTCTCTATTCGAAGATTTAACTCATCTAATTTGGTCAAAACATTTGACAATAGCCAATAGATGAGAGATTAGCACCGTTATAAACATTGACCCTATTCTAGTGATTATAGAATTTGTATGAACGACCATAAAATATATAAAAAAAATTGGTATGAAGATGAAGCAAGCATAAAGTTGTAATCATGAAGTTATTGAAAATGAATTTTTGAGAAGTTGCGGATCGATTAAGGGTTAGACATGTGAACCACATAGAATTTGAACTATTTTATGGAGTCGAGTAGTATTTTAGCAATGACATGAATTTTGAAAAGATATGTTTAGTGGTGGTATATATTAGTGGAACATATTATCATATATAAGTCTACATACTTGCAAGGGAATTAGAGTGCTATTAAGGGATGTATATGGTGCATACTGGAGATCTTTTATAGATACTTAGAATGTTAACTTGAAGGATATGCAGACCTTGGGAATTTGGTTGGTTCAAGAAAGGAACGTGACTATTGGGATTTAACGAGAAATATCATGTGATTTGGATTTATTTAAATTGTAAATACACTGGTAAGTTGGGTACCTTACCTTTCATCTTTGAAAGTCACGAGAAAGCTATATTAGGATTTGCTTCATAACTCTTGATTGATTTATGGAGAGAACGAATTTTATATGATTCGGTCAATAGATTATTTGCATGGTTATTATCTTTGGGGAAAAATGCATTGACCAAATCACAAACTAAATTTAGTAGTTTTCATATGGGAGGATTAGATTAAAGCAACAACCAAAAGTTTTCACTATATCTGATGTCGGAATTAATAGGTGCTAGTGCTATTTTATCAGGAAAAGAAGTCAAGTCTACAGACCATATGATGCACTCGCTTTACATATACCTAGTTGATACTAAGTGTTGGATTATGAATTTTGGTTATAGAATTACAAAATCAAAGTTATTACGACCTAGTTGCCTAAGAGTTTCTTTACAATGTATTTAGAAAGAATTATACGATGGCAATCGATACTTCTAAGAAAATCTATGAACACCAAGTTTCGAGGACGAAACTTTATATAAAGGGGGGGGGGGGTGGAGAATGTAATACCCACACCAAACCGAGTCAAACCAACTAGTTTAACCCTTATTGACACACCTTGACTAGAATTTTTTCTTTTATTTTCGAATTTATTCGTGTTCCCTCTTAAAGGTTGGATTTTAAAATATTTTGTGGAGTCTTGATAGAATACAACCTCCCAAGCCTATATATACCCAACCACAATCCAAAAAAAGTGAAAACATACCCTATTCAAACTCTAAAATATATTTTCTTCCACACATCTCTCCACAGACGAGAATATACAAAACTCAACCTTCAATCACCATAAACTCATAGTTTAACTCTAAAATTATTGAATCTAAATGGTATCGCAGTAAAAAGGAGATACAGGAAAGTCCAGGTACTCCATCGCTGTGAATTCGAGGTTTCTTCTAACTCAAAACTTTTAGGTTAATCATGTCAGGATAACATAGGTTATGTTTAGTTACTAGAGGATTTATGCTCTTGAAATTGTGGGATTTGTTTAAGTCTTGAGTTAATGGTGTAAAAATATCAGGACTAGTACATATCTTTTTTTATGAGTTAGAAAAATATGTTGGAATTGATCAGAGATTATGGATTTAATAAAGAATCAATTCACAATGAAGAATTAGACCTATTGGTATTTTTGATGCATGGAACAGTTTCTAGGTATAGGACAAAACACATTTTGTTTTTATATTATACATTTTATTTCATTGAGAACAATTTTTTTATGAAAGCCTATTGTGTTTTTGGTTTATTAGTAAAATATCAGGAATTTTCAAGTTGTATTCGATTTTATAAAATTATTACACGAGCACCGCCAGAAGTTAGGCGTGAATCTAATAACTTCCTCTTCTTCTTTTTTTTTTTTTTTTTTTTTTGTCTATTTGATTTACTTCTAGATGCCTTTTAGTTACAAAACATTTTGTAAATATTTATGAAGCCATGTAGAGAATACCCGATATTTTTAAGAATTTTTTAAGTACCGGATAAACTTATAAAATTCCTTGAGTCATGTCCTGCAGCGGTGCTCATTTTTGTAGAACCTTACTTTTTCTGAATTTTTATGATAATTTTTTATGCGCCTTATAAAGATTAATTATTTTATGTATTAACTTATATGAGGCTTGAGTAACATATAAAATTTGTATGATTTTTTCATGTATGATTGATTTTTAAAAATTCATTCGATAAACTGCCAGTTTGTTTTGTAATTATTCTCCAACCCAGTTTTAAAGCCCTTATACCTATTTATTCAACTTAATGTCATCTAATATATTTTTATATATGTTATGCAGTATCTTTAACACTCTTTATAAAATTTCATAGTCATTTACTAAGTATATAATTTTACAAAATTCACAGAATTAGATTGCCAGTTGGGTTACTTTATTATCCATCTAGTCTAGTGCCTTTATTCAACTATTGAACCGTTAAGGATTAATTGAGTAATTAGGATCATCAATCATTATAGGTATTTATTGATTTACTTTGGGTATCAATTTTTATGAGGCAAATTTTGTATTGAATTGGAGATTTGAGTCCATATGATTGTTAGGTTTGAGTTAAACTACAAGTTTTTCATAGTTTGTTTCTCTAGAATTAAATAGGTAGCACACCTATTTTTATTGGGTCGAATGTGACTTAGGTGATTATTGATTTGTAACAATTATGATCGATTGGCTTATAGGATTCAGCAGTCTCGGAGCAAGTGGTCAAATAAATGGACTAGAGCCAGAAGATCCTTATAAGTGGTTTCTTCCCTCTTACGTGATGAGTCTTAAATATTTCCTAATTTCTTATAATATTTTTGGATTCAAAATACAATGCAAGCTTGTGATATATCGCAACATCCAAATTGAGTTACATGCAATAGGACTTTCCGTTAATTATTGTTGCAAGCACCTTGTCAAACTTGACATTTCAGGGTCATTATGTTGTATCAATTATGCTATCGTCGGTATATTTCCTTTGTTTTTACCTCCTTTTGAAAACAAAACCTGTGTATTAAATGTTATGTTATTTTTAAATAAAAGCATGCTCAAGTTCAACGACTGATAGACAAAATATGCTCAACCGTTAACGAAATCTCTGTTAACCGGGAATACTAGAGTTGTTCTAAACCCTCTCAATTGGGTTTAAAAATTGAGGAGTTACGTCTGACCCTCTCAATTGGGGTTATAAACTGAGAAATTATGTCTAACCCTCTCAGTTGGGGTTATAAACTGAGAACCTGTGTCTGACCCTCTCAGTTGGGGGTTATAAATTGAGACTATGTTCTGACCCTCTCAATCGGGGTTGCAGATTGAGGCCCGGACTATGGATTATAATTATAGCCACAAATAAGTAAGAGGTCTGTTATGTTTCTAATGAATGCGAGCATGCCTACTTTGCTAAAATGGTCGATTTATGAAAGCACACGAACTAATCTCTCATATTATTGTTGTAACCCACAATTATTGTGTATAATTTTAGAGTTATCATTGGTGCGGCAAATACTTTAAAACTGTAAATTTTCTCCCTTATTTATTCGTTTTTCATGTTACCATTGTGTGTTAATAAATGATAGTCATTCATTACCAACGTACTATGTTCACATCTGGTAAGAGGTAGGGACTGTTTACTGGGCAACTAGTTGCTCACACCACTTACGATACCTTGTAGATGAGGTGAATGAGGAGTATGGGGAGGAACGATATGGGGTTGGTAGCCAATCAAGGTCTAAGCGCTCACATGGCGTCCATTAAGAAGTCCTATGGACAATTTTGTTTTTTTTTTTAATTACTCCTCCGTTGTTTAGTTGTTGGGACTCGATGCTAGAGTTAAAATGTTTAGATTATGTATTTCCACTGCAAGTAATGTTTTGGATTTTTATTGTTTAAGTAGGAGTATTGTTGAGTTTGTATCTATTTTTGGTGATGAGGGCTTCATGCTACTAAGGCTATGGACTTGGTGGCATGGCTGTGTCGTGACCCCTGATTCAGGGCGTGACAAGAAGACTATCGAAGACACCGAGTAGAGAAAAAAAAAACAAGTAGAGTCTGATTTGATTACACCTTCTTCGTCTAATACTTGTACCATCCCTTTCTCTACGGGTTGTCCATATCAAAGGAGGGAGATCATGAGAAGGAAATCTTGGACACTTTTAAGAAGGTATAAATCCACATGCTAATTTTTGATGCCATAAAACAAATTCTGAAGTATGCCCAAATTTTGAAGGAACTGTGCACCAACAACAGGAATTTGAAAGATAAAGAGAGAATCATTTTCGCTAAGAATGTTTTAGCTGTTATCAATCGAAAGTTATCGAGAAAATGCAAGGATCCAGGTATGTTCACACTCCCTTGTACAATTGGTAATAGAAGAATCATGCGTGCTATGCTTGACTTGGTTATGGAGGTGCTGAACTTGGTTATCAAATTGAAAGTGGCCAATAACACAGTGTTTGCTTATGACTGGAGATGTCAGGCATTGAAATTGAATATGCTCTATTTGCTGATGACATTCTTTTATTCTACAGAGGTGAGGTGGACTCAGTGCGTATTTACAAGGAACCCTTGGATGAATTTGCACTATTTTCAGGACATAGAGCTAACCCAACTAAAAGCCAGGCAATTCTAACTAAGGTTGCATGGCCAACAAAAGTGACATCCTTGCAGTAATGGGTTACGAAGAGAGGATCCTGCCAGTAAAGTATTTAGGACTCCCCCTTGTCTCCCGAAGACTCACTATCTCCGATTGTAAACCACTCATGTTGAAGGTTAATCAGAGGATCTCAGGATGAGACTCGTGTAGGTTGTCCTATGCAGCACGAGTATAATTGATAAAGTCGGTTCTTAGGACACTGAGTGTGTTTTGGGCCGGAGCTTTCTTCCTCCTATAAGGGGGTAATTAAGAGCATGGAGATGAAGCTCAAGAGGTTTTTGTGGAAGGGATCAGCAGGGCCAGTGTATGAAAAGGTGGCTTGGCAACAAGTTTGCCTACCAAAAGAGCAAGGAGGTTAAGGTATAAAAAGCATCAGTACCATGAACCAGGAACTAAAGTGTAAGCATTTGTGGGCTATTATCAATAATAGAGACTCCTCGGTGTGGGTGTAGTGGGTTCAACAATACAGACTGAAGGATAAGTCCATTTGAACAATAACTAAAACACCGACAAGTTTGAGCTGGAATAAACTCCTGCAACTAAGAGCCAGCATGCCGCAAGTTGTGCAGTACAAAATTGGGGCAGGAGAGGGTACTTGGCTTTGGCAAGATCTGTGGCACCCCTTGGGTATTCTAGCCTAGCGATATCTGAATGCCCCCCTGCTGATAGGTTTGGGAAATGTGGTCCAAGTGGTTGCAGTGGTGCACGACAAACAATAGGAATGGCCCATGACTGTAGGCGCGGAACTTATTGAAATTGCTGAAAATTTGCCTCCTACTTCTAGGGCGCGGGATGTGGTGGTTTGGAGAGGTGCTAGCATGGAACTAATGACATCACATGCTTATGCTTTGTTCAGCACCTCTGTCCCAGGAGAAGGTAGGCTGGATTTTCCTTTCTAGAGGGCCCTTTAAGATAGCACGGAATAACTTCATCCTATGGTTGTGTTCTTGGGAGACTGTCCACTGCCAATAAGGAGTGGTTGCATGTACCAATGCCATAGTGCGTGCTCTATGACCAGCCGGTAATGGAGTGCCATGAACACGTCTTCTTTTAGTGCCACTTTTCTAGACACTGTGAGATCAAATTTTCTAATAAGTGGGAGCAATGGGTCAATTGGGCTTCAAAGAAATGGCGTGGACTACACCTACTCAATGCCTCATATAGAGTAGCACTAGCTTTCCCTATGTACCATATTTGGAGGGAAAGAAACATGCGTAGGTTTTAGGGCAAAGGGAGCTCACTGGACTACTTGGTTTGTAAAGTTGTAGAGCAGGTTCAATTCAGAATCTTAGGAAATAATCTGGCTATGAGCCTTCAGATTTCTGTATTGTTTAGGATTTGGTGGACAACCTGGGGATAGGGCCTTTTGAGGTTGTATTGTACATCTTTTTTTAGTTAATAAAATTTAATTTTCTCCAGCAAAAAAAGAAAAAAACTCTAATATTGTGACACAAGTTAATGGAATTATAACAGTAGTTTCACTTTATGCGTAGTGTTATCTGAAAAGACTCGTTGACATTGGATGTTGGTCATTTAATTTTTCTTTAAATTGTTTGTAGTGTTTCGCTTATACAAGTTTTGAACTATAATGTATAGACACTTCAAACAATTATTCGGTGAAATATCAAAGATGTGGCGATCACAAACATGGCTCAAACACCCCTAAGGGGAAATTTTTATTTTTAGTCCATTAACTTGGCTTGAGTTTAATTTTAGTACACTAAACTATGTCAATTATCAATTTTCTACATTATCTTGCACAATTGTTGCAATTAAGTACACCAATCGCCGGAATCTGCTTTTTTGGCCGTGAAAGAGCATGTGCACCTCACATGCTGAAACTTTTGGGGAATTTTTATCCCATGTGGCACAAACATATGATGTGGCACTTGACTTGGCAATATTTGTGATTTTTTTATTCCATGTGGCATTAAATATGACTTGGCACTTGAAATGGATATTTTTTTTATTCCATGTGGCACTAAAAATGACATGGCACTTGAGTGGATTATTTTTTTATCCCATGTGGCAATAAAATATTTATAGATTATAAAATTAATTATTATTTTATAAAAAATACATAAAATTATTTATAAAAGAATACATAAAATTTATTTTATGAAAAAAACATAGAATTATTTTTTTATTTATAACTTTCGTGGTCGTCCCTGCATGCATGTAATAAATAATTTTACACACTTTAAAAAGTATTAATAAATTAAAATAAAATATATAACTCAATATACCAACTCAATTATTATTTTATACTAAATACATAAAATTATTATTTTATAAATAATTTTAGATTATATAGATAAAAAAATACATAAAATTATATATAACTATAAATAATTTTATTTTGATATAAATAATTATTTTATTTAATTATAAAATTAAAAATAAAAAAAATTATTTTATAAAAAAATAAATAATATAAATATATATATATAATAATTCATATTTTATAAAAAAAATTTATGACTATAAAATTTTATAATATATAAATTAAAATAAAATTAAGATATAATACAAAATTTAAAAAAAAAAAGTTATATTCCCTAATCCACCCAATCCCCCACCCCCACCCCCAATCTCCCCTCCCCCCCCCCCGCCCCCCCTCCCCGTCCAACCCCCATCTCCCCCCCGTCCAACACCCTAGCCCGCCCCAGCCATAGTAGGGGGCGTCACCGCCCCCAATAGAGGGGGAGACCACGTGTCGCCCCCTAGGTGCATGGGTACACGGTTGGGCGATGGCAAGTCGCCCAGTGGTGTTAGGGGGCGAAGCTGCCCCCAGCAAGAGATGGAGGGCGGTGCAGGTGGACAGGGGGGGGGGGGGTTTGGGCTGGGGAGGGGGTGTTGGGTGGGTAGGTATTTTTTTTTTAATTTTTATTATATAACAATTTCATTTTAATTATAAGTAAAGATTTAGCCACATCATCTGCCACTTGTAATTTTAACCACATCACGTCTGATGTAGTTAATTTCACCGGACATATAAGAAACATCTGGCCACATCATCAGATTCCGGTCAATTTACCGGAAAATTGGAACAAAAACCCTCATTTGGACCTAATTGACACAAAATTACAATATAGTGTAGAAAATTGATAATTGACATAGTTAGTGTGCTAAAATTAAACTCGAGCCAAGTTAATGGACTAAAAAAAAAAATTCCCCACCCCTAAGACATGTTTTGGACACGGCATCCGTATCGAAAATATAAAATAAGACAAAAAAAAAAGGATACAGTGTCTGACACGTCTGTTGGCTTGTCCAACACATTTTGGACACATTTAGGATTTTTTTATAATTTTAAAAAGAAATTGGCTAATAAGAAAAGAAAAAGAATTAATTCACATATCTTAGGGTAAAGGTTCTTGGATGTTACTAAAATTCGAGAGATGACCATGATTATTTAACAAATTTGCATGATAAAAATTTTCATTGCGTACTTTTAAAAATAAACTGATTATGTATATTTTTGAAGTAATGTATTTTGGTTAAGAATTTATATGTAAGACATGCTTATTTTATATTTTATCTTGATATTTTTCACATTGCATATTTCAATTTTACGAAAAATATATATAAATAAAAATACATTATATATTGTCGTATCCTAATTTTTCTAAAAAAATTGTTATCACCATATCCATACAGTGGTGTGTTCGTGTCGCCATGTCCGTGTGCATGCATCATATATAAATTTTGAATTATTTTTTTTTTCTATCAAGTATTTGATGAAGTTTCATAGTTGTTCCCTCTTCATCCCAATGTTTCGTGGACTATAGCGCGGAATCAAACTATTTAATTAAATTAACTATTTTTTTCTACTGATTTTTAACAATCTTATTTCTATGGAACTTTCGGACTTAATTTAGAAATATTTGTCATGTCATGTTATAATATTTATGTACTTTGTAAACTAAAAAGGTTGCTTGGTCGATTATGAGTTGTTCGGAATAAATATATGTTGATTTTGTACTTTGAGTTCATAATATCATTACATGTATGTATATCATGTATCTAATGACTTATGAATTTACTTGAATATAATACTTAATTAATTAGGTATGAGAGAATATTATTTGTTCAAAATGTTGAGTTAAAATTGAATACAAAGACGTGTGACTGAGTTATAAACGTATTAATGTATATTATAAGCAATATTAATTTGTTATTTGTTAAGGGGCTATATGAGAGTCTTGGTTTAATCAGTCTCTTTGGGCTCGTTTACTTCTATGTATTTGATTGTACTTAAAAAAAATATGATATTTAATCATGATAATTATCATGGTTAATACTAAATAATCGTAGCGAATAGTCATTAATCACGGCCACGCAGCGGTTGTCGGCCGTGGTTTTTGCGAGGGTGACTAAAATATTTGTCATGGCCAAAAGTCATGGCGAATATTTTTACCACGGCTAAAAGCCGTGACAAATAAGTTTTTCATGGTGGAAAAGCTAATTTTTGCATCGATTTTTATTTAACCGTAGTTAATAATAATCATTTACCACGATTTTTAGCCATGGTCATTAAAAATGTAGCTAGTATTGTTTTTTTTTTTCTAATGTTGGTTGATGAATAATAAATCGTGGTATCATTATATGCCAATGATGTCTAATTTAATTGGAGAAATTAAAATCTCATTAGTAAAAGTACCACACATATTAGTTTACTTCATAGTTTTGTGCGTCTACTATAATATTAGTTTGGTTAGTTATATATATTTTATATTGATAATTGGTGTATATTGAGTGTTGATAATTAAAATGTATGATGTAATTGGGTAAAATTGTACTTTTGGTCCCGTTAGATAGGGGGATCGACACTTTTGGTCCCGTGCTTTAGGCGAGTTTCAAAATAGTCCCAAATTTTGACAAAATTAAACACTTTCGGTCCTTTTGATGTTTGCCGTTAAAAAATAGATGGCAAATGTTACTGCAGTGATTTTTTTTTGTTTTTTTCATGTTGTGCGCGGATGGAGGGAGTTTTTGGCACCCATAAAATAACCACCAACCTTTTTAACCCCCATTTCCCCTTTGTAATTCATTTGCCCATGTTCTAGCCTCCAAGAAAACAGAGCAAGGGGAAAGAAGAAGGTTTGAGTTGGTGAAGCTCCTTGGTGAAAAAAGAATGTCTGAAATGGGGTCGGTAAATTATTTTTGTGGCAAAGTTGTAAGGCTAAGAACATCTTGGACCAACGATAATCCGGGAAGAAGATTTCATGCGTGTGCTGATAGGTACCGAGGATGTAATGTTTTTAATTGGGAAGATAATCCAATGTGCTCAAGGGCAAAGGTAATTATTTCGGGGCTTCTCCGTCGGTTGAATAGGCTTGAGCAAGAAAATGCGAAGTTAAGGAGAAGGAATAGACTTCTTCAAGCCCATGGATTAAAGTTTCGTTTCCAACAAACATTTCGAGTTTATAAATATTAAAAACTTTTCGGAAACATTTCGAAAACGGTCTGAAAAAATCGTAAAATTAAAGAAACATACATAATACTCATAGAAAAAATTTAAAATATTACCTTTCTTTTTTCAATCTATATTTAGTTTAATTTTGTAACATTTAGCCAATTTACATTAGTTTTATGTAGTATAATTATGTATTTGGAGTTATTAATTGATGTAGTTGCTATTGAAACTAAATAATAATATAATATTTACGTTTAACTATGTGTTATAAAATATCTATATTACATTGATACTTATATATATAACATTACTAATTTAGCTTAATATTAAATTTGTTATTATTAAATGAAATACTTATGTATAACACAAGAATTTATATATTTGTAACTAAAAGTATGAAATAAATGTTTCTCTGAAAAATTAGGAAAAATAAAAAGTTTCTTAGGAAGCTCAAAGATTTCGAAGGAAAAATAAGAAAAATGAAGTGTTTCGAAGGAAACTAGATAATTTCGAAACTACCATATATTTTTATTTCCATAACATTGAAAACGAAAACGTTTCCATAATTTCGATGGAAACGCATGGAAATTTTAAACCATGTTCAAGCCACAATTGTTGTGGTTATTTCTGTTTTAGTTTTTACTTTTTTGAAGAATGGAGTTTGAGATGTAAATAGGGATGAAATATGGTGTTGTATTTCGCATTGTAACTTTTGGTCATGTTTGGAATGCATTATGGTATTTTCATTTTGTTGTAATGTTAAACTGCATTTAAAACAATGAACAACAATGTACAATAAAGGAACAGTTTTTGAAATGGAAGGATAATGGCATTGTGCGTACAACCAATTCCAACTGACCAGGTGCACAATTCAGACTACTATGTCAACCAAAATGCAAAAAACCTGGTTACAACCTCAAACTGAAAACAGACCATACATCCAACAAAACAGGAATTGACTGCAAAAATTAGCATTGTTTGTAAAGAAGTAGACTACTTCTGTGCTTTCTTTTTGGACTTCATTGTATTATCTTGAATTGAGGCCATTGTTGCATTCAGATTAGTCATGGTCACATATTTTTTTGCCTCCTTTTGTCAAAACTGGGACTGGGTTTTGACTTGCAACTCCTTGACTGCTCACACAACTGAATTGGGACATATTTGGATGATTGGGCATGAAGGGAGGAGGTGCCCTTATGTTCACTGTTGGTGCTGTAAGAGGCCTGAATTGCACTTTTTGTTTCCCCTGCATTGGATACAATCAGACACAAATTTTAATTCAAGTAAACACCTACAAGTGAACATAATCTATCCAAATTACCTTATTTGCAACTGAAGTTGTGCCAGCTTCATGCATAGATATAGATGGTTTTTTGTTTCTCTGCATGCAACAAAAACTGTAAGTTGGACTTGGTTTAATGGTAAAGTTATAGTAATATGAGAAAGATAAAAAAACACACTATTACAGGCCCAATTGGAGTAGTCAAAGTTCTCTTCCTTGCCTGCATTCAATAACAGCAATATTAGTGGAAGTGTAACCAATTAATAGTGTTGTTCAGTCATAATTACACCAACTTACAGTCAGTTCCCCCCTCCTACATGAGCAACTATGTCTTTGCAGATCTACTGTGTATCTACTGCCATCATAACAGGCCACTTCATAGTTGAAGTCATTGGACTTGATTGGAATGCAGTCTGATGCCTTGTCCATATTCCTTTCAACATTCTTTTTGATCTTTCGACATAACCTCCCAGGCCACGTTTTTGCAGCCTTATCTCTGTTTTCTTGCAGCCTGGTCATAAGGTATTGTCTTATCCACTCAAGCATTGTCAATACAGACTTATCTCTTGCATCAAAGATATTGCAGTTAAAAGTTTCACAAAGATTGTTGAGCAACAAATCACATTTTGGAACTTGATTAAAATGTGATCTACTCCATGACTGGGAGGTTTGTCCTTAAGCCACTCATATGCACCAGAGTCCAACTCCTTAATTTCTTGCATCCTCCACTCAAACTCAGGCTGTGTAGTTGCCCTGGCAGCATTCCATAAAGCATTTTTGAAAGCTTGGCCCCAAAACCCTGCTGTTTTCAGGTTTTCATGTAAATGCCTTACAAAGAACCTGTTGTCTGACCCAGGGAACACAGTTTCGAATGTAGGAATAAGTCGTTTTTGTTTGTCAGAAATGAAGGTCATACAATCATCTCTGACAATGTTCAAATCAGCCTTTAGAAGCCATAAAAACCATTCCCAATTCTGTCTTGTTTCACCCCCAACCACAGCCCGTGCTAAAGGATACAAGTTATTATTAGGATCAATTGCAACTGCACACATAAGCACGCCACCATGTGGGCCCTTCAAGTGGCATCCATCCACTCCTACAATTGGCCTACACATTGATTGAAATCCCATCCTAAGAGCACTAAAGCACACAAAATTTATCAAACTTCCTCTGCCCATTCACATCACCCTCTAACTGTATCATTATTATAGTTGACCCAAGGTTTGCCCTCCTCAGTTCAGCTGCAAAGTCCCATAACTTATTATATTGTTCCTGAGGATGGCCTTCAATTGATTTTAAAGCTTTAGTTTTAGCTCTGTATGCCTGCACCTTGGAGAGATTTAATCTATTATCCTGAATAACTTCATTTCTGAACCCTTTTTACATTCCTCTTATGTTCAGTTCTGAATTTATCTTCATATCTTTTTGCCAGGTATCTTGATGTGCAATTCTTCACATTAAATGACCTCCCACACTTATGATTAGGATTAAACACCTTGATCTGAAATGTGCATACATTAGCAACCTTTAGAGCATGAATGTTCCACTCACAGCCCTCTTCAACACATTTTGCATACACCCTCCTAGCATCACTTTTTGTCACCTTTATATTTTTTTCTGGTTTTAACAGCATGAGCATGGACAGCTTCTCTAAATTGTTTCATTGTGCTAAACCGCATTCCTAATTCAAATGCAGGTTCAAACATATCACTAACTCTAAACCCTGGACATTTTGATATGCCATTTCCATCATCACACTCACCCTCACCTTCACTATGAAAGTCATCCCCATTTAGCATCAAATCATCTTCAGAATGTTCAGATTCAGACCCAGATTCTTCTATCCCTGCATTACCCTCCCCTTCATCCTCCTCAACAGTCAGACCCTCATTTGGCACATCATCCCCAGATTCTAGTACCTCATCACCCTCAAAATCACCCTCCCCATCACCCTCAGTTTTCCCATCATCACTTAGGTCATAATCACTATCATTAAATCCCTCACCACCACCAGTTTCATTATCTTGTACCTCATTATCTACCACATCAGCAGGTTGCATCACTTTAACAGGGTTTGAAGACCTAATTTGAGTTGTGGACTCTTGAATCTTGGCATCTAAATAGAAATTAAACTCTCTGTTCTTATTAACAAAACCATCAGTCATTTGCAGCAGGTCTGTTTGAAATACAATCTCTCTTAATCTAATTCCCACCAGTCTATAAAACTTTTTTGGTCCCTTATACCCCAACTGATTAGCTAATGTATCTAAATAACTCATGCATATCAGATCAACATCAAAATAATCCCACACAGCAACACTACCCTAAGATAATGAGCTTGGGGAGAATGAAAAATTTCATCCCTATGATAGATCTTTATAGTCACCATTCTGTCAAAATTTTCTGGAAAAAAAAATAAAGCAGGAATCTTTTATTCTCAGAATAAGACATATACAATACAAAATGCAAGAATCTTTACAGACAAGAGGGGCCAGCAGATGCATAAAAAACAACATATCTCTTCAATAAAAAATCATTAGCCCCACCGAATCTAAGAATGCCCCCCCCCCCCCCTAAATTAACATCAGCCAAACGCACAAAAGTCCAACAAACACACATTATTCCAGCATAATATACTTTAAAAACACAAAACTTTCATCCCAAACATGCCAAATGTATGATTAAAAAGCAAATTTACTGTACAATGGGTTTGGGCAACCTATGAGACAATCTGGGCGCCTCGACATTGTGCGCAGCAACTTCGAACCACTTCCAAATCAGCCTTGTTCTTGTTCTTTTACAAAGATTTGGGCAAAAAACATGTAATGGAATTAGGGATTAGGGATTTTTCAGAGAGGGGTTTTGAGAGAAATGGGGGTTTGTTTAGGGGGCTTCACATTTGGGAATGAAATTAGGGATTAGGTCATTTCTAGTCTTCAGCATTTCCTCCACTGACTTTGACTAGCAGACGCGTGAGCAGCACGTGCTTGCTGCCGTCTATTTTTTAATGGCAAACGTCAAAAGGTCCAAAAATGTTTATATTTGTCAAAATTTGGGACTATTTTGAAACTCGCCTAAAGTGCGGACCATAAGTGTCGACCCCCTATCTAACGGGACCAAAAATGCAATTTTGCCGATGTAATTGCAACATATTGATTCACTAAAAGAAAAAAAAAAAAGAATAGTATCATTATATTGTGTTTAGTTGCTTTCGAATTAATTAATATAAGTGGGATTTTTAAATGTATGCTTTATATTTTTTGAATGATTACACGAAGTGATAATATAACATAAAGTAATTATCATGCCCTGCCTATAACCTTTTCTCCTTGGTAATACAAAATCATGCATTGTGTGGATATATACAAAAAGGGGGTTTGAAATTGAGAATTTTTTCATTTTTAACCAACACCCTCTTGCTAAAGAAGATTAAACTACTCTAAGAAAAGAAAAGACAAAAAAAAAAAGACTATTTTCATGTAAGATGGGCGTAGTCTATAAAATTCAAAAACACCCGTTACACATTGTATTCGATAGGGGTTATTCATAAATATTTTCTAAAGATAAAATTATCCTGAAATCAATTGGAATTTCAAATTAAAATAAAAATCTGAGTGCTTTTACCTGGTCGAACTTGGCCCGACTCGATATGACATGTGGAGCCACAACATAAGTCGGGGATCACCTTAGGATCCATACTTGATGCTTTGTCACGTTGTTCCATGCATGATATTATTCTAATTGCTCTATAATCACCCTAAACAATCTATTCATTAAAGTATTCGTATTTATTACTATTAAGTTTTTGTTCTATCTCATTTAGGTATTCATCAGAAGGGTTTTAGTGGGGAATACCTCGGTAAGTGTGCTATTTTTCTTAAGGACCCATTCATGTATGCCCGATCGAGATACCTTGAACACTCCAACCTTCATACTAGCAGTCTCCCGACCTCAATTAGGATTAGTGTTTGATTGCTCGGAGCTTGAATTGCTAGCATGTTATTTGTGATGCAATTTAAATTGGGTCGGTTGGTTAGAGCAGTCTCACAAGTTTGCTTAATACCCCTACTCTAGGGGTCTGATTAACAATCGAAATCGAATCTCAGAGCTAGTGAGTCTTGATTTGAATTGTCCTTGTCCTTAATAATGGACAGTCAATTCGCCATCCTTGCATGTTTTGTAAATTACTTGATTGGCCAAGGATGCCACTTCAATTACCATACACACTCTTATGTTGTGTACATGATGTGGGGTCCACCTACTTAGCTCGTGAAATTACTAAAACACCCTTCAGGAGATGAAGAAAGGATCATACACTCCAAGGATTCGCGTCTTTGACATTATATGATATTTTGGTCAGCCGATGCACCACATATCAATGTCCTATTGTCTTTTATGTCATTTTGATGTGATTGGTCCAACTCTTTTTTATGTCATGTTGATGTGATTGGTCCAACTGGACTACACAATAAATACCCCGAGGCTCCAAAATGCTAGATATGTTACATTCATATATTTAATGCACCGACTTTGCCATAAAATAGACCTTGACTGTAAGTTTTTTTTTTTTGGTTAGATCACTATTAGTTTCTGCATTGGTGTTTTCCTGTGAATTTTATTCAGTGTTTGAATTCTAGTTGGGTTTAATGTAATTTACCTCCATGTGATATTGCAAATAATCAAATTACTCCCTTATGAAAAAATAATAGCAGTTTACATCCCTATGTTCTTTAAAATGGAGTAATTTACCTTTTTAGACAGAGAGGTAAATTTTTCCATTTAAAAAACACAAGGAGGTAAATTGCTATTTTATTTTTCATAGGGAATAATTTGCTCATTTTCAATATCACAGGAGGGTTGCTTACATTTTTTTCCATTCTAACTAGTTATTCCGGGGAAGCATAAATTCACAGAAGGTAACTACTAAGTTAGACATCGTCTTCATCCCATGTTTGTGAAAGTTTGCTCATGGAATTAAGGGTGGAATGAATTTAGGAACAAAAATAAGGGTGAAAAAATAATTATATTTAAATAGCATTCTTATAATTGGTATATACAAAAAATGAGAAAGTAATGGAATATAGCTATTACTTAGTTGATTCTATTCACATTATTGGTAAACCGAAAGAAATGATTAGTAATGAAATGAAAGTACTTTTATGACAAATTTGTTCTTTAGTAATTTTTTTAAATATTCAAATTATTCATATTTTATTGAATATGTTGCATTTAACTGTATAATAGTAGTATTTTTAAAAATTTCCCAAAAAAGGTTATAACAATTTATAAAACATATCATATGTTCTTAAAAAAAATATATGATTTATTTATTTACTCAAGAAATAATTTGTTGATTCATAACATACGGATAGTATTTTCTTCCCATAAAAGAACTATATTGATTTGAACAACCAAATGGATTAATCTCTTCCATCAATAATGCATCTATTGTTATTTTTTCAATACTCAGTTAAAGTAATATTTTGAATTAATAACAAATTAAAACTAAATATCAAACTAATATTACTTTTTTATTACCATGGATACAATCATTTCTTAGTACTAGATAATGCTTACATTTAATAGCAATTAGAACTAAATATTAAACTAATAAGATGATCAACTATATTGTATGAAACTACTCCATATATCCATAAAGAAAAAATATATATGTCAAAAGTTTGTAACTTGTTCTATTAGAAAGATAACTTTATAAAAAAAAAAAGTATTCATATTGAGACAGGGAATAATTAATCCCTTACCTAAGAGAATAAGAATATATAGGTATAAATATTCCCAAACGTAAATTATACCAATCAACATAATGACATATGTAGGAATAGACTTGGCAATGCTCATTCTTACTCCACTCTAACATATATCATGTATTAGGAACATTTGAATTTTTTTTTTTAATTTTATAGGTGAGATAACGTTATGAATTATAAATATATCAATGTATTAAAGATTTAAAACTTGCCTTAACCTATTTAGACAGCAAAATGTGAATTTGAATGATCATCGAGCTTAGATTTTTAAAGATAGCAAATATTCAATTATGCCAAAAATCAACTAAATTGACCCAACACACGGCGCATGTACTCCTACCTAGGACTGAAAAAATAATCAAACTATTCAATACTCGATTGAAATCAAACAATAAACTCGTTTGAACTCGATTTGTTAAGTTTAACAAACCAAACTTGAACAAAAAAAAAAAAATTCGGTAAACTTTTGAACTTGGCTCGAGCTCATTTCCATATAGTGCAAAAATAATAAAAATATACTTTAAAAAAATATCAAATTACTCAAACTCGACTCCCGTTTGATCAGATTAAAGCTCGTTTCAGCTGGATTATATAATAATCAAATCATATTCAAAAATAATTTTTGAAAATCAACAATAAATTCAAATAAATTTAAAGGCCAAATTGCATAATACCCCCCTGTGTTTTCTTGAAATAGTTAAAAACTCCCCTGTGTTTTAAAAATAGACGAAAAAACCCCTGTAATTTCAAAAACCATGCCCAAAACTCCCCTTCCATTAGAAATTAATGGAAGGTTTCTTTCACGCGTTGTGAGTGTGAAATTGCATGATTCTTTACCGCTTTTCACCCTATTTTGAATTGAAGTTGATAAAAATACCCTTATTTGCTTTTATAAGGCACCTACTTTGTTTCTTTTGATTTGGGAATTTTTTTTGTATTTTTTGTTTATTTTCATCAATCCTAAAAGAATAATTTTGTTATTAAATATACTTATTTAAATATTTAAATATTAAAAAGTGTATGATTTTTTTAAAAATCTAAAAAATAAATTGAAATAAATTATATTATATTGTAAAAAATATAAAATTATTTCTTTAAGATTTTTATTTATACAATTTACTAAAATTGAATTCATAAATTTAAATATCTATACAAATATAAATAGAAAGTATTTAAATAAATTATATTATACTGTAAATAATATAATCTTTTTTTATTTTTTATCTAAATCAATATTTAATTAAATTCAATTTAGATAATTTATAAAAATAAAATATTTTTGTAATTAAAAAACTTAAAAAAAATGGGCGAAGGCCGACCAAATAGCTCTGGGCGACCGCGACCTCGGTCGCCCAGCTTAAATCGACCGCGGTCGCCCCCTCTACACTGGGCGGCTGGCAATGGGGGGTTGGGGGTAAGGGTGGGCGGCGAACGGGGGGTTGGGGGTTAGGGTGGGCAGGGGGTGGGGAGGGGGGTTGAGTTGGGTTGGGTTAATTTTATTATTTTTACTCTTTGTAAATAATATTTCTTTTTTATAATTTATAATTATAAATTAATATATATTAAAATTGGTTAAATCTAAACCATTAATCTATTATAAATTTAAAATCTAACGGTTGAAATGGATTCATTAGATTCTACGGCTTATATGCAATCAAAAAAGATCTTACGATCGTAGAAATAAGAAATAATATAAATAGATGAGGGTATAATGGTCTTTTGATAAAATGTTTAACGCCGTTAGCTTCAGTTAACGTTGAGAGGCAAGTGTGCTATATTTACGAAAACAAATGAGGTATTTTGCCTATTTTTAAAACACAGTGGGTTTTTAGTTGAATTTTTAAAATATAAAAATATAATATGCAATTTGACCAAATTTAAATAATAATGTATTCAACTCGACTCGAATTATTTCCATCCCTACTCCAACCCTAGGATAGAGATGAAAAAGCAAACTTCTACAATGTATGTATAGTACAGGCCCCATGCTTTTGATTATGGGCCATTATTAAAAAATTGTCTAATCCAACCCTCCACTAAACAAACAGGCCCTTGGAATACGTGCACTAGGACTCCTTTTGCAATAAGGCCCATTGGATTCTGATTAAATTTCTCGGCCCGCTTTTGTCCTCGTAAAAGGGTACGGCCTCTCGTCCTCTTGCCCTCCTTTCAGCGAAAATACTCGGAGAAATATAATTTATTTTATTTGTGATTTTAGTCTCATTATTTTACGACTCAACAAATTTAATTCAATAAATCCAAAAAAATTGCAATCTATATTCTATTAATACTTTGAGTTAAATTGTTAATGGATGGAGCACGTGCCAAACACATGCTCCGTTAACTTTATTTCTTAAGTTAACAGCCCATCATTAATAATTTAACGAAAAGTGTTGATGAGACATAAATTACTATTTTTTTGAACTTGTGAAACTAAATTTGTTAAGTAGTAAAACAGAGGAACCAAAATCACAAATAAGATAAATTATGAAACGTAAATTACAATTTTTTTGAAAATACCCCACAACACACCTGACAGATAATTTAATGAAATGTCAGTATATTTTTTGAGAAAATAGTTCACCATTACTCAGTAGTTGAGCTTTAGTTTTGCTTTCTTCCAACGTTGTCCCTCCGTCGACAAGGTCTTACCTTTTTGTGCTGAAATTCAGGAGAATTTAATGTTATCTATCCACTTTTGTGTGTTTTCATTGTAATGCGCTATGAATTTTGTCCCATGTTTACAAACATTCTTGAAGAGGGTGTTTGGCTCGCTTTTTTTAAAACATTTGATAAGTTTCTACATCTTAGAAGAGGTTTTAACAATTTATTAGATGTTGAATCTTACCTTAAAAATAAAATTTTAAAGTGTTTGGGTAAAATAAGATATTGAAACTTAAGGTAAATTATATTTTTGGTTTCATAAGTAGACCTAATTTCAATTTTAGTCCCACAATGTCTACCATTCGCGAATTACGTCCCATATGTGATATTTTTTTTTCAATTTTAGGACTCATTGAGGATTTTCATTAATGATGTGAACGGAAGTTTGTTTCTCCGTTAAGTGGACCAATTTTGGAGGAAAATTGACCACAATTCAACCACTTTTGGAGGAAAATTGACCCACTTCTTCTTCCTCTTATATGAACTCATTTATTTCTTATTTCCTCCATATTTACCAACAAACAAAATTTAAAATGACTGATATTTCTTTATATATAATATATTTTTATTTTCATTTGTACAAATCAAATTTTTCGATCGAAAAAAAAAATAGGAACACAAATACAAAAATAGAACAACATGACTGCAATTTATGTTTTAATAATTGTTGTTCTATTTTTTTAATAAAAATAATATATATCTATATTCATGCTAGTCGAATATTAATATAGATATATATTTTCTCTTTTAATGCAATGACTATTTCTAATTATATAACTTATAATTTCTTGAACTTATATTTTTTTTTATTAAATATAATATCATAGCAATCTTATTTTTATATATAATGTGATAAAAGGTCTAGTCATATCAAGGCTTCAAAGGCCAAAAAAGGTAGGAATCTCTACTCCATCTCAAGGACTAAAGGACACCAGCTATTACGGCAGCAATGACAAGAGCTAAGCTACCTCAGGCAAGTCAAGAAGCCTATTTAGAGCTACCTCTTTCAGGAGTAGAACTAAGGAGATTCTCATCAATTTTCTCAACAACCACTTTCCCATCCCAAGACCACCAATTTTGCAAATTGACCCTACGGGCCGGGCCATTTATATTTTAATTATATATATAAGAAAAAAGATTGTAAGTGTACTGCTTACAATTTTATGACTGGTTGCTACCTTGTGTAACGACCAACATTTTCTTTATTTTTTAATTAAAAAATGATGTTTAGTTTTTGATCGTGAGTTGGGCTCTCGATCGCTCGCGATTGTTTATTCTTTTCTATTCTTTTTTGTTTTTAATTTAATTGTTTATTATTTATTAATTAAAATTTTAAATAATAATTAATATTTAATTTTATATAATTAAGTGTTAATATTAAGTAATTATTATTTTAAAATTTTAAATTTATAATTATTATTTATTAATATATTAATTATTTTTACTAAATAAATACAATATAGTTTTTAAAAATTAATAAGTATATTGACTAAACATGAGTCAAACTCAAATACTTTTTTTTTCCCTAATTAATCGAATTGAGCATGAACCAGCTTGAACACTTATCGAACAAAAATCGCTTTTGTATAAATTTAGTTTGTTAAATTTAATAAATCAAATTCAAACGAGCTTTCAAATAAATATAATTAAGTTTATAATAAATAATAAATATAGTTATTAAATAAATATGGACTATAATATTACATTGTGTCACAAAAAAATAGAAAATATTATAAAATTAATACAATTGTAAATTTTGATAATGACCATCTGTCCCATAATGTCGTTGGTATTGGTATCGAGTTCTTTTTTTTTGTCACCTAACAGTTCTGTTGGCTTATTTTATTTTTTAAACCATGATTAACTATATTTTTTGGACATTATTAGAATTTATAATTATTACTAATTTTATCATAATTTTATCTTTCTTTTACACTAAATTTTATATGTACACGATACAATATTATAAACCATTTTTAATAAATAAGGATATACATAAATTATTAAAATTTTTATAATATAGTTGTTAATTATAGTTTAAAAAATAAATGAACCAATAAAACTGATAGGTGAGAAAAGAAAAAGACCTCGATATCAATGTCAAAAAAATAATTATGGGATTAGTGGTTATTATTATAATTTACAATTATCACTAACTTTATAATATTTTTTATTTTTTTTGTACAGAATGTAATATTATTTGGTCATATTGAATTAATAAATATATTTATTAATTTTAAAAAATTATATTATATTTATTTAATAAAAATAATTAATATGTTATTAAATAATAATTATAAATTTTTAATTTAAAATTTTAAAATAATAATTAATAAATATTAATAATAAATATATATAATTAAATTTTAATTATTATTTAAAAGTTTAATTAATAATTAAATTTTAAAAAAAAAAACAATCACGAGCTGGGCTCGCGACTTTCAGTCACGAGCCCAGCTTCCAATCAAAAATTGAATTAAACATAATTTTTTTAATTAAAGAAAAGAGAAAAATGCTGGTCGCTACCTTGGGCAACGATCAATCATAAAGTTGTAAGTGTACCACTTTCAGCAGTACACTTACAATTTTATTTTTTCTTTATAATTTTAATATAAATGAGTCCCTACGGGCCAGTAATTGGATTAGGTTCAAGATATAAAAAGCGGGAATTTTTCAATTCGAAAAAAAAAAGATGTCTTCCTCTCATGTGTATCATGAAACTGTAAATGAGCCCCTACCGTCACCAAAGCCGCCGGACAGTGCGAATTGCAACTTCAACCCATTATCATTCAGGGATATGACGGCGAGGAGCCTAAGTCAAGATACGAATATGGCATACCCCCAGTTCCCACCAACTCACACCATATTGAACGAGGAAACAAGGAGCAAAGAGCAAATCTCCCCGTATAAAAGCAAACTACTCCAATTATCAGCGCATTTCTACTTTCCAACTTGGTTAAAAAATTTCTATTATCCGTCTAAGGAACGAAGAGTAATGGAGAGTGGGAACCTAGATAGGAAGTCCCCAGCCTTAAGCCTTACAAAAAAAACCATGGAAAGTATTAGGAAGCCTTGGAAGCAATCTCTAATTATAAAAGTTACAGGCGCCCAAATTTCAATAACACGATTATACCAACATCTTCAAAAAATTTGGGGCATCCAAGGACGGATTAACATCACGATGTAGGACTTGGTTGTTATATTACACGTTTAAGCAACCAAGAAGATTATTTTGTTGCACTAGCGGGTGGTCCATGGTTCTACCAAAATCGTTACTTGGCCATAGCTCAATGGTTCCCAAATTTTAGGCCATCATCAACAACCTTTAACACTATGGTCACCTGGATTCAACTCCCTGAATTACCGACTGAATATTATAATTTTAAGGCACTTTTTAAATAGCAAAATTGATTGGTAAACCTATTAAAGTGGATTATCATACTGGATCGGTCTCAAGGGGAAGGTATGCACGCTTATGTGTTGAAGTGGATATATCTAAACCTCTTTCTTCAGGTATCAACATGGGAGAATGGACGCAACCTCTTGCATATGGACTGAAAGCAGACTTTTGCCACTCCTGTGGGACTATTGGGCACTTAAAATCAAACTGTAAATTCATTGATAGAGAACCAAATGAAAAATCATCAACGCAAACGCAAGAGGTCCTCGAAACAAATCATCAAGAACATAGGGATTTGTCAGATTGAAAAATTATTAGACATCGTCCAAAAAGATACCCATTTAGAAACAAGAACACGCACCAACTACAATTATATGCAAAACTCACAATGACTGAGAAGTCGGATAAATTGGAGGAGGCCAATACAAAGGAGTTGACCTTCGCACAGTAAATGCATCTAAGAAGAACAACCAAAAGATTTGGGTACCCAAAGGAAACTCACGTCCACTTGAAGGTACTTCCAAAGAAACATTGACCCAATCCTGGGTTACCGTACATGAAACACCTACAGAGAAAGTCCAGAACTCAGCCTCATCACCGGCAACTACACAAAATCAAAATCCCCTAGTGGTAGAAATGGAGCCCACTGTTTTTGTCACTACGTAACCAAGTGGAAAGAAAGGAGGTTTCCAAGGATCAGACAGAGTCCATAGTTTGCAGCCCAGTTGTTTGCCGACAAAATTCTACGTGTTCGACTACGTGTTATAACGACGCCCTTATCAGCCCAATTACACATGCAGGGACTTCCACATCACAATTGCTGCAGCCACAAAATACAAAAGATGAAAAAGATAGAATATTAGTGCATCCCACCATCAAAAACCGGAAAAGAAAATCCACCTAGAACAGAGGAAACAACGTCAGAAGCATTTAATGCACTTCCATCTTGTCCCACGCAACCTACTTCTGAAGTTGATATAAATTTGCACTCAACAGCAGCCATGTAACCACAAAACAAAACTTCCAACTACAACAAAATAGCGAAAAAAGATGGCACCAAATCTTCCCCAAGCATCTCAAGAGTCAGCCATGCAAAAACACCATGCAATAATCAGGAGCCAGAACTTGACTATCATTTCACCAACCCAAAACAACAGTACACAAACCACCCAAAACCTGATTTCAAGCCTCCAGAACCTGAGCAATGCAACGATACTACCTCCTCCACCTCGTTTCCCAATGGGACAAATGCACCTCGCCAGCCCCGAGCCCCTATTTCCCTCCTGGATTCGAGCCAAATTTTGAGTTTAGGTCCTCCCACAAACCAAACTCAACCAGAAAACCTAAATACTCAAAATCATCCAGAGGAAAACCCCATGCAACAGGAATTGGCCAGAACCCGAAGCAACATGCTAACCCTAGGTCAATACGAGTTCAAAATCCAACCAATGCATGTAGTCCCCATGTTTTCATAAACCCCCCATCCCCCCTCCCCCCCACAGTATCCAAAAGTCATTATAGATATAAGCTAAGAGATGGAGTCATTTGCAAGAGAGAGAGAGAGACAGGGAAATCCAATATCATGTTCTAGTCTTCCCAATGCAAAGAGAAAATCGCAACCCTCAACAACCCAGTGCTCCAAAATGCCGTGCAGTGGAGAACCAGAATCAAGTGAACGGCTACTTGTCCTTAATCTCTCCCCCAATTCCCCCCATCATGAAGATTCTAGTCTGGAATTGTAGAGGTGCATGGAGACCAGAATTTCTAAATGTGGCCAGATCTCTGATGAATCGCTATACTCCGACGATGTTTGTGATCCTTCATACACGTATGCAGAATGAAAGATCTAAAACGATGATTCGTAGAATCCGTTTTGATAGCCATGTAGTTGCGGCATCTGTGGGACTCTCAGGTGGTATATAGGTTATCTAGAACTCTTCAACGGTTATGGCGGGAATCGCGCGAAGCACCAACAGAACTGTACATGTTGAAGCTTGGATGAAAGGAGACGATCCTCATTTTTATGCTGACGGCGGTATACAACCACCCGCAACGACATCTCCAATCCCAGGTTTGGGCTGAGCTTAAACATTATGCTGCATTAAATTCCAAATGGATAGTGATTGGGGACTTTAATAATATTCTGCATAAAAACAACAAAATAGGGGGAAATCCTGTTTCTTATAACAAAACGAAGGATTTTGAAACTGTGTTAATGCATGCAACCTCATAGACTTGGGTTTCTCAGGTCACCCTTGTACTTGGACGAACAAAATGTTTGGTTCTTCGTTTATCTGTGAACGATTGGATCGAGTTTTTGTGAATCAAGATTTCCTTCAATCCCATCCCAACTCCAAAGTCTATCATCTTGTAGCACCTACGTCGGATCACTCTCCCATTATGTTAGAAACAGAAAAAGAACCTTTTAGGCGACCTTTATTTAGATATGAAATACTATGGTCTAAATATGATAGTTATAAGAATTTGGTCCAGGATATTTGGGAAAAAGGTCAGTACGATAATGCGGATGACGATTTTCTTTATAAATCTAGATACTTAGCTACTGAATCTTTTAAATGGAAAAGGCGTAATATTGGAAACATTAAAATTTTTTGTAAATTTTATGTCATTTTCTGCAAATTTAAAAAAAATCAGAAATTTTCGATAAATTTCCAAAATTATGAAAATTCTGAAAATTTCAGAAATTAATTAGAAATATAATATAATTATTAGAAAATCTGAAAGTTTTATTTTTTTCTGTTTTAAAAAATATGGAAGTCTCAATTTTTTTCAAATTTTGGAAATTTTCTAAATTTTTGTAAATTGTATGTAATTTTCTGTAAATTTAAAAAAAAAAAATTGGGTAGTTTTCTATGATATATGAAATTTCTGAAATTTGTTAATTTATGTAATATATATGAAATTTATGTAATTTCTATGATATATGAAATATATGAAATTTTTTATGTAATATATGAAATTTGTTAATTTTCTTAAATTTTAAAAAAAATTGTGTAATTTTCTATGATATTTTGTAAGGATATAGGAAAATATTGGTATTTAGTATAAATATAGAGGAAAATAGAAGGATTTAGTGCAATTTTAGGATAAAATATGGTATTTAGTATAAATATATAGAAAATAGAAGGATTTAGTAAACATTGTAGGAAAAATTTCAATAACAAAGTTGGGATTCATTATCCATTTGTTTAGATAATTTTAGGATTTAGTTTGCATAATTATTTTAAAAAATTAGAAAAATTATCATTATTCAAATAAATTGATACTTACATGTATTTTTTAACTTCATAGCACTAATATTTTAAAAAAAAATTCTAGATCATGTCTGGTCGGGATTTTCCACCTCGAGGAGGTGGACGTGGTCGTAGTCGTGGCCGCGGTCGCGCGGCGAACTGGCTCTACCGTCGGCCGTGTTGCTTCCCAGGATGGGGAAGCAGTGTTCCGACCACCACGACCACCACTGGCAGAGCAGGCACCCGCACCACCTGCGCCGGATCAGCAGCTCCGGACCATCCACTATTACACCGGCGGTCGATCCGGCCCGTCCATAGGCTGCCCCACCACCACCACCCCCACCGGCCCCACCACTCCCACCACCATTCGCACGCCAGTACATCATACTCGCTAATGCGAGGTATATTTATATTTTTAATTTTTTTTGTAATTTAAATTAATATTTTAATGGTATACTAATTATTTTATAATTTCAGTTCTGATCGGAAGATCCACGAGCGCATGTACGCGGTCGTGCGAGGACACTATCCCCATCCTTAGGGCAGTTTGCGCAAGATGAGAGCACCAGCTTTTCTGGTTTGAGAGTTTGAAGGTAACGACAATTATTTTTTATTTTTAAATATTTTAACAATCTACTGTAATGATATATGTATATTTTTTTTAATACAGATGACGTACTGGTGGGACGCCGACGACGAATCGATGTTCAAGATCTTCCACATTTGGGTGGGGAAGTTCCCCAGGAAGAAGTTTGTCCTCGCCAGACAGTCCCTGCAAAAGCCGCTAGGCTAGCGAACGAGGTGTGGCGGCAGCTCCTCCTGTACTGGGAGTCCCCGGAGTTCAAGCAGGAGTGCGAGAAGAACAAGGCGAACCGGAACGCTAACCCAGCCGCATCCGCTACTGTGTACCGCGGGGGAATCTATCTCCGTCGGTATGCACAATCGGAAATTGGTAAGATATCTAATGTTATTTCAATTATTTATTACTATTAAATAAAAATTGTAATAACTGTTTCCCATTTCTTTTTACAGGAGGAGCAGCTCGGCCGGCCACTGAAGCAGATGGAGTTATTCTCCAGATGCTACAAGAAGAGGCCGACGGCAGTTGAGCGGGTCGAGGGGCAGTAGAGGTGGCGGTAAGTTGTAATTAATACACTCTACTTTATTTTTTTAAATGTTTGAGAATTTTCTAATTTATTGTAATTATTTTTGCAGGAGATGTTCCAGAAGATGATGGAGGATTATCAGTCTCAGGCCCCGTGCAATCCTGAGGATCCTGCTTCCGAATCAGATGGCTCGGTGGCGCAGACCGAGCAGCAGATGTGGCTCACTTGCGTCGGGGGCAAGAACAAGGGTCGAGCATTTGGTCTTGGTTCTGAGGCCCTGGGTCTCAGCCAGACCGTTACCTCGCCATCACCACCGCCACCGCCACCGCCCGCTCCAGATCCAGCGCCTTCGTCAAACATGTAGGGTCGGTTGGTCCGCCTCGAGGAGATGATGGTGGACCTGATGGGCATGATGAAAGACATGCAGACCAGTCGCTCCTGCGCCGGCCCGTCATGGCCTCCTAGAGACTCCACCCTTCCAGACATTGATGAGATGGACGAGGAGTAGATTATGTATTTTCTTTATTTTGATTTTTTGTAATTAAATCGGATAATATTCGTATTTAATATAATTTTTATTTCTAAATTATGCATTTTCATATTTAAATATTAATTATATAATCAAAATATTATTTATAATTAAATTTATATTTAAATGATAATAATTATTACTAAAAAAATTAATAATTCATCTTTTAGGAACGGTACTTTAGACAGCAATTGCAGCTCCAAATACCGCTCCTATATTTGACTGTTTAAAAATATATACCGTTCTCAATGACGATGAAAAACCATTCCAAAAATAGAAGCCAACCGTTCCTAAAGACGGGACTTACCGTGCCTACATATATTCCAAAATTAATTCTTTCGTGGTTAGGCTTTCGTTCTAAAGAAAATACCAAAAAACCGGTCTAAAATGGTATTCCAAAGTTAGAGTGCAAAACCCGTTCCTAAATCACGTGACAAAATGTATTCCAGTTACCGATCTTAATGCATACAACCTGCCGTTCTTACATGTATTCCAGATACCATGCTAAATTGTATCCACAACATAGTGTGATAATTCCAAAATGTGTTCTAACTACCGTTCCTATTTGCGCGATTTAATTTCGATGCTACCGTTCCTAAAGTTTATAAGGTGTTCCAAATACAAAAATTATAAATTTATACGTACAAAGGTAATTAAGAACGGTAGCACGAAAATATTCCAAAAACCGTTCCCACTTAGGAACGATAATAATTAGGATCGCCTCTTATTTCCACGGATAGCCTCCCGTTCCTCAATCGTTCTTAATTGCAGTCCAAAAGGTTCAAGTGAAGTATTTACCGTTTCAAAAAATTAAAAACAACCGTTCCTGTTTACCGTTTTAATTCCCGCTTTTTTTGTGTAGTGTTGGGTCATGAAGCTATCCAAACTTGTTACAAGCTTACTCAAAAGAAGATCTTAACTGATCCGAGGTGCTACCTGTGCAAGACTGCAATCGAAAATGAAAGCCATTTATTTGCTTACTGTCCTGTGTTACGACAAATTTATAGAACCTTACCGCTAAGTTTGCAACTTTCAAACACCATCCTGATCCTCAACAATCTCAAGCCCCATCTTTTGGATTCCCTAAATACCGTTCACTCTTTCTAGTACATATGGAAGATGAGAAATAGCTTCATTTTTAAAAATATCCCTCTGAACTTCACCCTTGCACAATCCAAAATCAAAGCTTTAAACAAATTTTTCGCTAAAAAAAAACCCCCTAAATAGGTTGCTTTTATCAATATCAAATAGAATCCCCCACCACTATCTATTTACAAGATAAATCTAGATGGAGCCTCCAAAGGAAACCCAGGCCCTTGGGGAGCGGGAGGACTTGTAAAAAAATTCACATGGAGATTTTATTGCGGGGTTTGCATGCCCAATTCGTTTTACTATTAACAATAGAGTGGAACTTTGGGCTCTTTGGCTCGGTCTATGCCTTGCGAAAGATCTAGATATTAATAATTTGATTATTGAGACTGACTCCATGTTTGTTGCAAACAGCATGACTGGAATGCAACTACTTCAGCAAACATAATTGACGAAGCTTCTTCAAGCATGCAAAATAAAAATGTCTGAAATCCAGCATGTCCAAGATAAACACTGCTACAGAGAGGAAAATCAAGCAACGAACTACTTAGCAAATATTAGTATATCATCGACTATAAACCAGTTTTTTGACGCACGTCCAAGCTTCTTGAAAATTTTTGTTACCGGCGACATGTTATCTACGTATATTAGATTTAGGAAGTAATTTCTTTGTAGCTGCTATTGCATCTGTAAAACCTGTTTACATGTATATAATATCTATATAAGTTTTTTATTTTTTTTTAAAAATAAAAAAAGCTTTCGAGGTGGGTGTGTAAAATGAAAAGGAAGGTTATTATTTTGTGTCCTTGAGAGAGAAACCTAACACTTGAATTCATCATGACACTTGAGAGCCTTGTGGAGAAGAGTTTTAAGTGTAGATTTGCGGGTTTGGAGAGTCATAAGTAGTATTGGCATACTTGGATATATATATATATATATATATATGTATTAGATTTTTATGATAAAAAGAAAAGAGAAACGCTAGGGGCTGAATTGCACGTACAACCAATAATGAATAAAACTGCCGCCACTCAATGCGATATTCATAGTTCCATAAATAAAGGCCTTCCACGAGCAACTTCCAACAAATAACAAGCAACATTGAAATCATTCCTTGTGGGCACAAGAATACTTTCAGCCAAAATAAGGGTCATCTATTCTGTAACTATTCAGGAATTCTCTCTCAACCATATATATATATTGATAGTGCTAGGAAATATCTAGAATATGCGAATTACCAAAATACCCTCAAATGTAAGCGAATTTACGAAAATGCTATTTAGCGGAAGTTATTAGTGGTTATTAGTGGAAGTTATAGAAAGTAGTTGTTAGTAGAAGTTATAGAAAGTAGTTGTTAGTAGAAGTTATAGGTAGTGGTTAGTGGGGTAATGAAAAATTACTAAGGCACCCCCTCATATTAAATCTCGGCCGTTAGATTGAAGGCGGTTAAGGACAATGTCGTATTTTCACCCTATGTCGTTTACTACAAATAGGGGGTGAAATCCTTTGTAAAGGCATCTTATTTCATTTATAGAAATCTACTTTTTCTACTTTTGGAAGAAATTCTGAAGTTGTTTGCCTCGCGACGTCGTTTCGAGTTACCGTGCTTAGATCAACAATCTCCCGAATCTTACACCATCAGCTTAGCGCCGTCTGTCGGAACCAGGTCTAGGCATTGAAGATTAATACTCGTTTGAAAGCGAGGAGTGCGAATGTGGGGCAAAAGGAACCCGAGAGAGGACGGGAAGAGTGTGAGCAAGGCCACACCTTGGAGAATCCGCCAGCGCACAGCCAGTAGGAGGAGAGGCAGGAAGAGGCCGAGGCTCCACCTCCACCCTCAGTTATTCAGATAACTCCCGAGGCTCTTCGCCAGTTGGTGGAGGATGCATCTGCCCAAGTGGCCGAGAGGGCAGTGTGTTAGAATAGGTGACCAGAAAGTCAATGGTATTGGCTGTTCTGAGAACCATTCGTCAATCTGTGAACAAGTAATATTATGTTAATGAATGTAGTAAGGATTCATAGGCATGAGTTTGTTGTACTTACTACTTGCATCGTTACGATGTCACAACAAACGCCCACAGACTGAAATAACATTTTGGGAAATTGGAACTACGCTTGGAGGTAGGTTCATGAAATCAGTTTCGCCGAATCAGTCTGAAATACTCCAAGTCAAAGGAATCTCGAGACAGGGCATCGAGAATCCATTTGAGACTTGCACTAAGCATCTGCTGTCGTGTTTCATCGACGGGTGACGAGGATCGTCTAAGCAGTGTTAGTGGGTCGGCCTGCTGGGGAGCGGCCGACTGAGGTGACTCGCGGGAATCGTCATATGGATGCTACTCGGGCTTGGTCGGTATGACTCGTATTCCCGGTTCCGATAGTACGGGATTAGTCCTCGGACTTGAGGATCACGGCAGTCCCCCACATACTAAGGCTGTATCTTGGATCTGGTGAAATTTGACCGATTATATCACATGGTCATGATAAGCCTCGTCCAGTGCAGTCGGTGTATGTAAGAACGGTGAATTCCAAGATAGGATCTGTCCCCTGTCAAAGGATATGACAGCAAGATCTCCTATGCGCTCGGAGATGGTTTAGACTCACAAAGTCTATGGCCATAGCACTTGATGTAGTGGGAAAGGATTTCCTACGTGGAGTTAAACCTATCTCGAGCATTATGCATAGTTGCCTAGTCAACGATGGGAACCGACCCCTAGACTAAAGGCCGGGAGACAGGCGACAGTAGGACCGTACCCGTACGTATCGAGCGTCGGTAGGACCGCACCTGCGTATAACTCGGAGCCTAAATGTTCACACCATAAATTCACCTAGTCTCTAGTGTCATGGACCGTTGCTAGATGGCCACCCATGGTAACGGACTACTTTGGTTATGAAATAACAAGAAGTAGGTCCAAGTCTAGCTGAAAGGTGAACCTAAAGAGTCACACCCGCTACACCAAATGAAAGGGAATTAATTTGGAATTAATTCCGGGAGAAGGTTTAATTTAATGGAATTAAATTATACTTCTTGGAGATTCACACCTTGATGAATTATTTTGAATAATCGGGCTTGAGTTCATAAATTAGATTTATGAATTTTATAAAGCATGGGCCTTCCTTTTAATTAGATTAAAAGGGTGAATTAATTAATTAGTGGGCTTGGTATATTAAATAGGATTTAATATAAAGTCCATGGGACTATTTAATTTAGAATTAAATAATCCCATTCTATGGAATTAATTAATGGGCTTGGTATTAAATAGGATTTAATATAAAGTCCATGGACTATTTAATTTGGAATTAATAAAGTCCATTCAATTAATTAATTAATGGGCTTAGTATATTAAATAGGATTTAATATAAAGTCCATGGGATTATTTAATTTAGAATTAAATAAAGCCCATTCCATAAAGCCCATCAAAATGGATGGACAAGATTTGATCTAGAGAATGATGAGATGAAGGGCCATGATTAATTTGACTTAATCAAAGCCTAATTTGACTAGGATTTGACTAGGTCAAAATCCTAGTCAAAGTGTGTCTCTTTGGAAGAGTTTGAGAAGGAATAGGAATTCCATCTTCTATAAATACTTAAAATACACACACTCACACCTAGTATTCTCTACAACTCTCATCTCTCATCTCTCTCAAGATTTTCGTCCATCATCTTCTTTTCTCTCCAAGAATTATACCTTGTTCTTCTTGATTTATTCAAGTTAAGAACATAAGAGACATTGATTGCGTTAATTCATAGCGTGTATCGATGTCTCTTCTCCCCAATTAATTTCTTGCTAGCACAAGGGTTGTTTGCTTTCCGGTGGAGCGAGTGAGATGATTTAGAGGGTCTCTTCTTTGAGATCTTGGTGCAAAACGGGGAACAATGCGTGTAGCCGAAACGAAGACAAAACTACAACCGGGTAGGTTCTTTAATTTCGTTTTTCCGGTTTCAATTCTATGGCCTCCATGTTATGTTTTATTGAACATGAGATACACCGAACGCCCGGGAGAATCAAGGGCACACCCCTTGATTCGTTTATGTACGTTATGCATGATTTAAATTCCATTTAATTATGTTTTGTAATTTTTTATTACGCACTATTTCGCGCTTCCGCTATACGCGCTCATCTCCCGGGCCGATCCACATATTTCTTTCAGTGGTATCAGAGCCCGGTTTGGTGTATAGGCCTAGAATTCTATGTGCTATGTGCGTTCAAGCATGATAAACGTGTTTTAATTTACGTTTATAGCATGTTTATCGTAGATATTTATTGGCGTTTAATTTTGCATGGGATTTTGGATCTTGGTTTTCTTGAATGTGTTAATACACGTTCTAGGGTTGAATTTATCTTGTGGTTCAGAAAAATTGCATGAAAAGTCGAAAAAGAGTGAAAAACGGCGAACCGGCAGCAGCAGCACGCTGGCCGCGCGCGTAGGCATGGGCGCCTGCGGGCGTGCGCGCGCGCGCCTGGCCGGCCGGCTGTGCCGTTTTCCGTTTCTCTTCCGTTTTTTGGCTCGTTTTTCAAAACTGTTTTTACTGAATTATTTTTATGATATTTTATGCATTATTCTCAACCCGTTGACTTAGAATATTTATTTTTTTGAGATTTAGAATTTCCTAAAATAAATATTGCTTGGTTGATGAGGAAAGGGTTTCCTAACAAGATTTAATTTTTGCAATGGTTGCACCAATGATCAAAATTCATATGTGAAATTTCGCAATAATTTCTGCGTTTTATGATGTTGGACATCATGGTTATTTTATGATTTGAGCATGAGTAGATCTTAACATGTATTAATATTGCACAAATTGTTGGATTTTGGAATTCTTGAATAAATGGGCATATTCTTGAATTGTTGATTTTTGTGTTTCAGAAAATTTTATTTTTTCTGTATAATTCTGGGAATTTTTCTGAATTAATTAACTTGGGGCATTTTAATTTTGGTTGAGATTTTATATTTCATAGAATTAATATTGCCTTGTTAATTATGGAAAAGGTTTTTCCAACAAAAATCGTTGTGCATAGGCACTATTATCCAATGTTTGGTGTGGATATTTTACATGTAGTTTCTGCATTTATTTTATGGTATGGATTATCATTGATGTTGGTATAGCATATTTTACGTGGGATATGTATTTGTGCTATTTGTGTTAATTGATTTGACAAAGGATGATCACAAAGCCCCTAGACCGCATGTATGGTTTATTTACATTTATTTGTTGGGTTGTGGCCTGTGTGCCTCTTTATTTTCCTCTCTGTCTCTCTTCTAGTGCCTTGGAATAATAAGGCTTTCTCTCTCCCTCCTAATGTACTCCCCCCCAAATGTTTAATTGGGGTTTCTTATTTTATGATGTAATGAGAGTAGAATTAGTGGTGAGGTTTTATTTTTTTTTGTAAATAAAAAGCTGCAAGAGAAGATAAGCCCAAGGTGTTGGAGCCCCATGGAGGTTGCCATGAGATGGCCCAAAGAGGATCCATGGAGAAAGAAGCCCGGTGTAGGCCCACGATGGAGAGCCCAATAAGATAAAGAGGACTTACAAGGCCCATTGCATGTAATGGGTTATTGAATCTTGTAATAGTGTAGGGCCTACCCTTAGATTGACCATAGATCCACTGCGGGCTCAGTGGGTCGCATAGGTTTGGGCTTGTGATCATCCTACAGGGGCGTGCTAGGCTTTATTTTGCATGCGATGCGTATTATATGCTTATGATTATTCTATATGCTTTATGTATGGTTACATTCACGTTTAGAATATTTCTGCCATAACGCATGCAATACAATGCTTAATATATGTGATGAGGTCTCGTTCTATAAAAAACTCTCACTTGGTTGAACCAAGTTAAATATAGACCCTTAATAAATGGACTAGGACTTTAGGAGTCTGTCCAAGCCTTCCATCCATGGCAAAAGTGAGGAAGATCTTTTAGGTCGATAGCGTGGTCTCACGAGTCGTGGCACGACTATCGTGCTTAAAAGAAGCTGCACTTTGTCATGAACGATGAGTAGACTGCTGTTACCTGTCTCACGAGTCGTGGAGGTAGCAGTGAGTCTATGAATCGGTTGATTGGGTCGGGTCTAACGCCCGAATAACGTGATTCGCTTGGAGTCCTCGGGATCACGTGAAAGGGTGAGGCAATTATCTTGGGAATCTCGTGGAATGAGAATGGTATGGAATACCTCCCACAGGTTCTTTTTCCATGCGAATCGTAAAAGCGGGGTATGGGGGAGATCGCTGTGGATCCCGAGCCCACTAGGAAAGGATTTTCCGAAAACAACGTTTGAGAGTGCCGTGTTTTCGTAGAAATAGTGGGAGAGGTTAAGGACTAAAGACCGAGACTTAACCAAAATATTACTTCATTCTGCTTATTATTTTCTGTTTTATATATTTGTGAATGTCTAAGAATCCACCAAACACATCACTAAGAGGCTCATTAAAAGGGAACCAATTAGACGAATTGACTGCGAAATCTTAAGATGGTCTTAGATTTCCAGAACCTTAACTCACATAACCGGATGAGGACGTTCCTCAGCCCTTGTCGGAGGGGTCGACAACTAAGGCAACGCTTGGCGTTCCAAAGTTGAAGGATGACCACCGGCAAGTAGGATATAATGATGTTGGCTCAAACTATACTTCGTTTGCATCATATCTATATGGTCTTGGACCAGCATGTGGGGTAAAATGCAACGAAGGCATGTTTGGAGCTAAGAAGACGGAAGGAATGTCGGTACAAAAGAACATGGAGTGATGATGCAATCCCTAGTGGAGAAGCTCAAAAAGACCTCCACGTCAGTCTTGAAAAGAGACGTACATTGACATAATCCTTCAGTCTCTTCCTTCCTCCTACGAACCATTAATTATCAATATGAACGAGCTTAGAAAAGATCTTCATAGGTTGGTAATTATGTTGGCCTAGTACGAAGCAACGATTGCAAAATCTGCGCCCTCAGTACTAGTAGGAGAGGCTTCAACCTCCATAGCGAAAGGCAAAGGTGCTAGACGCTAAAAGAGGAAGAAGGGTAAGGTAACATCAACTATTAAAGCACTTCAAGTGTTGTTCCTTTACAACACAAGGTGGAGGTAAAGGAAAGAGCAAAAGGTTCAAGCAGTCAAGTTCATAGATTTCTAAGAACGTAAGCATTCACTATCGTAAAGAGGGCCATTGGAAAGGGGAGTATCCTAAACCTCTCTCCAATGTAGGTAAAATTTGATATTGAGTATTGACATGATCACTTTTTTGGTATTTGATACCGTTCCTATCACTAATCTGCGGGTGGTTTGCAGAAAGTGAATGAGGACTTAAAAGCCAAGAACAGTTCTAGGATTCAACAATGGCAAGATCCATTGATGAAAAGGACTAGAGACTTGTTAGGCCCATAATCGTAATCATTTTAGTATAATATGGGAATTGCGTAACCTAGCATGATCAAAAGTATGTCTCTTTGTTGGACAAAGGTTTTATTACATACATATTTGATCAAACAAAATTATTGAATATTGATTCATGTTTGCTAGTAGTTACACGTAAATTCCTAGAACACCATCCCATAAAAGGTTTATGGATACTCAAAATTCAAATTATCTAAATGGATTAATCAAGACCAACTTACAAATTTGGCATCTACAACAGTTAGGACGTTTCTTCTTATTAAAAGATAAGTAAATTGGAAAGTTCGATGAATCTAGAAATAGATGATTCGAATCGACTAAATTTACGAGTCTTTTATAAAAAAGAAAGTCACAAAGCTCTTTGTTGGACAAAGTAGGCTTGCCAAATAGTCTATTGGAAGGGAGCCAATAAGACAACTGTAGGTTACTAATACACAAGACCATAAGAGGGTTCAAAAGTCTAAGGGTCGCATAGGAGGTTTGGGAATTAGACTTAAGGAGGTGAACCATAAATGGTTGCAAAATTAAACCTGTTTCGATAGGATCGAAAAGGCCGTGTATTTAGTGGGAGCTCTTGAGCATCCAAGTTGAGAATGGAATTCTCAATGAAACGTTTCCTGTAAAAGCCAAATATGACGGTCTCTGATAAAGGGAACGATCGAATCTCGTTAGACGAAAATCGATCGAAGTTTCGCCCAATTACCTTAGCCCGTGTAGACGTAGACTCAAAATTGCCAACGTAAGGAACGTGGCACATTTTGCTAGGAGTCACGCACAAGGAGCCATGGTTTGGCAAGCCTGTGTCCCGACAAAGTCCTTGAGCATGTAGAAGGATCCTACATACGTCAAGGGACTAGTGGGAGACAAATTAGACTCGGTGTCTAATTTGTACAAATCTACGACAGAATAATACTAACGTTGCTTAGAATCGCATTTCTTAAATTGATCATATTCCGAGTCCCCTTAAGAACGAACCCGAATGTCGTAAGAGGTACGAGTGATCGGGATATGTTCGGTCAAATTTGGATAGTAATCCAAATGACCTGCGAAACGTGATGTTGACATCGTAGTGGGATTTATGGAGAGGAGCCATAGAATCCATTAGGAAATTCAAACAAGGTTTGAAACACCGCATAACTGGAATATTCGTTTTGACGAGCTCATACGGAGCATGACTCGGTCTTAAACAACGTAGGTGATCAGTGGGAGTAGAAATGGCGTTCAAAGTGTTTAAGTGTGTAATATCTTGATTCATGGATGAATTCAAGGCATTAGGAATCACTAAAACACAAACCGTAACTCACGAAAATTCTCCATGACATTTTAGGGTTCCCACATACATATCATGAATTGAGCTTTTCAAAGACTCAGTCATGGTAGACTGATGAGAAAAACTCATATATGTAGAGGGACAAGTTGTTCGAGACTCAGTCATAGTAAGACTGATGAGAAAACTTGGATACTATGCATAAAGCATCAAGCCATTCAAGACTTAGTCACGGTGGACTAATGAGAAGGCTTGGATGTTGAGTATCCCCTACGTCTTAACCCTAGGCAAACATATGATATGTTTACTCGGTGCATAGGAATCGATGATGAGAGTGCTTCTAGCATGGCTCAACATAAATCGGTAATGCACTGAGGGGTTGAAGACAGCAATCAAGAACGATCCTTAATACCTGAATAAGGACTAAAGATGTGTTCATGATGCACCGTCTGTTGAGAGTTGCTTTGGAAGGCTAAAGCGATACTAGCTTCCAGAGCATAAGTCAAAACCAGTTAGTCTCAAAGGTATGCACAGTCAGGCCCAATGACGAGTGCATCGGATAGTGGTAACTGATGAAGACCGCGTCCATAGGATGGACGTGGCGCCTAGCACGACCAAGCCATGTTCGCCTATATGGCAGGCAACTTGGCTATGGGAGTATTGGCACGAGATCTCATCACAAGATCCACGAAAATATTCTTAGACAACCACCATCTCTAGGAGGCAATGGTGGATAGAGGTAACACGGTTAGACCGTATTGCTTCGCAAGGAAATATAAGTGGACTCACAATACCTTAGTCGGTATCGTAGATTACTCATACTCAGAAGATTCTGAACAAAGTGGGTAATTGACTTATTGGTCAAGTGGGAGATTGTTAGAATAGGTGACCAGAAAGTCAATGGTATTGGCTGTTCTGAGAACCATTCGTCAATCTGTGAACAAGTAATATTATGTTAATGAATGTAGTAAGGATTCATAGGCATGAGTTTGTTGTACTTACTACTTGCATCGTTACGATGTCACAACAAACGCCCACAGACTGAAATAACATTTTGGGAAATTGGAACTACGCTTGGAGGTAGGTTCATGAAATCAGTTTCGCCGAATCAGTCTGAAATACTCCAAGTCAAAGGAATCTCGAGACAGGGCATCGAGAATCCATTTGAGACTTGCACTAAGCATCTACTGTCGTGTTTCATCGACGGGTGACGAGGATCGTCTAAGCAGTGTTAGTGGGTCGGCCTGCTGGGGAGCGGCCGACTGAGGTGACTCGCGGGAATCGTCATATGGATGCTACTCGGGCTTGGTCGGTATGACTCGTATTCCCGGTTCCGATAGTACGGGATTAGTCCTCGGACTTGAGGATCACGGCAGTCCCCCACATACTAAGGCTGTATCTTGGATCTGGTGAAATTTGACCGATTATATCACATGGTCATGATAAGCCTCGTCCAGTGCAGTCGGTGTATGTAAGAACGGTGAATTCCAAGATAGGATCTGTCCCCTGTCAAAGGATATGATGACAGCAAGATCTCCTATGCGCTCGGAGATGGTTTAGACTCACAAAGTCTATGGCCATAGCACTTGATGTAGTGGGAAAGGATTTCCTACGTGGAGTTAAACCTATCTCGAGCATTATGCATAGTTGCCTAGTCAACGATGGGAACCGACCCCTAAACTAAAGGCCGGGAGACAGGCGACAGTAGGACCGTACCCGTACGTATCGAGCGTCGGTAGGACCGCACCTGCGTATAACTCGGAGCCTAAATGTTCACACCATAAATTCACCTAGTTTCTAGTGCCATGGACCGTTGCTAGATGGCCACCCATGGTAACGGACTACTTTGGTTATGAATAAACAAGAAGTAGGTCCAAGTCTAGCTGAAAGGTGAACCTAAAGAGTCACACCCGCTACACCAAATGAAAGGGAATTAATTTGGAATTAATTCCGGGAGAAGGTTTAATTTAATGGAATTAAATTATACTTCTTGGAGATTCAAACCTCGATGAATTATTTTTGAATAATCGGGCTTGAGTTCATAAATTAGATTTATGAATTTTATAAAGCATGGGCTTTCCTTTTAATTAGATTAAAAGGGTGAATTAATTAATTAGTGGGCTTGGTATATTAAATAGGATTTAATATAAAGTCCATGGGACTATTTAATTTAGAATTAAATAATCCCATTCTATGGAATTAATTAATGGGCTTGGTATTAAATAGGATTTAATATAAAGTCCATGGACTATTTAATTTGGAATTAAATAAAGTCCATTCAATTAATTAATTAATGGGCTTAGTATATTAAATAGGATTTTAATATAAAGTCCATGGGATTATTTAATTTAGAATTAAATAAAGCCCATTCCATAAAGCCCATCAAAATGGATGGACAAGATTTGATCTAGAGAATGATGAGATGAAGGGCCATGATTAATTTGACTTAATCAAAGCCTAATTTGACTAGGATTTTGACTAGGTCAAAATCCTAGTCAAAGTGTGTCTCTTTGGAAGAGTTTGAGAAGGAATAGGAATTCCATCTTCTATAAATACTTAAAAAACACACACTCACACCTAGTATTCTCTACAACTCTCATCTCTCATCTCTCTCAAGATTTTCGTCCATCCTCTTCTTTTCTCTCCAAGAATTATACCTTGTTCTTCTTGATTTATTCAAGTTAAGAACATAAGAGATATTGATTGCATTAATTCATAGCGTGTATCGATGTCTCTTCTCCCCAATTAATTTCTTGCTAGCACAAGGGTTGTTTGCTTTCCGGTGGAGCGAGTGAGATGATTTAGAGGGTCTCTTCTTTGAGATCTTGGTGCAAAAGGGGGAACAATGCGTGTAGCCGAAACGAAGACAAAACTACAACCGGGTAGGTTCTTTAATTTCGTTTTTCCGGTTTCAATTCTATGGCCTCCATGTTATGTTTTATTGAACATGAGATACACCCAACGCCCGGGAGAATCAAGGGCACACCCCTTGATTCGTTTATGTACGTTATGCATGATTTAAATGCCATTTAATTATGTTTTTTAATTTTTTATTACGCACTATTTCGCGCTTCCGCTATACGCGCTCATCTCCCGGGCCGATCCACATATTGTTTTCACAGTGGCCCTGTACATAGCCAAACACGCGTTGCCCCCACGACCCCCTCGCTATCCTCGCAGAGGCCAAGACGCTCCTTTGGCTCTCGAGGGTGGTGAGCAGAAGCCCGGGGACGCCTTCGAAGGTGTGGACTATGATGAGGAAGTCAATAGTAGGTCCATGCAGCCAGAGGACAACTTTTACCCCTCGCCTCCTCGCAGGGGCGCATGTGAAGAAGATTATTTCCCGCATCCACCACAAGGAGGACGTGAAGGCAACTACTTTCCACCTCTTCGCCAAGAGGAAATGCCACCGGCGCAAGAAAGAGGATACCACGAGATGGGAGTCCTTCCCCCACATGACTCCCGAATCCTTTGGGACCTCCAGGATACCCAGCGCTTCCTTTCGCAATGGCACCTTCGCGGTGGAGTCCTTTCGCCCCCCACATTCTAGCAGAAGCCATCCATCCAGGGGTCAAAATCCTGAGCTTGAATGAGTATTATGGAGTTGGGGATCCTCAGGATCATTTTGATTGCTTCATGGATAGGGCCGATATGCTAGACATTAGCGATGCAACCTATTGTAAGTTATTTAGGACCTCTCGGGGAAGGCAATTGCGTGGTTCAATCAGCTACCCCCAAGAACTATAGAATCATTCGAGCAACTCTCTCAGCGCTTTTTGCACTACTTCGCGATAAATAGGTTGTATCCCAAGACCGCTTCATATTTATTTACAATAGTCCAACAGGAGAACGAGAGTTTGAGAGAGTATGTGTAGCGCTTCTCAGAAGCAGTATTGGAAGTCCCCCACGTGAATCCTGAACTTCTGGCAAACATCATGCAATAGAATTTGAGAAGAGGGTGGTTTAAGGAGTCGATTGTCGGAAGCCTCCCTCGACTCAGGAAGAGTTACTGCTGAGAGTAGAAAAGTACATAAGGATAGACAATAGGAGGGCGGCCAGCAAATCCCCTCAAGCGGAGGGCTGATGAGGAGGAGAAGAGGTTTTCCCCCAGGATGGAGGGGGTTAAGCGAGAACGCAAGCCCATGCTGCCAAGGGATTTGATACGATATCCTTCGGTAAATGCTCCGCGAGCTCAAGTTCTCGCCGTGGCCAAACAACAAGGGTTGGTGAGATGGCTTTACCCGATGAAGGATAACCCTCAAAGAATGAAATCTGACAAATACTGCCACTTCCACAGAGATCGAGGTCACAGCACTGAGGAATGCCACCATTTGAGAAATGAGATTGAGAAACTCATCAGAAGAGGCTACTTTAATGAATTCATGGGGAAAATGAAGCAAGGTCCTCAGGAGGCCGCTCATGAAAGCAAGCAGATGACACCTCGTCTCGAGATGGGGGTTAAGGTGGAAGCAGAACAGGAAAGAAAAGATAACCTTCCGACCGCTGGAGTGATTGGAGTCATCTCAGGAGGGCCAGCGGGAGGAGACTCGGGCGAGCTAGGAAAAGCTGCCGTGAGAGCAGCGGGATACACTACCAACCATGTTGCCTACAGTGAGGTTACGGGAATACCTCGAGTACACCGCCAGGAGTGATAGTTTTTAATGACCAAGACTTGGAGGGAAGCCTTCCCTCCTGCAACGACGCGATAGTTGTGGCTGCCTCGATATCCAATTTTTGGGTGAGGAAGATCTTAGTAGATAGCGGGAGCTCAGCAGATATCCTTTTTCACAAAGTCTTCTCTCAGATGAGTATTGATAATGTACAACTCACTGCCAGTCAATACCCCCTTTAGACCAACTTTAGCGGGGAAGTAGTTGTGCCATTGGGGAAGTCACACTGCCAATATCAATAGGGACATACCCAAGGCGAGTGACAAAATTTGTCAAATTTTTGGTGGTAGATGCGCCTTCTGCTTACAACGCGATCCTTGGGATGCCGAGTTTGAATCTCTTTCAGGCCGTGATATCTACCTACCACATGAAGGTGAAGTTCCCAACACCAGAAGGTGTCGGAGAAGTGGTCGTTGACAGGAATCAAGTGAGAGAATGTTACGCTAGTATATTGAGGAAACCAGAAGAGGTCCCTAAGGAAAGATTGGGGCGGCGGAAGTTTGGTTACTGCGAGGGGGTCGCCCAAGTTGAACCCCAGTGAGCCAAATAGAGGAGATTCCCAAGAGGGATAGGGAGAGGAGTCCCGGAGGGAAGCTAAAAAGAGGGAAATGAGGAAGAGAGGATGGAGGCCTTCGAGGAGATTAAAATGGTGGAGCTCCTGGAAGACCCGAGAAAAAACGCTAAAGACCGGAACATTGCTAGGCACACAGTTGGAGCACGTCATCGTCAATTTTTTGCAAGAATATGCTAAGGTGTTTGCATGGGAGATGGCGGATATGAAGGGGATAGACCCCGAGGTGATACGTGGCACCTGCGTTCTTCAATCCAAAAGGCATCACTTTATAGCAATATGTCCCTCGCTCGGTAACGAAACTTGTCTTTTCCTGATCTTCATGTGCTAACCAAATTTGGTTATACCCTTAGAAAGCATCCAGGAAGCTCATTAGCTCACACCCCGAAGTTGAATCAATGAGCGCGTCAATCCTAGGCAGGGGATATGAATCCTTGGGGCAGGCCTGATTTAGGTCGGTGAAATCAATACACATCCTCCATTCCGTTGCTCTTCGGAACTAGGACCACATTGGCCAACCACTCGGGATAGTGTACAGGTCGAATATAGTCGACTTGAAGCAGCTTCTCGACTTCTTCACTGATTATCTTGTTTCTCTCTACCCCGAATGCCCTCCTTTCTGCCTTACCGTTTTTGCCTCTGGGTCTATGTTAAGTTTATGGACTATCACCTCGAGGTCTATTCCCTTCATATCCGCCATCTCCCATGCAAAACACCTCAACAGAACTCTTGCAAAAAACTGACATTGATGCGCTCCAGCTGCGCGCCCAGCAATGTTCCGATCTTCAGTGTTTTTCTCGGATCTTCGAGGAGCTCCACCATTTTAATCTTCTCGAAAGCCTCCATCCTCTCTTCCTCAAGTTTTCTCTTTTTAGCTTCCTTTCGGGACTCCTCTCCCTGTCCCTATTAGGAATTCCTCTATTTGGCTCACCAGTGTTCAACTTGGGCGACCCCCTCGTTGTAACCAAGCTTTCGCCGCCCTCGATCTTCCCATCAGGGACCTCAGTTTCCTCAATATACTAGCGTAACATTCTCTCGCTTGCTTCCTGTCACCGACCACTTCTCCTACACCTTCTGGTGTTGGAACTTCACCTTCATGTGGTAGGTAGATTTCACGGCCTGAAAAGATTCAAACTCGGCCACCCGAGCATCGCGTTGTAAGCAGAAGGCGCATCTTACCACCAGAAATTTGACAAATTTTGTCACTCGCCTGGGTACGTCCTATTGATATTGGCAGCATGACTTCCCCCAATGGCACCACTGCATCCCCGCTAAAGCTGGTCAAGGGGGTATTGACTGGCGTGAGTTGTACATTATCAATCCCCATTTGAGAGAAAGCTTCGTAAAAAAGGATATCTGCTGAGCTCCCGCTATCTACTAAGTTCTTCCTTACCCAAAAATTGGATATCGAGGCAGCCACAACTATCGCGTCGTTGTAGGAGGGAAGGCTTCCCTCCAAGTCTTGGTCATTAAAAACTCTCTCCTGCGGGGTGTACTCGAGGTATCCCCATGACCTCATTGTAGGCAACATGGCTGGCAGTGTATCCCGTTGCTTTCACGGCAGCTTTCCTAGCTCGCCCCGAGTCTCCCCCTACAGGCCCTCATGAGATGACTCCAATCACTCCATCAGTCGGAAGGTTATCTTTTTCTTTCCTGTTCTGCTTTCGCCTTAACCCCCATCTTGAGACGGGGTGTCATCTGCTTGCTTTTATGGGCGGCCTCTTGGGGACCTTGCTTCATTTTCCCCACAAATTCCTTCAAATAGCCCTCTTCTGATGAGCTTCTCAATTTTTGTTTCTCAAATGGTGGCACTCCTCGGTGTTGTGGCCTCGATCTTTGTGGAAGTGGAAGTACTTATCAGATTTCATTCTCTGAGGGTTGTCCTTATCGGGTAAGGCCATCTCACCAACCCTTGTTGTTTGGCCACGACAAGAACTTGAACTCGCGGAGCATTTAACGGAGTATACCGCACCAAATCCCCGGGCAACATTGGCTTGTGTTCTCGTTTGACCCCCTCTATTCTTGGGGAAAACCTCTTCTCTTCCTCATCGGCTCTCCGGTTGAGGGGATTTGCTGGGCGCACTCCTATTGTCTCTTCTATCCTTATGTACTTCTTTGCTCTCAGCAGTAACTCTTCCTAAGTCGAAGGAGGCTTTCCCGCAATCGACTCCTTAAACCGTCCTCTTCTCAAATTCTGTTGCATGATGCTTGCCAGAAGTTCAGGGTTCACCTGGGGGACTTCCAAAACTACTTCTGAGAAGCGCTGCACATACTCCCTTAAACTCTCATTCTGCCCTTGGACTATTGTGAACAAATACGAAGCGGTCTTGGGATACCCCCTGTTTATCGCGAAATGGTGCAGAAAGCGCTGAGAGAGTTGTTTGAATGATTCAATAGTCCTTGGAGGTAGCTGGTTGAACCAGGCCATTGCCTTCCCCGAGAGGGTAGTTCGAAACAACTTACAATATGCCGCGTCGCTAATGTCCAGCAGATCGGCCCTAACCATGAAGCGATCAAAATGATCATGAGGATCGCCTACTTCGTTGTACTCATTCAGGCTCGGGATCTTGACCCCTGGATAGATGGCTTCGGCTAGTATGTGGGGGTCGAAAGGACTCCGCCGCGGGGGCGCCACTACCAAAGGTCGCGCTGGGTATCCTGGAGGCCCCAACGGATTTGGAAAAATATGTGAGGGAGGGACTCCCATCTCATGGTATCCTCCTTGTGCCGACAGCATCTCCTCTTGCTGAGGAGGTGGAAATTAGTTGTCTTCACGTCCCCCCTGCGAAGGATGTGGGATGTAATCTCCTTCACTCACGCCCCTACGGGGGCGGGGACGGGAGGGGGGAAAGGGTAAAAGTCGTCCTCTGGTTGTGTGGCCCTACTGTTGACTTCCTCCTCACAGTCCACATCTTCGAAGGCATCCTCGGGCCTCTGCTTGCCATCCTCGGGAGCCAAGGGAGCGTCTTGGCCTCTGCGAGGATAGCGAGGGGGTCGTGGGGGTAACACGTGTCCGGCTATGTACTGGGCCACTGCCCTCTCGGCCGCTTGGGCGGATGCATCATGCACCAACTGACGAAGAGCCTCGGGAGTTATCTGAATAACTGGGGGTGGAGGTGGAGCCTCGGTCTCTTCCTCCCTCTCCTCCTGCTGGCTGTGCGCTGGCGGATTCTCAAAGGCGTGACCTTGCTCACGCTCTTCCCATCCTTTCTGGGGTTCCTCTTGCCCCACATTCGCACTCCTCGCTTTCGAATGAGTATTCATCTTCAATGCCTAGACCTGGTTCCCACAGACGGCGCCAAGCTGATGGTGTATGATTTGGGAGATTGTTGATCCAAGCACAGTAACTCGAGAAACGACGTCGTGAGCCAATCAATATTAGAACTTCTTCAAAATCGTAGATTTCTTCAAATGGAAAGTAAGTCCTTTACAAAGGATTTTCACCCCCTATTTATAGTAAATGAGATGGGATGAAAATACTACATTATCCCTCAACCGCCTTCTATCTAACGGTTGAAGTTTAATCTATGGGGGTGCCTTGGTAATTTAGCATCCCCCACTAACCACTATCTATAACTTCCTCCAATGGCATTTATGTAAATTCGTTTACATTCTCAGGGTATTTCGATAATTCGCCTAGTCTAATTATTTCCTAGCACTATCACAGAGATTGGTAAATGGCATGTTTCGGGAGCAGATAGGAAGGAATATGGAGGAGTATATAGATGGTATGTTGGTCAAAAGTCGAAGGAGGAAGACCATGTGAAAGACCTCGCAGAGTGTTTTGGCACTTTAAGAAAGTTTGGGATGAAGCTGAACCCCGCGAAATGCACTTTCGGAGTTCAAGGAGGAAAGTTCCTAGGATTCATGGTCTCTCAGAGAGGGATATAGGCCAATCCTGAAAAAAATTGAAGCTATCATGAAAATGTAACCTCCTACAACGATAAAGGAGATCCAGAAATTGACGGGACGGATAGCAACCCTTAATCGTTTCATCTCGAAGTCCTCAGAACGGGGACTCCCATTCTTCAAGGTATTGAGAAAGATAGAAGGGTTCTCTTGGACGGAGCAGTGTCAGGCCGCTTTCGAGGATCTGAAGAGGTATCTTACTTCGCCACCTCTGTTGATGAAGCAAGAACCCGGGGAGACCCTGTTCGTGTATTTATCCATGTCAGAAGGGGCAGTAAGTGCAGTTCTCGTGAGAGAAGAGGGGCACGAACACCGACCAATATACTATGCAAGCAATGCCCTACAAGGGCCGGAAGAAAGATACACCCAAATAGAGAAGGTGGCACCTTTAAGAGGGTGCTAGCGGATCCCAACACATCTAGGAGGATGGTAAAATGGTCAGTAGAGCTGAGCGGACACGGGATCGAATATAAACCTAGGCCTACAATCAAGGCACAAGCATTGGTGGACTTCATTTCTGGACTATATCAACATGCTGCGTTATGCCATCCAGCTTGGTTTCGCGGCCTCTAACAATGAAGCAGAATATGAAGCACTCATCGTGAGGGGGGGGGGGGGGAAGTTGGCATTCGCGGCCGGAGCAAAGCACGTAAAGGTGTATAGTGGTTCCTAACTTGTGGTCAAGCAAATGAACGGGGATTTTGAAGCCAAATGAGAGTAGATGGCCAAATACCTGGCAAGTTTTTAGACAGTGAGAAAGAAGTTTGATGACTTCACCTTGGAACAAGTCCCACGAGTGGGTAATGAGGAGGCAGATCAACTTGCTAAGCTAGCCAGCTCGTTGGCCCACTGAAAAGCAGAAAGATAACTTTGTTGAACCAGGAGCGACCTGACGTGGATGTAGATGGAGATGAAGTCTTGTCAGCAAAGGGAACCTCGTCGGGATGGAAAGAGGATCTGGAGGCATATTTGAAATCCAGAGTTGTGCCTCAGGACCCTAGGGAAGCAAGGGCGATTCGCACAAGAGCCGCCAGGTTCACTCTAATAGGAGGAGAACTATATAAAAGAGGGTTTTCACAACCGTATATCAAGTGCGTTGACAAGGACAAGGCGGAATATGTCATGAGAGAAATTCATGAAGGGAGTTGTGGCAACCACTCCGGAGGAAGGGCGTTGGCGCGTAAGGCCCTGCGACAAGGATACTTTTGGCCAACCATACAGGCGGATGCTGGAGACTTAGTGAAGAGATGTCGAAAGCGTCAAGAACATGCTAATGTCACCTGCGTTCCAGCAGCAGATATGCAGCCGTTGCACAATCCTTGCCTATTCGATCAGCGGGGAATAGATATAGTAGGGAAGCTCCCCCGAGCAATAGGCCAGCAAGATTACTTGCTCGTAGCTGTGGACTACTTCTCGAAGTGGGTAGAGGCAGAGACACTAAGCAGAATCACGGAGAAAGAGGTAATAAAGTTCGTGTGGAAGAACATCATATGTCGCTTCGGTATTTCCAGGGCTTTTGTGATGGATAATGGCACGCAGTTTCAAGGAGCCAAATTTCGACAGTGGTGTCAGGAGCTAAAGATAAGGCAGTATTATGCTTGGGTAGCAACCCCCCAGTCTAAGAGCTGATGCGATAGGAATATTGGGAAGCTCGACGCCAAATGGATAAGACCATATCAAGTAATTAAGATTGTAGGGAAAGGAACTTACCGCCTGCAAAAGATGGACGGGAAGGAAGTCCCCCGCACTTGGAACATGTTTAACTTAAAGAAATATTTCGTTTAAAATCTTGTTTAAAGAGTTGTATATATTTCTAGTTTAAGAACCTTTGTAACCTTCAGTTATAGTAATAAAATATTGTTGTTCTGTTTTCTAATGATGAGTTTGTTATTAAATACCGCATTTTGTTTTTGGAAGATGGGGATGGCCCCTCACATTTGTGTCTTGTTATCAAGAGGGGGAGTGCCCCTCACATCGTTTTCTTGTCAAAAGAGGATTGCCCCTCACACCTAGAACATCGCTTTCTTATCAAGAGGGGGATTGTCCCTCATATCTAGAACATTGCCTGAAAGAGGGGGTGTAACACTCCATACAGTACGACACCTAGTTACCACTAATTAATCTTTCATCTCATATCAACTCATTCTATAACGTAATATAAAATATATTTTACGAATATAACAAATATATATATATATATATACGACCTGAGATAATCAACATCGCCAAACTTTATATATATACTTCCCACAATTGTACATAACTTAACAAAAGTTGACCAACGACCCACTGTCCAGAATTTAAAACAAACTCTACAACCCTAGGATGTTTAAGTTACATAACTCAAAACTTCCACCTCTAATGTCACGGCTGACCCACCTATTCAGTGTCACGGCACGACTCAAGATTCAATAGTATTAGTCCGTGCGACCTATCTCCTGAAACGTATGTGGCAAAGAATGAGCTGCCTACTCAATAAGTATAGCCTTTCGGTCTATGTATAAGTATACGAGTAACCAATCAAGTATAAAACAAGTATACCAACACAATCCAATATGCGACATACATTACAGCAGATAAGAAATCACAGAGCTACAATAAGATATCAACTCAAGACATATTAGAGGCAATTTAGTTGTTTCCTTAGGGCCCCGCTTAACCAACCTGGAGTGCATCACTCAATGAGCTTAGCCGGCTATCACCATCATCATCATCATCACAATCACATTACTCTTCTTTTTTTTTTTCTTTCCATTCTCTTTTCTTTTCTGATATCACACAACACACAGGTCGTGTGTATCTCATCCTCACTGATACCACACAACACACAGCTCGTGTGTATCCCATCATCTGCATTGATCAATGACAACACACAGCTCGTCATCGATCGTATTATTCTAAGCCATTGAGTATGCTCCCCAGTTAGTTAAGCCATCGTTTCATTTAATAATCATTCGCTCGTCAATACCATTCCTATGTGACTTCATATCACAATCGATTATACAACCCCACAATCATTCAGCCAACATCCGTGCAGCACAATCACACTTTAGCACATAATAGCAATTCCACAGATATAACGATCATCTTAATCACAATCGACCTCCATGATCAAGTATATAAACAATCCATATTCATATCCTCATAATTATATATATATATATATCCAAAATTCAATATCAAGTTCTCACATAAACATATAAATATATATTTATATCCAACAATTTATATTTATATACATATAAATATATATATATATATATAAACCAATTAGCTATACTTACCTCAAATCTCAAAATTGGTCTGTCAACACGAAGGACTGCTCAACCTCCCACTTTATTGTCACGTCCTGTTTCTTTCTGAGAGAGAGAGAGAGAGAGAGAGAGAGAGAGAGAGAGAGTTTTGAAATGTTGAAGAAATGTGCATATGCAATTGTTTTTTCTTTGTATGTTTGACAACACATACATATATATATTATATAAATGATGAGGTGGTGGTGGGGTGACTCCCACCCCACTTTCTCTCTAAGCATAAATATATTATACTATTATTATTATTATATATTATTATTATTATTATTATTATTATTATTATTATTATTATTAATATAATCCGCTCCCAAATTTTATAATGAGTTCCAATTTAATCCGTTCAAGTTTTATCATATTCCAATTTCAATCTATAATTTATTTATAATTAAAACAAAAATTTCCTTAATAATTACTAATTAAACTCTAAATTATTTATAAAATTCTACGAACATCACAATTCTCCCCTCCTTATAAAAATTTCGTCCCCGAAATTTAACTAACTTACCCGTTCAATTGAATAAATAGGGATATTTGTCTCTCATATGCTCCTCTACTTCCCAAGTCGCCTCTCTCGGAGAATGATGACTCCACTTCACTTTCACTATCTGTATCTCCTTATTCCTCAATTTTCTTACACTTCTGTCTAGAATCTCCGTTGGCTCTTCCATATATGTCAACTCCTCAGAAATTTTTATCTCTGGTTCACGGATGACGTGACTAGGATCAGATCGATATCGTCGTAGCATCGAAACATGAAAAACATCATGTATTCGTGACAACTCTTGTGGCAATGCTAATTGATACGCTAATGGCCCAATTCTTTCAATAATTTCATATGGTCCAATATATCTCGGACTCAACTTCCCTTGCTTGCCAAATCTTAAGATCCCTTTCCATGGAGCTACCTTCAGAAAAACCTTATCACTTGTTTCATATTCTATCTCCCTTCGGTGTTTATCCGTATAACTTTTCTGTCGATCTTGAGCTGCTTTCAGGCACTTTGTCACTATTTGCATCTTTTCCACCGTTTCTTGCACCAATTCCGGACCTTCCAACTACCTTGATCCCTCCATATCCCAATATACTGGACTGCGACATCTCCTTCCATATAAAGCTTCGTACGGGGCCATACCGATACTAGAATGAAAACTATTGTTATACGCAAACTCCATCAAAGGTAGATGATCATCCCAATTATCCTTAAACTCTATTGTACAAGCCCTCATCATATCTTCCAGGGTCTGAATTGTTCTTTCTGACTGCCCATCTGTCTGAGGATGAAATGCAGTACTGAAATGTAAATTTGTATCCATTGCCCTTTGTAAACTTCTCCAAAAATGTGAGGTAAATCGAGGATCTCTGTCTGACACAATAGATACAGGCACACCATGTAATCTCATAATCTCGGAAACATACAACTCGGCTAACTTATCCAGAGAATCGCCTAGTCGTATCGGCAAGAAAATATGCTGATTTCGTCAGTCTATCTACAATTACCCAAATAGCATCATGCTTCCTGAGTGTACGTGGCAACCCTACGACAAAATCCATAGTAATTTTTTCCCACTTTCATTCTGGTATGCATAAAGGCTGAAGTTTACCTGCTGGCACCTGATGTTCTGTTTTTACCTGCTGACATGTCATACATTTGGCCACATACTCTGCCACATCCTTCTTCATTGTCTGCCACCAGTAGTATGGTCTTAAATTACGATACATCTTTGTAATACCAGGATACATGGAATATGGTGCATTATGAGCTTCTTGCAAGATCTCTCCTCGTAACCCATCTACGTCAGGTACACAAATTCTCTCCCTGTTCACTATCACTCCATCAGCTCTTATCGAAAAATTTGACTTCTTACCGTGTTTCACTCTCTCCAGCATCCGTAATAAGAAAAGATCCCGAGTCTGTGCTTCTTTGATTTGATCCACAAAGTCTAGCTTAAGTTGCAAGGCTGCCAACAATCCCGCCATCTGATCAACTTCCAATTTCGCATTCATAGATCTCATTTCTAGCAACAATGTCAGATCGTGACTCCCCAAACTGGCTAATGTACTTGAGCTCTTTCTACTCAAAGCATCTGCTACCACGTTTGCTTTCCTTAGATGATAATTAATAGTGCAGTCATAATCCTTTAGCAGTTCTATCCATCTCCTTTATCTCAAATTCAGTTCCTTTTGCGTCAGAATATACTTCAAACTCTTGTGATCAATGAAAATCTGAAATTTTTCTCCATACAAATAATGTCTCCATATCTTTAATGCATGCACTATCGCGGCCAACTCCAAATCATGTGTGGGATAATTCAACTCATGAGTCCTCAGCTGATGAGATGCATAGGCAATTACATTTCCGTTCTGCATTAATACACAACCCAAACCCTGCTTTGAAGCATCCGTGTACACTACATATCCACCACTACCAGACGGTAAAACCAAAATCGGAGTTAATGTCAGTCTTTCCTTCAACTCATCAAACCTTCGTTGGCGCTGTTCAGTCTACTGAAATACTACTCCCTTCCTCAGTAACTTTGTCAAAGGACTGGCAATTATGGAGAAACCCTCGACGAATCTCCTATAGTACCCTGCTAACCCCAAGAAACTTCGAACTTCAGTCGCATTCTTCAGTACTCTCCATTCCATAATAGCTTTCAATTTTGAAAGGTCGGGCATAACCCCATCACCCGATATCACATGCCCGAGGAAAACTACCTGATTTATCCAGAATTCACATTTTCTTAGTTTAGCATAAAGCTCTTTCTCCTTCAAAATCTGTAACACTATCCTCAGATGTTGTTCATGCTCCTCCCGGCTCCTCGAGTACACCAAAATATCATCTATAAAAACAATAACAAACTAATCCAGGTACTCATGGAATGTATGATTCATGAATGCCATAAACGTTGTCGGTGCATTTGTTAACCCAAATAGCATTACCAAGAACTCATAGTGACCATAACGTATGCGAAAAGCTGTTTTTGGTATGTCATTTTCTGCTATCCTCAACTGCCAATACCCAAACCTCAAATCGATCTTTGAAAATGTTGTAGCCCCCTTCAATTGATCCAGTAAGTCATCAATCCTCGACAAATGATATTTATTCTTCACTGTCACCCTATTCAACTGGCGGTAGTCGACACACAATCTCATATTGCCATCCTTCTTCTTCACAAATAGCACTGGTGCCCCCCACGGTGAAGTACTCGGTCTGATAAATCCTTTCTCCAACAATTCTTCTATTTGTTTCTTAAGTTCTTGCAATTCCACTGGGGCCATTCTATACGGTGCAATAGAAATTGGGGCAACTCCTGGAAGAGTTTCTATCGTAAAGTCCACTTCCCTATGTGGTGGCAAACCTGGTAAGTCATCAGGGAACACTTCAGGAAAATCTCTCACTATAGGAATTTCCTTCAACGTGAGATTAACCTTCTCTGCATCTATACATGAGCCAGATATGCCTCACATCCTTCTAGCATTAATCGTCTTGCCTCCATGGCTGATATTACACAAACTGGCACTACCTGTCGCTCCCCCACGAATACTACTTTTGGCTGGCCGGAAGATTCAATCGTCACTTTCTTTTTATAACAATCAACCACTGCTTTATGTTGTGCTAGCCAATCCATCCCTAAAATTACATCAAACTCCTTCAAATTCATCACTACGAGATCCCCAGGCAAATTTACATCTCCAATCTTCACCAAACTCCCCTTCCTAACACTATTCACTACTACACCCCCTCCCACAGGCAGATAAACCATCAAATTATATCCCAAAGGACTATTCTCACCTGTTATTTTTTATGCAAATTCTGATGATATATATGAATGCGTAGAGCCAGGATCAATCAAAACATAAGCCTCAACGTCAAATAACAAGATCGTACCTGATATCACGTCATTCGAAGCTGGAGCTTCTTCTCTGGTCATGTTATATATTCTTGCTTGGGTCTGTCTCTGAGTAACTAGTGCTCCAGACCCCCTCGAACCCCCATCAGTAGTGTGGTCACCATCTCTGTTACCAGTGCCTCTACCCCTACCTCTGCCTCTGCCTCTCTCAACTCCTCGGCCACTGCTCCCAGTACTGCTTTGACTTTGGGTCTCTCTGGACGCACTTCCACCTAAACTCGTGGTCTGACTGGGACAATCCCTAGATATGTGTCCTCTACCTCCGCAGTTATAACAAATCCTGGGTATAGCATCTGGTCCCCAACACTGTCCTGAATGTCGCCTCCCACAAGTAGAACAACTAGAAGTGAAAGCTGACCCCCTGCTGCAACTCTGTCCAGCTCCCCTACCTGATCCAGTAGAAGGCATAGTAAACGAACTGCGCTCGATCGAACCTCTATTGAAACCCATTCGTCCACTGAACCTCGGTCCACTACTTCCTCGGAAAGCAAATCCACCACACGAAAACTTTCCTCCTCCTGCAGAAAATGATCGACCCTTTCCCCTCTTGGTCAACCTACTCGACTCCCCCACCGCATATGTTGATTTTCTCTTTTCTTCCATGTTCTTTTTCTCTTCGGTTACAGCCTCTTCCATTCGAACCGCTGACTCAACAAGAGTTTTGAAATTCGTAATTCTAACTGCCAAACCTCTTTTTATCTCCGGTCGTAGCCCCTGCTCAAAATGGTAACAACGATCCTCCTATGTCGCTATTGCTTCTGGTGCATACTTGGCTAATGCAGCAAAACGAAGTTCATATTCTGCCACTGTCTGATCATCCCCTTGCACTAAGTTTAGAAATTCCATCCTCTTCTTATCTCGGTACATCTTGGGTCTGTATTTATCATCGAACTCGCTCTGAAACTCAGCCCAAGTTATCTCTCTTGGCTCAGATGCCCTCTTTACGGACCTCCACCAAATCAAGGCATTCCCCACGAACAAAGAAACAACATACTTAAGCGATTCTCCGGTGTACAATTCACTAAGTTCAGCACGTCTTGGAACTTTTCCCACCATCTCTCAGCATTCTCAGGATCTAAGGTACCCTCAAATTCAACAGCTCCTATCTTTCTGATTCTTTCATAATTACGATCAATTGTAGCAACTGGTAGTGCTGGCGCTGGAGCAAGTGCATGCGCCTGTGCAAGAAATTGTGCTTGGGCTTGTCTGGGCCTGGAGGGCCATCTGAAGAATCTGTGCAAATTCTGGTGGTAACCCCACCGTTGGAGCACCACCAGGAGGAATAGGAGCATCACCACCAACACCCTCTCGACCTATCTTAACCCCACCTGCACTCGCAGGTGCAATAGAGCCCTCTTCGGACTCCCTGATGCTTCCCTACCAGCTACTGGGTCAACACGTGCACCTTGAGAAGCCATCCTACATTAGACAATTCAGTTATTAGACACATCTCATAGCCAACCAATCACCCTAGAAACGTGGACCTGCTCTGACACCACCTAATGTATCACTCCCTACAGTACAACACCTAGTTACCACTAATTAATCTTTCATCTCATATCAACTCATTCTATAACGTAATATAAATTATATTTTACGAATATAACAAATATATATATATACGACCTGAGATAATCAACATCGCCAAACTTTATATATATACTTCCCATAATTGTACATAACTTAGCAAAAAGTTGACCAACGACCCACTGTCCAGAATTTAAAACAAACTCTACAACCCTAGGATGTTTAAGTTTACATAACTCAAAACTTCCACCTCTGATGTCACGGCTGACCCACCTATTCAGTGTCACGGCACGACTCAAGATCCAATAGTATTAGCCCGTGCGACCTATCTCCTGAAATGTATGTGGCAAAGAATGAGCTGCCTACTCAATAAGTATAGCCTTTCGGTCTATATATACGTATACGAGCAACCAATCAAGTATAAAAACACGTATACCAACACAATCCAACATGCGACATACATTACAGCAGATAAGAAAATCACACAGCTACAATAAGATATCAACTCAAGACATATTAGAGGCAATTTAGTTGTTTCCTTAGGGCCCCGCTTAACCAACCTGGAGTGCATCACTCAATGAGCTTAGCCGGCTATCACCATCATCATCATCACAATCACAATACTCTTCTTTTTTTTTTTTCTTTCCACTCTCTTTTCTTTTCTGATATCACACAACACATAGCTCGTGTGTATCTCATCCTCACTGATACCACACAGCACACAGCTCGTGTGTATCTCATCATCTCCATTGATCAATGACAGCACACAGCTCGTCATCGATCGTATTATTCTAAGCCATTGAGTATGCTCCCTAGTTAGTTAAGCCATCGTTTCATTTAATAATCATTCACTCGTCAATACCATTCCTATTTGACTTCATATCACAATCGATTATACAACCCCACAATCATTCAGCCAACATCCGTGCAGCACAATCACACTTTAGCACATAATAGCAATTCCACAGATATAACGATCATCTTAATCACAATCGACATCCATGATCAAGTATATAAACAATCCATATTCATATCCTCATAATTATATATATATATATATCCAAAATTCAATATCAAGTTCTCACATAAGCATATAAATATATATTTATATCCAACAATTTATATTTATATACATATAAATATATATATATATAAACCAATTAGCTATACTTACCTCAAATCTCAAAATTGGTCTGTCAACACGAAGGGCTGCTCAACCTCCCACTTTATCGTCACGTCCTGTTTCTTTCCAAGAGAGAGAGAGAGTTTTGAAATGTTGAAGATATGTGCATATGCAATTATTTTTTCTTTGTATGTTTGACAACACATACATATATATATATATATTATATAAATGATGAGGTGGTGGTGGAGTAACTCCCACCCCACTTTCTCTCTAAGCATAAATATATTATACTATTATTATTATATATTATTATTATTATTATTATTATTATTATTATTATTATTAATATAATTTGCTCCTAAATTTTATAATGAGTTCCAATTTACTCCGTTCAAGTTTTATCATATTCCAATTTCAATCTATAATTTATTTATAATTAAAACAAAAAATTTCTTAATAATTACTAATTAAACTCTCAATTATTTATAAAATTCTACGAACGTCACAAGGGGATTGCCCCTCACATGTATAACTTCACCAAAAAGAGGGGGATGTCCCCTCACATTTATGACTTTGCTAGTACAAAGGGGGATTGCCCTCGCTTGTGGAATGTTGTTGTGAAAAAGGGGGATTGCCCCACGCATTGAGAATTTTTTCTGAAAGGGGGGGGGGGAGGGGGGTCTCCCCGTCAAAATGATGTTGATGAGTAACCTAAAGCTTAAACATGAAAAATGATGAAGAAATAAAATTTATTAAGGACTAATAGTTTAAAGGAAAGAAACACACCCTAAGAATTCAAACTTAAGGAAATAAAGATAAATAGTCCTAACATTTTAAATATACCAAAGGAAAGTTTGGGAAATAAGATAAATAATCCTAACTCTAATTCTAGTTCTTTTCAGCAGCGGAGGTGGGGCTCCATCAGCAGGACTGTCGTCAAGAATGTCATCAGCAACCTCGCCTTCCCCATCTTCATCTCCATCCTCGTCAGGAATTTCGAGAAACATGAAGTCTTCATCACCATAGCAACCATTGTTTCTCAACATAGAGCGACATTGCCTAGTTACTTGGTCATTTGATCTCGTTTGCCTTGCCGAGAACAACTTGGTTGAACTCTTCAAAGCCTACATACTTTTCTTTGAAGTCATCCCATACACATTCCAAGTAGACGTTGCCAGCGTTGGATTTTAAGAAGGTCTTCCCCGAAGCAATCTCCCAGTTAAAGTTATCCTTCCACTTGATTTGTTCGGCTGAACCAACTTTTAGCTCTTCTTGGCAATGCCCTAAATCTTTCCTTGCATCTGCAAGAGCATCCTTCAATCACTGAATCTCCTTCTCGTAGTTGACTAGACGCATTTCAGTAGATTCAGCTAAATTGATCACCTAAGAGCACAGGAAACCCCTCAATATGACACCTAAGGAGACAATGTAAAACACAAAGTGTGAAAAAGAGAACATACCCTAGAAGCTTCACCCTGAAGAAGCCTAGTAAGAGTACCGCTGGGGAGAGCGTCGAGGCGCGTCACGTCATAGGGGCTCATGAGATAACTTGATTTTTCGTAGGCCATATCATAGTCAGCAGCATCCCAGAAAGATGAGATATTATTCCCTTGCTTGTTAATCCCATAAGTAAAGAGGCATTTCCCTGCTCCATAGCGTGGAGGATCGACTTCACCTTCCTGAGGTCGTTTAGAGCCACTGCCCTTGGGAGGGGGAGAGGAGCGCCCTTCGTGACGACCTGAGCCACCAGTAGGATCCCTAGCTCGAGCAGGCGAAGAGCGCCGGCGACTGCTTTCCCCCCTCCTCGAGGGGGTGGAGGAGGATTGCTAGACCTTGGAGCGTTTTTTCCTCTCGCGGAAGCGGTGGACGTCATGGAGAGTAACCTTCTTTCTGCAAGAAGTCAGCAAGAAAGGAGTAAGTGAGATAACGGGAAGAATTTTTTCAAAACAAGTAAAGGTGCGTAAAAGACAAAATTAAGTACCAGCAGACACTAAAGTTTTGACATCAAAGAGTTGATCAAATAACCCAGCCCCGATAAATGACAGACGAAGATCAGGTACAAGGGGCGACTCCCCCCAAGGAGCCGCCAACCCCCAGGTTTGGTCTTTTACATATAGGAATTTTTCTTTCCAAGGACCTTTCGAAGAGACACCACCCTCAAGAGATTTACAATCTCCTCGGGGATAGAAGGTAGAAGTAGGAGTCGTTAGGAACCTTCCTAACCGTGAATAAAGAGTAGAAAGCCTCAAGTGAGGGGGGCAAGTCGAGGTCTTCGAAACGCTGAAAGAACCCCCCTAAAGCATACGAAGGAGTTGGGGGTAAACTAGTTAATACTCAAGGTAGTGCGGGTGATGATTTCTAGTAGTAGAGGATGAGGAGGAAGTGTAAAACCAGAGGCGAAGAAAGACAGATAGGCCGTGAAGAATCCTAATGGTGGATGTTTGATCCTATCATCGACATTAGGAAGAAGGAGGGTGAACTCGAAAGAGGCATTAATTTTAGTCTTGAGAAGACAGAACTCTTCAGGACTCACGCAACTATGGCAGTTCTCAACGTCCATAATGCGACAACGAGACTTAGAGTGGGGGGCTGAGGAAGACTCGGTTCCATCTAAACTAGAATCATCTAAATCAACCACAAGGGGAGACAGGAGTGGGGGAGTTTCTTTTGAGATCGACTCTAGAGAAGGACTTGGTGAACTCGAAGGACATGTGGGTAGATTCCGTATTGCTTCAATCACCTCAAGATTAAAGTCCACGACATCCGGACAGACGAGAGGAGCAGGGGGAGACAAGAGAGGCTGCTCTCGGCCGGGGTCTGGCTGAGGCGCAGCGCCTCGACCGGGATCTAGTTGAGGCAAGGCGCCTTGACCAGAGCCTGGCCGAGGCGAAACGCCTCTCGCCTCGACCTCACCTCGACCCGGCGCCCAAGTGCTCCCCCACGTAATCCCTCCAGCACTTCGTTGAGTATTCGACATCCTAAAGATTTTTTCGGAATAACGTGACAATTTTTTGTTGTTGGTCTGACGAGGGATGATTTTTTGAAGACGAAAAAAAGAAACTACTGCAAGAAAAAAGACGAAGAGCTAAATACCCGAGCTGACATGTTTCGACATTTTTCTGGAAGATGATCGAGATCGAGAAGGTAGATAAAACGAGGCAAGATGAAGAATTTGGAATGTCCTACCAGGCTTATATAGAAGGCAAAAGAGTCCTGGCAGAAGAAGGAGTGGAACAAAAAGATAGAAGAGCCCTAGCAGTGGAAGGACTCATGCCAGAGAGAGTCCCAGAAGAAAAAGAGTTTGCATCAAAAGAGTATTATCAAAAAGAAGAAGCTGCATCAGAATCAGATTATCTGTTAGAACTTCCAAATTTTCCAGAAACATTTGAAAGTTGGGGGGCTACTGATAGTGCTAGAAAATATCTAGAATAGGCGAATTACCAAAATACTCTCAAATATAAGCGAATTTACGAAAATGTCATTTAGTGGAAGTTATTAGTGGTTATTAGTGGAGGTTATAGAAAGTAGTTTTTAGTAGAAGTTATAGGTAGTGGTTAGTGGGGTAATGCCAAATTACCAAGGCACCCCCCTTAGATTAAATCTCGGCCGTTAGATTGAAGGCGGTTGAGGGACAATGTCGTATTTTTACCCGATGTCGTTTACTATAAATAGGGGGTGAAATCCTTTGTAAAGGCATCTCATTTCATTTATAGAAATCTACTTTTTCTACTTTTGGAAGAAATTCTGAAGTTGTTTGCCTTGCGACGTCGTTTCGAGTTACCGTGCTTAGATCAACAATCTCCCCGAATCTTACACCATCATATATATTCACACATTATGTCGGCAAGCATCAAATATCACAAAGAAGTCTTTAATTGACAGTACAAAAACCCAATCTCATCATAGGAATAAATATGATGGTAAATATAATATCATAGCAATTTTATTCAATCCTTTTTTTAATGGAGTTCACCCTTATCAGTGGAGGTGAACTCCAGGGAACAAAAGAATTGAAACTGCAAAAATTAAAAAGATGTAGGACCAAACTAATATCCTAGAATTCTAAAGACGAAAACGCCAAATAATATAAATTAATAGACCAAAAATACATTTAATCTTTTTAGATATTAATTATCATACATGTTATGTTAGTAAACAGAATACAACATAATTACTAATTAATACAGAGAATAACACTTTCATTTATATAGTAGACTAAACGGACATTAAATCACTAATCTTAATCTCAATTACAAGCAAAGAACATATGAAATAGGGTAAATTACAGTGACACCCCTTGAAATTAGACCAAAATACACAAACATCCTCTGTTTTTGTAATATTATAGTTATATCTCCTGAAGTTATAATTGTATTACAACTAAACCCCTATTGAAAGACAAAGCTTACACTAATACCCCTAAAAAATATACACTAACAGTACCCCTTAGGGTGTGTATCTATAATTATACAAAAGACAGGGGGTGTTTATATAATTGGAGCTAACCTTAAGAGCATCAATGTAATTTACCCTATGAAATAATATGGAGATTTATCCCAAAGAACAGAGATTCTGTTGAGCTAAGTAGCCTCATGTCAGATCAAAACGCAGCATTCCATACCTGAGGCTTTCAGCTGAGTAGGGCTCACACTTATTTTATGATTGATTTGATTCGATCAAATTTTATTCGGGTAAGAATTTTCCCTTACCCACTTGAACATTTTTTGGACAACATGGGTTACTACTTCTTAGACCATAAGATCGTCAGGGCACGCTTAATTAACTATTTGGGCTTGCTGTTAATTTTCAAAATAGGAGCATTAAGTTAATATATAGGGTTAATTTCACCTACCATTATCGAAGTATACCTTGCGTCACAAACACCTCCTAATGCTTAAAACGTGTCAAATAGGTCCATTCTACTTAACAGTGTTAATAACTCCATTAGGTTATAATTAACGTGGAGTGACATGGATTTTATTTATTAAAAAAAACAATAATTGCCACATAGGATTTGTGTCTTTCTATACCAATAAAAGTTAAACCCAACATGCCTTGTTTTTTTATCAAATATAAAATATAGAAATTGCAATTAACCAAAAGAGTGGCATTGTAAATTGAAGGAACATGAAAAAGAGTTATCTTCTAATTCCATTACAATTCGAAAAGACAACTGTTTGCTCCAAAGGAACCCCCCCCCCCCCCCAAATTGAAATTTCACCGACAAAATATCTGCTATTGAACAATGAACATTGTAACAGAGGGACCACAACAATACAATAATGTCAACAACCAAAATTAAAAAAGACCACAACAACTACAAATGTTCAAAAAATATGAGACAAAATTGGAAAAATAATAAAAACACACCAATATAACATTATTTGAAACTAAACCAAACAATACAGAGACCATAGAAAACAAGCCCAAAAAGACAAACTATTCTAAAATTCGTACGCAACAAACTAACAAAAATTAGGATCGAAACCACCAAACAAACATTCTAACAAAAATTCATAATTTCAACTAGTAATGAAAATATAAAACAGAAATCCTATTTTTGAAAACTAATTTTTTTTTTTTTTTTTGGTTTTCAAAGATCCTCAATTCGATATTAAATGCTAAAAATCTTTATCTCAAATGATGGTTGCTTAACGCTAAATCAAAAGGTAGCAAACAATTTCATAGTGTGAAATCTCAATATTGTGGTTTTCTTATAAAGCAGGGCAGTCGTCTTCTTTAGTTTTAATGGACTTGCAAGAGAAGCCTTTTTCTTTTTCATGTTTTCTTAATTTACAAAGTTGCTATTTGATTAATGCGATTTTCTGTGTTTTATATTTGCTAAACATAAGTTATATTTGGGCTTAATTTATCGACATACAAAAATAAAAATCCTATGTGGCAATTATTAGCTTTTTATTTTAATAAATAAAATTCATATCACGCCATATAAGTCCTAAGTAACGGAATTATTAACACCGTTAAGTAAAGTAGACCTATTTAGTACGTTTTAAAAGTTAGGAGGTGTTTGCGACGCAAAACATACTTTAAGGATAATAAATAAAATTAATCCTGATATATATTTTCAATGACAATTGAAAAATCAATACTTATCATTTTGTCGCTAATATTATCTTTTATTTATGCACTATCACTCAAACGAGCAAAATCAAATTTCGAGTTCCACTTGGGCCAATGCAATTGGCATTGAGAGGTCTTGACAATGACTTATGAGAAAAATTCAAATAAATTATGATTAGGTCATTGACTGATTATCACACTGACCTATCACTATCATGTGAAAAATTAAAATTCTCGAGTGTCAATAGACTAATATAAGTTGTTGGAGTTGTAACAATTCTCATTAGTTTAAAGCAAAGTGATTGCACATGAAATATTTCCCACGTTTTCGGCCACACATCAGGAGTCTTGTGCATAGTCTTAGCCATCTGCTCCATATTTTAAATTATCCCCCAAAAAAAAAAAAAAAAAAAAAAATAATAATAATAATAATAATAATAATAGTTTTCCTTCAAGTTGTTTGGTATGATGGAAAGTGGAGTAAATATCAAATACTTCTTTTTGTTTGGTACAAGAAAAACAGATTGAAAAGAAAGACTAATCTTTATAATTTTACTAATTAACTATTTCTCTTTATTTTGTATTAGAAAATAAATAAATTAATCTTATACTAAAATAATTTTTAGCATGTCAAAAGTTTAAAATCCTTATTAATAAAAATATTAATCAAACAAGAACAAGAATATTTTTTTCTCAATAAAATTATTTATGAAAATGGGTATTGTTAATTTATTCTAAACTATTCAACTTAAGTGAAATAAAAAAATAAAAAAAAAACTACCAATGCTCTCAATAAAGAAATTGACTTTAGCGCTTTTGTTGGTGATTTAGTTATCGTTTTTCAAAGATTATGTACCGGTATTATCAATTGGAATGAGAAAAAAAAATTAGAGAAAAATTATGTATATGGATAATTGAGTAAACAAAAATAAAATATGTACTTTTTTGTCTCTAATGTATGACACCTAAAAACGAGTCCCGATTCAAAAGAATAATGTATAAAACCCAAAAATATGTCCAGATTCAATGAGATAATATAGTGATTACTAGCAGAATGACTCCAACACGAAAAGCCCATAAAGGAGTTGAGATTCAAGGAGAAAATACAATAGAATCCAGGCCCCTCATCAATACAATAATAAATTACCAATTACTATATAAGCTCTATCAAGAGATAGGAAAAGGAAGGAAAAAAAAAAAAAAAAAGGTTTGCACTAAATTCTAGTAATAGTGCTGAAAAGAGGCTTATACTAGATTCTGGTGCAATGGTGCTGAATGGCACTTCGATTCATAAAATTTCAATTGATCTCATTTTTCGTACCATCAATATTAATATGCATATATTCAATAATTTTTAAACTGTAGTTATTAAAGGATGATCTATTCTTTTTGTAGCAGAATACTTTTTAGTTCATACGAACTTATATCTTAATATAATAATAATAATTATATAGAAATGCATATGAATTATTAATTCACATCTTAATGTAATAATATAATTGTTATTTCCTAAGAAATAAACAAACTGAATCGATTTACAACTTAGCCCACACCTAAACAGGAAAAATTAATTAAATCCCATTAACTAATTACAACTACTTGAACAGGCATCCCGGAAACATACACTGCCCTTTCCAACTGTGAACACAACTTTCAGTCACATTCAGTCAGAAATTTCACCTGTTCCACGCCCCAAACACCTACTTCAACAATATTAAAACAGCTCACTCTCCCTATATATATATATATTTATCATTATTCAACTTTATTGTGATCTGCCCACCATACAATTCAACTCATAACTACACAGATGGGACGGTAAATTATATCGACGTTCTTTTGAAGTTAGGCCTAATTATCAGGGAGTGGTGTACTTGTAACTACAACTGTTACATCAAGAAATGTACTTGTAATTTTGCGACGAATTTAGGTGTTTTTATAATTAGATCTAACTTCAGAGGCTGTCGATGTAATTTACCCAAATATATTAAGGACCATACATATATATATACATGATCAAGAGGGTAGTTCATGAACTAAGTCGTGCAGTTTCCTTTCCAAGACTTCGGAACAAATCTGCCCCATCATGTGGTAGAACGACATGAGATCCGATAGCTGTTCCACCGGCATTTTCCCCATCACTTTTCGGGCTAACTGCTCTTTCTCTTCGTTCAATTTCAGTCTCTCCAAGTAGGAAGATGCGTTCCTCACCGTCGCCCCCATCTGCTTTAATCTCGTCTCTTGTTGCAGGCTCAGAGCCGTATTCGACTGCAGACGATGAGTCAATCAATTCAGTACACATTGACAAATATTTCAATAATAAATTTTGAAAGTGTTTGAATAAAATAAAATCACAACACTAGCATGTAGCAGTTTAATTATAAGCTTCTAACGTCTTATTTTTCGACGTTATAAACTCAATGAACACCGTTTGAATGGACATTCTGAATGAAAACTGATCATAATTGTGATTGATTGATACCTCCAGAAACTCTGCTCCGGCCTCAAGTTCAGACTCTTTAGAAGAATTGATCGCACGGCCTCCTTGATATATGTTTCTGGCAAGCGAAAAGCTCCTGACGATAATCTTTCTTTTCTTCTCCATTTCCCTGTCGAGCTTCAGAGTCTTTGGCACGCTCGTCAAACTGTTAAGCCTTTTCTGATAAGCAATTACTGCTTTTGCAAATTCCTGTAAGAATCCCTCAAAATTCAATCACATTCATATTCTACGTAATTTCCTTTAATCGTAATGATGCAAGAACAATAAGTACCTTATACGCAAAAGGGCAGCCCGGATAATCAAACTCTTCCGAATCAGGTTTCCTCATCCTCTCAGGATGAAACTGGAGTCCCATTATGAACTTCCCCTCTTCAGGATTATACGCATCCGGGTCGTAAAACCCTTCGATCAAACCATCGGGAGCGAACGCCATCGGGACGAACCTCTGGGCCAGCCTCTTCACTCCCTGATGGTGATAACTATTAACAAAAATCTCCATTCCCCCGTCGTCCTCCAGGGAATCGCTGAACCACTGATGTAAAGGCGTGTGCTCAAGAATCCTGACAGGATGCCGGTGCCCGTCGTAGTTGTCGTAATTGATGTGCACAACTCTCTGATTTTCGGGCACGTTTCTCGTCAGCTCTTTCCCTATGTCCTGATAAAGGGTACCCCCACAAGCCACATTTAGGATCTGCGAACCTCGGCAGATTCCCAGGTACGGAATGTTCCTCTCCAGGCAGAGCTTCGCCAGCCCCAGTTCTATCGCGTCCTTTTCTCTGTCGATGGCGGTGTCACTGGCGTGCAGCCGGCGGATTTCTTCCAGTTCTTCCGACGATAAGTTCGAGGTATCGGCTTCGTAGAGAGAGGGATCGATGTCTTCTCCTTCGCAGAGAAGAACGCCGTGAATCGGCTCGAAACTGTCGAGCAGCATGTGCACGCCTGTTACCCGTGGAACGATGACGGGCACTGCTCCATAGCTCACTATCAGATCAAGATGATATTCTCCTGCACAATTATCATAAATTCAGTTCTCCGATTAACAAAATTTAAACGACTATATATGGGAATTAATTTGTTTCTGCGTACCTACAAAATCGACGAACTTGTTCTTGCGGACGCTGCGTCTGGAAACGATAAGAACGCGGGGCAAGATGACGGAGAGATCAGCAGCAGCCATGCCTGATTTATATCAAGAATATATGAATCAGGGATGATTAAGCTGATTAATAATCAATCAGCTGAAACTGAAACTAAAACGTAGAACGTAACTACAATTCTTGATCTTAATCTTGTTTAAATCCTGGCAATAAAAAAGAATAATTGTAGTATGGATGCTGCGAGCAGAGAGAGTGAGCAAGAAAAGAAATAGGTTGGAGAAGTCGAGGCGCCGCGTATGGGATATATATAGGTGAGGGAGAAAAACAGTGCAAGATCCAGGCTATTAAGACGGCGAGATGAAAACGTGGTCGATGGCTATCTCATGCAGGTAAGGACTGAGGATGGGGTCAAACTCAAATCTGAGGCGATTATGACCTGGCAAATCTCGAGTTTCAAGATGAATTAAATACATTGGATAAATACGTAAGTACTCATCATAAAATAAAACGTAAGTACTCACCAAAGTCCTGGGAAATTCTAATGTAAATTAAATTTAATTAGATCTGAACTAATTATACGACAAATCATAAAAAGTAAATATTCCATAAAGCCCTGAAAAATTCTAATTTAAATTGGATTTAACTGGACCTGACTAATTATATAACAAATGATAAATACGTAAATACTCACCAAAGTCCTGCGAAATTCTAATTCCATTGAGTTTAGCTAGATCTGAATTAATTATATGACGAAAAGTAAGTACTTACCAAAGAAATTCTAATTCAAATTGAGTTTGGTTGGATCTGAACTAATTATATGGCAAGTACATAAGTACTAACCCAAGTCCTGAAAAATTCTAATTCAAATTGAATTTGTCTGGACGTGAACTAATTATATAGCAAATGCAATACGCTTGTCATGTAATTAGTGTATATTTCAGGAAAAATAACCAATCACATTATAAGTGTGATCGACATATTGACAAGTTTATTTATATTTATTTTATAATTAGTTTGATTAAATCAAACTTGATTCGAATAAGAATTTTCGTTAAACCCGTGGGGCTCATCAGTAATCTATTTCTATTGTAATTGTAATGCTGATTCGGTGGAGGCCTTATCCAGTGCCTTTCCCTACCACCCAACTTATTGCTGTTGCCTCTGCATGCATGGCACTTGGACTTTATTTTCTTGATTGTTTTTAATTTTTCGGGTGCCCAACTACCAATATTTTATGTTTTTTGTCCACTGTTTTATATATGTTTGGTCCGGGAATTTTGAGCCCACTTGGATTTTGTCGATTCAGATTTCAAATGAGAATTAATTATAGGAAGAGTAAACTATATTTATTATGGAATCACTAAGAAATAGTATTAATAATATAATATTAAGTGGTGTTTTTACAATTGTTATCAAAGATATATTTCAGGTTTTGTAAATTCCCATTTGATTTCTCAATTATGCCATTTATTCATATATGGTTCCTCAATTATGCCATTTATTAAATTTAGTCTCTCATGTTTGAAGAATCATCAAATGTGATTCTTATCGTTAAAAATCCATTAAAATTAATAAATGTGAAAAAAAAAAATGTGTGCACATAGGAGAACACTGTAAATTTAGTTTCTTTAGCGGGAAAGTGGCGGTCTCACCAGTACTCCACCAGATAAATTTCTTGACTTTTTTGTTTACACAATTTTAATTAAATCTAACAGTGAAATAAAATCATGCCAAAAACCATAATTCAATCATTGTGTGACTCAGTTATTGTTGAACCAGTCGCACCCCCCAAAAATTGCACTGAAAAGACCTTTTTTCGAGGATTTTTGGACGGAAAGTTCTCCCTTCTGCAATGTTTTTAAGATCGGACCGAGGATCAAATCAGTCAAGTTATTGGGTCACTGGTCCAACCGGTTAGACCAAATTGAAAAAATCGATTAACCCGAACCTAATATATATATATATATATGTATATATACACACATAATATACTAATTATTATATATCGATTAATTAAACAAAAATATGAAAAAAAATAAAAGCAAACTTATGTTAAGAAAAATATGAGAAAAATAAGGAAAAATTCAAGTCAAGTTTATTATCCCACATGGAAAAAGAATAAGTAAAATTTGAACACTTTAGCCTATAAATATGGAATAGCTTAAGTTTAAGAAAAAGCTCAAGTCAAGTTTATTATTCCACATGGGAAAAAAATAAGTAAAATTTGAACACTTTAACCTATAAATAAGGAATAGCTTAAGTCAAGTTTATTATTCCACATGGGAAAAGATTAAGTAAAGTTTGAATGCTTTAGCCTATAAATAAAGAATAGTTTAAATTTAAGCAAAAACTCAAGTCAAGTTTATTATCCCACATGAGAAAAACATAAGTAAAGTTTGAATACTTTAGCCTATAAATAAGGAATATCTTATGTCAAACTTATTATCCCACATTGGGAAAGAATAAGAAAACTTCAATACTTTAGCCGGTAAATAAGGAATAACTTAAATCAAGCTTATTGTCCCACATCGGAAAACTATAAGCCAAGTTTAAGTACTTGAGCCTATAACTATAGAAAAGTTTAAGTCCAAAAAGTATTTACATTTAACTATATTTTTAATTTTAATTTTTTTTTTAATGTGAGGTCAAAACCGGTTTTAATCGGGTCACCGATTTTGACTGGTTTGCCAGGTCTTGACCGGTTCACACTGGTTTTGACCTCATCGGGTTTGAGGCTATGAACCGGCCCGGGTACATGATCGGGTCCTGGTTGAACCGGCCAATCCGGGCCGGTTTTCAAAACATGGCCCTTCTGTGCATCTCGGATGGCCTTTCGGACGGATTTGAGATAGAAAACTATCCGCCTTAAAAACTCTTGTCCGAAAAAACTTTCGGACTGAATTGGGACGACAGGGGTTAATTGTCCCAAAATTTGTGATGGTTTTGGGACTACAGTAAATAGGTTGTCCAAAAGTTCGTGCTATGGATGGATAAATGAAGTCACAATTTTGGATGGTCGTACCGACGAATTTAGGAAATAACTTTTAATGCAGACGTTGTACTTTGGGACGGCATTTGGAACGATTTGTCTTTTTTTTTTTTTTTTTGATTGGGACGGAAAGTCGTCCAAAAGTTGGATAGCAACCCAAGTTATTGATACATTGTATGAGTTTGGGATGGTTGTTTTAGGACACATGTCGTCACAAATACCGTACCTAAAGCTTAATTGATTTTGAAAAAATATTTTTTTATTTGTTTTTTCTTTCTATATTTTTTTTGTTAATATTTTATTAAAATTAAAACACCATTTTTCGTACAAAAGAAAATATAATTAATTAAATATAATTTAAATATATTGTAATGTTTACCATTCGAATTTTTCTTAAAAAGAAATATCATAAATCCTAATCTAACGGCTGAGGTGAATGCTGGTCCATCGGCTCATAGTATTCATAATATAATATTAGTGGTGATTTTTTAGAATTGCCACTAAAAATTTATATTAAGTTATAATAACTTTAATTTGTTATTATTTAATTATGATGCGGTTTGTGACTTGGCCAGTGCTCCATTGCTCATGTTCATTTTGACTTTCTATGAGCCTCATGATTTTATCATAAAACGCCGCCTCGTTAGGGAGATAAGGCCTTACATTTATAAGTACTCAATCTCGTCGTCTGCAACCAATGTAGGACGCTTAACAATTCTTGGTGACTGTTAACAATTCTTGGTGACTGGGTTTGAGGAGGCCTTAGAGGTTATAAATTACTCAAGCTCCTCGTCTGCAACCATTGTGGGACACTTAATAATTTTCGGTGACTTGGTTCGAATCCCATAAATTCCAATTTTCCCTTTTTCTCCCTGCTCAAACCGTGATAGCACCAAATTACTAGTGACAGTTAGTTACATATTTATGGTGGTAATTCAGTGATAATTAATAAAAATATATTGTTCTCACTAAGCCTTTGCTAGGTACGTGTCATTAGAGATGTATTTAGCGAAAATTTTACATATAATTTTTTTTGTCACTAATTTATATTAGTGATGACTTTTTACGAAATAATTACTACTTGATATGGGTCGTAGATGCAGGTCCTCGTGTAAGGGTTCCCATCTCGTAGTCCCAAGAACGAGGCTGAAGAAACCAGGCGTCGCAAATAACGAGGCCAGGCAAAAGATGCGTAGGTGAAAATACGAAGGGGCCTGTAAAAGAGTACGCAGGCTGTTAGGGACCTCGTATGACAAGATATCCCCCATCGTGCTGGCCGTTAGGGGCCTCGTATGACCAGATATCCGCCATCGTGCGAGAGGAGCGAAGACATGGCGGAAGAGGCAGAAGATAGAGAATCACCAAAAGAACAAAGAGTGGTTGTGGCTGTGGCGCTCCAATAGATAGAAGGAGCGTACTTAATAAGTCTACCCTCGAATGAAGCTAGAAACAAGCACCTTCACCCTTGGATGAATAGGAGGGAAAAAGAAATCTTAACCAAACCTGACAAGATCAGATACACCAAATCAAGAATATCCTGCAGAATAGATCTTCAGATACGTTTACAAGCCCCGGAACTCAGCTATAAGAACCCGGCCCACAAGCACCAAAAGGCAGATTTTAATCTTCTCTCTTGAGTATAAAGATTCCCACCACATCAAATTGGCGCCGTCTGTGGGAACTCAACCAGAATAATGGTTAAAAGACAAGTAATGGGAAAGTCATGGGGGAAGAAGGCCGAATGGAAGGAGAGGCTAGTCAAGGACCCTAAGAGAATCATGAGCAGAACGATGAAGCACCGGGTGTTCGGGAACACACGGAACAACAACCCACCAACGCTAGCAATATCAGAGGATTGCTAAAAGAAGCAGCAGAAAAGGGGGCTAGAGCGGCCCTGCATTGGGTTCACCTCCTGAGGGAAAATGACCCAAACAGGGTTAGCCATGCAGGCCCCTCGGCAGGGGCAGGACCTGTAGGCAGTAGCCGAGCCCCATCACTGGTGCAACCCCAACCAAGAGACCCGGCGGAAGATCCGCGAATTGAGTTGCTGCAAAAAGAACTCAGGGAGTTACGCCAACAGCTAATCCTTGAAGTCCCCAGTATAAGGAGAGGAAACCCCTTATCGCCGGAAATTATGGCCACAGCATTACCTGAAGACATGCACCTCCCACCGCTGGCCTGCTATGGAGGAGACAAAGGAGACCCCAAGAACCACATAGACCAGTTCGTCGCAGCCATGGACTTACTGGGCTCAAATGATTCGTTGCTATGTCGAGTATTCCGCACCACATTGGTGGGAAGAGCTCAGACATGGTTCTCGCACCTAGCTCCAGGATCTATACATAACTTTGATCATCTGGCAAGAAGTTTCATTCATCATTTTGCAGGAAATAAACGCTATCCTAAAAACCCGAGTCATCTGTTTGCCACCGTGAAAGAAGAGGGGGAACCCCTAAGAAGCTACGTGCAAAGGTTCTCGAATGAGATCCTGGAGATACCCAATATAAGCCTAAGCTTTTGATCAGGGATAATGGCCCAAGGGTTAAGGAATAGTGGTTTGGCAGACTCACTCATAGGGGAACCAACGTCTAATTGGGATGAACTCTTAGCCAGGGCAAAACGATTCATCCTTATAGAAGAATCTAGAAGGATAAAGGGTGTGCAACGCCCCCATAAAGAAGCGCTAAAGGAAACTTACCGACGGTCCCCAGACCGGGGAAGACAGAATGGGTACGAGGGAAAACGAAAGGAAAGAGCTCGACCGCCCGACGCTTAAACACCCTTGAAAACCACTTGGACCCAGGCCCTAATGATGATAGAAAGAAGTGAGCAGATAAGATGGCCTCATAAGATGAAGGAAAGTGAGGGCCGACAAAGGTCGTCCAGATTTTGTAACTTCCACCAAGATCGAGGGCATACCACGGAAGAATGTTTCCACCTGAAAGAGGAGTTAGAAAGACTGATGCAGATGGGCTAATTTAAACACCTGATTGGTTCTAGCAAAGAGACAACCCACGTATCAAAGAAAATAAGGGAGATTGAAAACCTGGATATGCGGAGCAAGATGAAGGGACAAACGGCGCAAACTGGCCCCAAGGGAGAATAGTCAATTTTATCGAAGGAGGGTCGTACGGAGGAGCGACCAGATCGACTCGAAAAAGACACTTAAGAGAAATCATGGGAGTATCCAAGATAGGCCGCTGCGTGCAAACGGGAAAAACGACAGAGCCTATCATTTCTTTCTCCTTGGACGATAAACATGGGGTAGCGCTTCCACACGAGGAGGCCCTAGTAATCGTCGCTAATATCGCGAACGTGGAAGTCCAAAGAGTGCTACTCGATACCGGAAGCTCTGTTGACATCTTATTTCTAAACGCCTTTGATAACATGGGGATAGATAGGGGTCGGCTGCAATCGTGAAACACTACCCTCATGGGTTTCGAGGGTAGCATCGTCCGAGTAATGGGAGAGATTGAACTGCCGATCTCGTTTGGAGAAGAGCTTCGAAGGAAAACCCACGTAGCGGCGTTTCAAGTCGTCGATACCAGCCAACCCAGCTACAATGTAATCCTAGGGAGGCCTACGCTAAATGCGATACGAGCTGTCATCTCTACATCTTGCCTGAAATTGAAGTTTCCAACCGAATGTGGGATTGGAGAAGTACGAGGCGATCAGAGGAGTGCCCGGGAATGTAGATGCCACGCGCTCAAAAATCTGCCTATGCAATGGAAAAGCACGCCCCCAAAAGAGAAGTTGAACTCGAACGGATAAACCCGGCCAGCGAAGTCCAGCTTATAGCCCTAAACCCTGAACCCTCCAAAGAATTCGTACGGCTAAACAAGAATTTGCCCTCCAAAGAGAAGAGTCGCTTAATAGAGCTCTTACGACAAAGTCGAGAAATCTTTGAATGGGGAGAGGGGAACTCGAACAGAATTTCAGAGGAATTGGCAGTGCATGAGCTGCATGTGCGTCCTAAAGTCACTCCTGTTAAGCAAAGAAAGCGAAATTTCGGAAGCGAGAGGAACAGGATCATCCAGGAAGAAGTGGAGAAACTCCTGAGCATGAGGTACATACGAGAGGTGTACTTCCCGAAATGGATAGCAAATGTCGTGCTAATACCTAAGCAGGATGGTAAATGGCGCATGTGCATAGATTTCACAGATCTAAACAAAGCTTGTCCAAAAGATTCTTACCTACTACCTCGAATCGACCAGCTAGTAGACTCCACATCCGGATGCGAAAGGCTCAGCATGCTCGATGCGTATCAAGGCTACAATCAGATCAAACTCTGGAAAGAGGATCAAGAAAAAACTAGATTCATAACGGAAAGAGGCCTATATTGCTAGCAAGTCATGCCGTTCGGATTAAAAAATGCGGGGGCGACCTATCAAAGGATGGTCAACAAAGTGTTTACGGATCAAATTGGCAGAAACATGAAGGTGTAAGTAGATGATATGCTGGTACAAGGTACAAGCAAAGCCAACCACTTGTGAGATTTGAAGGAGTGCTTCGACCAATTAAAAACACATGGAGTAATGTTGAATCCCAAAAAGTGCGTTTTTGGTGTTGAAGGGGGAAAAATCCTAGGCTACTTGGTAACACAGAGAGGGATCGAAGCCAACCAGGACAAAATCGATGCTATACAAACGATGAGAGAGCCTCGAACAGTGAAGGAGGTCCAACAATTAGCCGGAAGGATGGCCGCATTAAACAGGTTTATTTCACGAGCCGCAGACAAAGGGCTCCCCCACTTCAAAACATTGAGAAATCCCAAAAACTTCGAATGGACCGATGAATGTAGCCAAGCCTTCAAGGACCAGAAAGAATACTTGGCTCGACCACCACTAATCAGTAAGCCCGAAGGAGGGGAAGAACTGTTGGTATACCTCGTTGTATCCCAAAATACGACTAGCGCAGTGCTGACAAAAGATCGAGAAGGAGTCCACATGCCTGTTTACTACACTAGCCACATGCTCCAAGGGGCGGAAACCAAATACGGCCTATTAGAGAAACTTATGGTAGCATTAGTACAAACGGCCCGGAAGCTACGCCCTTACTTCCTTGCTCATCCCGTCACGGTGCTAACAGACCAACCCCTTAAGCATGCGTTACAGAGGTGTGCCGGGAGCAGGATGACCAAATGGTCCTATGAACTCAACGAGTTCGATAAACAATACCGCCCCCGACTGCAGAGAAAGCCCAGATTTTGGCCGACTTTCTAGTCAAAACTCCCATCGAATCAAGCGAGGAGCCAGGAACCTGGAGCATGTATGCGGATGGATCTTCGTCAGATGGTCAGGCAGGGGGAGGAGTTTTACTGATAAGCCCAACAAGGGAAGAATTGCATTTCGCCATCAGATTCGAGGTCCCCTTGTCGAACAACGAGGCCGAGTACGAGGCTGTGTTAGCTGGGATGAAGCTCGCCCGCGAAATTGGAGTCAAACGAATAGGGATACGAAGCGATTCTCAACTAGTGGTAGAACAAACCCACGGGAGGTTCGAGGCCAAAGAAGCCCGACTAAAGAAATTGGTCCATAAGGTGATTCATCGAATGCAAGAATTAGAGGTCTGCAAATTAATGCAAATCCCAAGAGAAGAAAATGGAAGAGACGATGGACTGGCAAGGATTAGAGGTAACACGGAAGGAACGGAGGCTCCATACATCACCATCCTCAAAATGACCCCTGAAGGGAGCCAAGGAGAATCCAATTGTATTCGCAGAACGCCGGGGGTGCCATGGATGGATGATATACGAGGATACCGGGAAAAAAGAACCCTGCCTTCGAATTCTGGAGAAGCTAGGAGAATCACCAGGTTATTGCAAAGATTCTTCCTTGAAGGGGGATACCTCAACAAAAAATCGGTTACCACCCCTCCTTTACGATGTCTGGCGCCAGAAAAATCCCTCAAAGTTTTGATAGAAGTACACGAGGGGAGCTGTGGTAACCATTCAGGAGGCAGGAGCCTAGCCCTGAAGGTTACAAGGAGCGGATATTACTGGCCCACATTGATGCGAGATAGTATGCAACTTGTAAAGAAGTGCGAGTACTGCCAAAAGCATGGGAACCTCCATCACGTACCCGCGGCCAAAATAGAGCTGACCATCTCATCATGGTCGTTCGACCATTGGGGAATAGATCTTGTGGGTCCGTTCCCACAAGCCCCTAGCCAGAAGAAATTCTTGATCGTAGCGGTAGACCACTTCACAAAATGGATCGAGGCGGAACCCTTGGCAAAAATCACCGAAATCAATATGATCAATTTCATTTGGAAACATGTCATATGCAGGTTTGGGGTTCCCTGAAAACTCATATCAGACAATGGAACCCAATTTCGTGGTCAAAAGTTCATTGGATGGTGCGAAGAGTGGGGAATAAAACAAGTTTTCACATATGTTGGCAACCCAAAAGCCAATGGGCAAACAGAGGTCAGCAACCGAATATTATTGCAGAACTTGAAAACCAAACTGGGGGTCTCAAAAGGTAACTGGGTCGACGAAGTCCTTAGGGTACTATGGGCATATCGACCCACTTCCCCGCTCGAGCACACTAGAGACCCTCTTTTTCCTGGTATATGGATCCGAGGCCCTCATCCCAGCCGAAATTATCGAACCAACGATGCGAGTAGCTCGATACGACGAAGAGACCAATACCGAAGCTAGAGGGCTCGAATTAAACCTTATCGATGAAAGGCGCACTGAAGCAAGGATCAGGTTGGAAAACTATTGACGAAGGACCATACGAGCATATAACTCAACCATCAGACAAGGAGTCTTGCAGCTTGGAGACCTAGTGCTAAGAAAAGTTGAGGTTCAGAGGCCGGTAGGAAAGCTTGAACCCAAATGGGAAGGGCCCTACGTCGTCAAAGCAGTCTTGAGAGAGGGGGTTTACAAACTTGCCTCATTAAATGGCCATGAAATCCCCCGAACTTGGAGCATCTGTAATCTCAAAAGGTTCTATTGTTAAAAAATGTTACCAAGTAATAAGAAAAACCCATGGAATTTCCACGTCACCATATGCGCGCCCCCATTCGTGTTCGAAGTTTGGAGAGAACCCACCAAGGTTCGAAGTTAAGAAAGAACCCACTGAGGTTCGAAGTTAAGAAAGAACCCACCAAGGTTCGAACTTAAGAAAGAACCCACTGAGGTTCGAAGTTAAGAAAGAACCCACCAAAGTTCGAAGTAAAGAACCCACTGAGGTTCGAAGTTAAGAAAGAACCCACCAAGGTTCGAAGTCAAGAAAGAAACCACTAAGGTTCGAAGTTAAGAAAGAATCCATCGAGGTTTGAGGTTAAGAAAGAACCCATGAGGGTTCGAAGTTTAAAAAGAACCTACTGAGGTTCGAAGTTAAGAAAGAACCCATCGGGGTTCGAAGTTAAGAAGGAAACTATTAAAGTTCTAAAGTCGAGGACCATTGTGATTCAAAGTTAAAAAGGAAACTAAAAAAGGAAGGGGGAGTAGTCAAAACGGGCACAAAGAAGTATCATGCAAAAAAATTAAAAAATATCATTCGATAAATGAATGGTCAGAAAGCTTCTATTACAAAAACAACCATGAACACAGAAGCAAAAATATGAGAAGCCTCTTTCAAAAGAGGAGGGGAATCACCCAAAAATATTACCCAGAAAGCAAAAGATATTAAAAATCCTAACCAGAGGGGCCTACGTCAGTATTTCCAAAGCCATCTGCGCGAACATTTACAAATCTAAAATCAAAGTCAGGAGGCAGGTTGCCGATGTTCTTGAATTGGGCTAAACAAGTTTCAAAGCCATCTACATAGTAGGCCGAAGCTTGACGGTACATCTCATCCACATACTCCGAAGACCCCTTAAAAGCAGAAACAACAGACGAAGCCCCTTCCTTGCGACCTCGAGCATACGCTTGCATAGTGGAAGCCTTGATGGCCGCATTCTCCCTAGTCATCATGGCTATTTGACTCTCTTTCTCCACCATTTGATTTTTTAGAGCGTCTAGCTCCTCTTTCAGACTATTCTCTCTATGTTGAGCCTGGGCTTCGATCTCAGCACATTAGACTCAGACTGTGGCCTTGGCTTCTTGAAACTCCCGATGAAGCATTTCGCCATTTCTTAGTGCGTAAGAGTATTTTTCCACCATAGCAGTAACTGCGAGGATCTGGAAGAACAAGAAAGAGAATAAGAATTTAAAAAAGAAAAAGAAAAGGAAAAGGTAAACTCACCACAGAAGCATTGGAGAGTATGAGGTTGCCTATACCCGTAAAAGTTCGAGAGGTCAGCACTTCTACATCAGCCTGGTTCACCACCTTAGCCATATTAAAAGTTCCCTCCTGCGGGTCCATACGAGGGGTAAGCACGAGAGCAAGAAAAACGGGCTCAGAAGGACCAGCCACGGTCGGAGCACCTTCAGTACCCTCAACCTCAACTCGAGGCCTCTTATGAGAAGAAGGAAAATCTTCAACTGGAGATGGCAATGGAGAAGAAGGGTGCACATCCTGGGGGAAGTCAGAAGGAGGAACCATCGAGGCACATCTTCCGGAGAAGTGACAACTTCTATCACCGGGGTTTCCTGAGGACAAGGCACCGAAGAGGACGGAGGAGGGGTCGTCGTTGGTGTAGGGGTTATCTCAGGAGGCAGGTCCAAGGGAGTCGAAGGAGCTGACCCATTCCTGAACTCGAAGGCATGGCCGGGACATCATCAGAAATGAATTTGCACACAACAGCTCGGTTCATCATTATTCCTGCAAAAGAAGACTAATCAAACAATCAACTTTAAAAGGAAGTAAGAGAGTGCGAAGAACAGAGACTTACGAAATCTAGTAAAACGATCGAGGGGGCCCTTGATTGGGGGAAATTATAAAACTTATTCCTATGTTTTCACCCTCATTTTATCTCGATATAATGTTTGTTCTTGGGTATATTTGTGCTTTTTAGGAACTTTGGTGGACAAAAGGGCAAGTGCAAGAAAAGAGTCCAGACATAGAAATAAGAGTCAAAAATTCTGCAGAAATGACTACAGGTTAGCCCGTGACCCACGGGTTATCAGACATTTGCTGGGCGAAAATTGGCAGACGAGTTGACTTGTAAAAAATGAGAATTCGAATTTTAGGTCACTCAAAAAGGAGTCCTATTTCCTTTGTAATCTACCTTAGAGTCTTGGTTAGAATAGGACTAGAAAAGGGAAAGAGTTCTATGCTAAATAGAGTCCTATTCCTCCCCTTCCTCAACTAGGATTCTCCCTCTATATAAGGAATGAGGGAGGAGAAGACTTTTTTAACTTTTCTCCAGCAATTTTTCTGCATCTTTCTTTTGTGTTTTTGTTAGAATTAGGATGAACTGATTTTCTTTTTGTGCTAAGGCTTATGGAAAGCCTAATTGATACTATGTGTTAAATATTTTCTGGATTAATCTATTGTTATTTTCGCATATCCATGAGTTATTGTGTTTGTTGCTATTATTTAAGAGCTTGATCACCTCTTAGATTTTCTTAATTATGTTAATGAACCGAGATGGAATTTAGCATAGTGGAAAAAGTAATTCATGGTGTGGATTGAATGATGTGTAGACATACACAGGCATGATCAATCTGGTTCCATAGATTTTTCATAAATCTTCATGTATTATTATCACGAGTTTTGGAGAGGAGAGATCCCCTAATTCCTTGATAGTAATAGGTTCGGTATAGCTCGAGAGAGTATATTGGATTAAAATAGGAAAAACCTCAGTATGCGAAAATACTTGTCTGTTTGATTGATCCGTTAATATTGAATGCATTGTATTAATTTGGTGGACCTATAGCCGTAGCACTTCTTCCTAAATATGCGTTTTTCCTTCACCGTAATTACTTGGTTTAGTTGATTTTATTGCCTTTTAGTAGTTCCATAAAATCATTCAAATTCTCGATTGTCCAAATAACTAGGGGTTAGTATAGTTGTGGTAATTGTTTCATTAAATTCTCGTGGGACCGACATTCTTTATACTACTTGATAGCTAGTACACTTGCTAGTATACATTTTTGCAAACAAGTTTTTAGCGCCGTTGTCGGGGATTTAATTCAAAATAATATCATAACTCGCTGGACTTGATTAATCTGGATTTTTCTTTGCTTTATTTTTATTTTCACTTTTTTACCTCACTTCTCTTCTTTCTTTGGTTCACAGTTTAATAACACGAAGTGGTGGTGGAGAGTTAGCACAATTCGACCCTGAAATTGAAAGAACTTTCCGCCAACAAAGAAACACCATCGAGAGGGGTGAAGGGAGTGGAAATTCCAACACCGAGGATCAACTTATTCTCATAGAACCGGCCATGGCGAATGCTTTAGGGGTCGTGGAGAGGCCAATGATGGAGTATGTGTTCCCAACAACATATGGGGTGACATCTAGCATTGCCAAACCTTCGATCCAAGCCAACAATTTTGAGATCAAGCCGTCCATCATTCAGATGATCCAAACACGTGTGCAGTTTTCCAGCTTGCTTGATGAAAATCCTAATCAACATCTCCCTAACTTTCTTGAAATTTGTGATACTTTTAAGTTTAATGGTGTTAGTGATGATGTTGTTAAGCTTAGATTATTTCCGTTTTCATTGTGTGATAAGGCCAAAGATTGGCTGCAGTCGTTGCCTGCCGTTAGTATTACAACTTGGCAAGAATTGACACAAAAATTCCTTGCTAAATACTTTTCCCCTTCTAAAACTGCTAAAATTGCTCAATGACATCACTTCTTTTGTGCAGTCAAATAGGGAATCACTATATGATGCGTGGGAACGTTTCAGGGATATGCTTAGAAAGTGCCCTCATCATGAGCTCCCAGTATGGAGGCAGGTCCAGACATTCTACAATGGTCTCACATTGGCCAACTGAGCTACCATAGATGCAGCTGCAGGTGGTACTATCATGAAGAAACTACCATCAGAGGCATTCACAATCATTGATAAGATAGCATCCAATTTCTACTTATATGTCCAGGACCGACGAGTAGCCGGTATCCATCAAGTTGACGCAACAACGACACTATCTGCACAAACGGCTGCGCTAACGCAACAACTGAATAACTTTGGAGCCACAATGTGGAGCGCTCCACCTTTAGGACCTTGCGGTGCATGTGGTCAAATGGGTCATTTAAGTCAAGACTGCAAGGTTGGAAACATAAGTGCTATTTATGAAGATGCTAATTTTGTTTCTCATGGTGGCAGGTCCAACTTTAATCCATACTCCAACACCTACAATCCAGGATGGCGTAGCCACCCCAATTTTTCGTGGAGTAACAACCAACAACAAGGGCCACCTGGGTACCAACAACAACCACGCCAGCAGCAGCCGCCGCAAGAGAAGAAGAGTAACCTTGAAGAAATGCTCTCCTCCTTCATCTCCGCCGCCAACACTCGTTTTCAGAACCAAGATCCCTCAATCCGAAATCTCGAGGTTCAAGTGGGGCAACTTGTGAGCATGTTATCCAGCAAAAAGGAGGGGCAATTTTCGAGTGACACCGAGAAAAATCCTAAGGAGCAAGTTAATGCAATCACACTCAAGAATGGGAAAATTCTCGAAGAAGAACCACCCAATGAGCACATGGTCGAGCCACAACCGAAGAAAGTGGAGGAGCCTCAAGAGGAAACAAAAGGGAGTACTCCTAAACTCAAGCTTAATTTATATGATGTTCCTCTATACATTCCCTATCCCGAAAGAGTTTTAAAAGCTAACTTGGATAAACAATTTGGCAAATTCTTATAGATGTTTAAAAAGATTTATATTAATATTCCTCTAATTGATGTACTGTCACAGATGCCAAGCTATGCTAAATTCTTGAAGCAAGTGATTTCCAACAAGAGGAAGTGGGAAGGAGGCGAGACGGTGAAGCTCAATGAAGAATATTCGGCGATTCTCCAAAACAAGCTACCACTCAAGCTTAAGGACCCAGGGAGTTTTTCTATACCTTGCAATATAGGGAATACCAATTTTGATAAAGTTTTATGTGATCTAGGTGCTAGTGTGAATTTGATGCCATATTCTATTTTTGAGAAACTTGGAATGCAAGAGCTTACTCCCACTATAATCACTTTACAACTAGCCGATAGAAGCATTAAGTATCCTAGGGGAATAGTGAAAGATGTGTTGGTCAAAGTCGGCAAATTTATCATCCCCGTTGATTTTATTGTGTTAGATATGGAAGAGGATAAGAATATGCCATTGATTCTAGGAAGACCTTTTCTTGCCACGAGTAGAGCACTAATTGATGTGCAAAAAGGTCAACTCACTCTTAGAGTTAATGATGAACATATAGTCTTTGATGTGTTTAAGCCTATGAAATATCTACGCAAGAATGAGCATAACATATTTGCAATTGATAGCATTAATGCCCCTAGAACTGAAAATGCTGATTTTGTCCAATGTAAGGATCTCAAAGAAAATTGTTTCACAAATTCTAATGGGAATAATTTGCAGGACGTGAAAGAAGAGCATGTGGAGGTTGAAAATTTTGCAGACACGGGTCAAGAATTGAAGTATAAACTACAAAAAGTGTTGTCGTTAAATGGATTTACTTCCAATCACAAAGCAAAACTACCAGATGCAGCATCACCCAACCGGAACGAGAACAATAGGCTTCAACCAAACAAGAAGAAGTGGATGAAGAAGGCCAACGAGAATGCTCAAATGTATAAGGAACGCACCAAGCCATGACATGAATCTCATGCAAGAAAGATAAAATTCAAGGAGAGTGAAGAGTGGCGTCACAAAAACAAGGCCCGTGTTAAAGTGGATTGGCAAAGGCTCAAAGGCTATGTTGAAGAGGTGCAAAAGACTCATTCCAAAACCCCTCTCTGACTTGCAAGGGTGTGATAAGTATCCTAACGTCAAGCTAGTGACGTTAAACGAGCGCTACATGGGAGGCAACCCCATGCTTTTTTATGTTCATCTTTTGTTTTTTTCTTTTGTTTTCTCTTTTTCAGTGCAGGTGACGGATTTCTGATAGCCCGTGACCCACGGACTATGCGTAGTACATTTCTGTCACGCGAATTTCTGATAGTCCGTGACCCACGGGCTATTTGGAAAGCGTTTCTGTCCACTGCTAGGTGCTCCTCCTTCCTCACTCCAAGGGTCGTTCACCGCCGTGCTATGCCGATCAGTCTCCACCTCTTCCCGCCACTCGGCCCCCCACAGCCTCAAGGATGTATCTCTGTTCCTTTATCTTCTTTAATTCCTTTGGGGCACCGATATTGAGGATAATGTCGGGTTTAAGTGTGGGGGTGGTTGATGTCCTCTAATTATATGCATATTAATGAGTGTGGCTGCGACACGATGACACGTATTTGCTATGATTCTGTAAAAATTGCTGAAAATTGGCGATTTGTTGAGCAATATGATGATGAACCTTGATATATTGCATCCCCATTTCACTCATGCCAATATAATTTATGAATGCATTGTTGGGATTTCAATAGAATATTTGACATACATAGGAAAATTCAAACTTGCCACATGTGTGATGAATCTCTTAACAATCTTATTTTGATGAAAAAATGCTTGTGAGTAACACATATAAGCCCTTTTGGTGAGCTTTTGAGCCTATGAGCACACATATTATTGTTCTCTTATTTTGCTTGGTTGTGTGATTGTCATCTTTGGCTTAATTTTCTAGAACTTGCTTGGTTATACATGTCGAGACTGCACATTGAGTTGGGTGTGTGAAAATGATAAGGGCATTAGGATTGAACCAAAGTCTCTCGTTGCTAAGCCTGCATAAATATCCACCCTAGTAGCCCAATCGAGCCTGAGCCTGATTTCGTTGTCATATTGAGCACAATACAAGCCATGAACAACCGTTTCTTTGTCCTAAACCTTTGAACCCCACCGTTAAAGGATTGGAATGACTGCTTGTGATACTCTTCCCTTATTAGTGTATAGTTCAAGTGCAAGTCTCAACCATCCCGTGAAGATGTGTCTAAAGAAAAGAAATTGTAGAAGAAAAAGAAAAAGAGAGAAATCAAATATCTCCCGAGAAAAAAAGAGAAATAAGAAAAAGAAAAAAAAATCGAATGTCTCCTTTTGCCAAAAAAAAAATGGAGAAAAAGAAGGGAAAAAGAGGAACAATAGAGAAAGTATGATGCAACATGAAGGGAAAAGCAAAGAAAAAAGAAAAGGATGGAGGACAAAGAAGGAATAAATTGCACTTGAACTAGAAAATTCCCGTCTTTGGAAGCCTATCCAAGAAATGTCATCTAATTCCTTTAACCCTAAAACCCCTTATTTCATTCTTTTTTTGTTTGTCTCCTATCCTCACCTAAAGCCCCATTACAACCCGGAAAAGACCCTTTGATTCTCACTCTAAACTCACTTCAAGCGGTGGAGATGTGATATAAGAGCAAGCCTATGGCAAAATTTCGTTGAAAGCATGACTTGAGAGTTGTTGCTCACCCTTAAACACTTTGAACGCATTGAGTGTATCCAAAGTGAGGGTGTTCACTCACTTTGTATTTTTGATTCCGAATGGATTGTTGAGATGGTTGTCATATCGTGTGGGCTGTGTGAATTGGTACTATGTAGTCTATCGTTTCTCTGTTGCACCTTGACAGTGAATTCATTTTGAAATGTTGGCATAAGTTGAAATGAGGTGTTATGTATAAAGGGATGTTCCTTTGAGAGTGATTGCATTACATTGCTATATGCTTGAGGACAAGCACGATCTAAGTGTGGGGTATTTGATTGGGGAAAATTATACAACTTATTCCTATGTTTTCACCCTCATTTTATCTCGATATAATGTTTGTTCTTGGGTATATTTATGCTTTTTAGGAACTTTGATGGACAAAAGAGCAAGTGCAAGAAAAGAGTCCAGACATAGAAAGAACAGTCAAAAATTCTGCAGAAATGACTACAGGTTAGCCCGTGACTCACGGGCTATCAGAGATGTTGTTTCAGATACGCAGGAAGCATAACCCGTGACCCACAGGTTATCAGACATTCGCTGGGCGGAAATTGGCAGACGAGTTGACTTGTAAAAAACGAGAATTTTGATTTTAGGTCACTCAAAAAGGAGTCCTATTTCCTTTGCAATCTACCTTAAAGTCTTGGTTAGAATAGGACTAGAAAATGGAAAGAGTTCTATGCTAAATGAGTCGTATTCCTCTCCTTCCTCAACTAAGATTCTCCCTCTATATAAAGAATGAGGGAGGAGAAGACTTTTTTAACTTTTCTCCAGCAATTTTTCTGCATCTTTCTTTTGTGTTTTTGTAAGAATTAGGATGAACTAATTTTCTTTTTGTGCTAAGGCTTATGGAAAGCCTAATTGATACTATGTGTTAAATATTTTCTGGATTAATCTATTGTTATTTTCGCATATCCATGAGTTATTGTGTTTGTTGCTATTATTTAAGAGCTTGATCACCTCTTAGATTTTCTTAATTATGTTAATGAACCAAGAGGGAATTTAACATAGTGGAAAGAGTAATTCATGGTGTGGATTGAATGATGTGTAGACATACACAGGCATGATCTATCTGGTTCAATAGGTTTTTCATAAATTTTCATGCATTATTATCATGAGTTTTGGAGAGGAGAGATCCCCTAATTCCTTGATAGTAATAGGTTCGGTATAGCTCGAGAGAGTATATTAGATTAAAATAGGAAAAACCTCAGTATGGAAAATACTTGTCTGTTTGATTGATCCGTTAATATTGAATGCGTTGTATTGATTAGGTGGACCTATAACCGTAGCACTTCTTCCTAAATCTGCGTTTTTTCTTCACCGTAATTACTTGGTTTAGTTGATTTTATTGCCTTTTAGTAGTTCCATAAAATCATTCAAATTCTCGGTTGTCCAAATAATTAGGGGTTAGTCATAGTTGTGGTAATTATTTCATTAAATTCTCGTGGGATCGACATTCTTTATACTACTTGATAGCTAGTACACTTGCTAGTATACATTTTTGCAAACAACCCTCGTATCTGTCAGGTGCTGGGTAAAGGCCCGCCACTATCAGTAACGCCTCCTCCAGGATTTTCTTGGCATTAAACTCGTGGTCTACCAGACCAGCCTCCTTCATCACCTTCTTAATATGTCCCAAGTTCATAGGGGGTAAAGCATTCAAAGACCAAGCCCAAGCAGTGGGAACATTCCATTCAGGTTTCCTAACAAAAAAGAAGCGAGATTTCCAAGCCCCATGGGATGAAGGTTTCTCCCTAAGAAAAGTAAGCCCAGGGCGTGGACATAGATAGAAAAAACATTCTCCAGTAGTAATTTTAGGAGCTAAAACTCCTAGGAAGTTTTCGACAGAAGGAGAAAAGCCATAAAGTTGAGAGCAAAAAATAAATCCTACTACCAACCTATAGGAATTTGGCAAGAGCTAGCTAGGAAGGATTCCTAACAGGTTGAAAATTTCGACCATAAGGGGAGGCAGTGGGAACCTCAGCCCAAAAAGGAGTTGGGCCGAGTATACGGTCAGAAACCCAGGAGGAGGATCACTAGCAGCGTCAGAGGCAGAAGGAAGAACCCATTCATAAGTAGCGGGAAGAGCAATTTGGGCTACCAGTTTTATAATAGATTCCTCAGTCATAGTAGTGGGGGTGCCTGAAATCACCGCCATAGCCTCACTAGACGCCATAACTGAAACTGGGGATGCAGTTTCACTAGAAGAGGAAACCCTAGTGCGATGGGGCATCTTCCCTCTAATTTTTTGGGGCAAAACTTGTGAAACAGGAGGAGGAGAATTAGGTCCAGAAGTCCCAGAAGATGTCCAATCACTAGTAGAGCCCCCGCCCATAAAACCCCCAGAACAGGACTGATCGCTCGCACTTACATCCTTACACCAAAATTCAAAGAGGAACAACCAAGCATTAAAAGGAGGGAGGCAATCCGGCAGAGATGTAAAACGTAATACCTAGAAATACGAAGATGAAGGATGCTGAAACGATGCGGCTGAAGAATCTTCGCTTTGAAATGGGAGGAGGCAAGAAGAAAAGAATGGAGGAAGAAGAAGATGAGAGGGTGGTATTTAAAGGGGTAAGTAAGAATTTGAAAAGGTGCCTTGGGGGAACGGTAAAAAGGCTGTCAGTAAAAATGAGGGGTCTCGGCAAAAGAACACGCGGCAACCCACGAATGCACAGAAAAGGAGGTGGCAGGCGCGTTCCACCGCGTGGCCAAGCTAGTGGGCGACAGCTAAAAAAGAGGCAATCATTATTGCGAGGTTAAAAACCTCTCTCCTCAACCGCCAAAAAACCAAAAAGTAAGTCAGAGTTTTCAAAAATTCAAAAGTCATGAAGAACCTCTTTTATCCCGACAAAAGGCGGGATAAAAGAGACTAAGGGGAGAAGGGGCAAGTGATATGGGTCGTAGATGCAGGTCCTCGTGTAAGGGTTCCCATCTCGTAGTCCCAAGAACGAGACTGAAGAAACCAGGCGTTGCAAATAACGAGGCCGGGCAAAAGATGCGTAGGTGAAAATACGAAGGGGCCTGGAAAAGAGTACGCAGGCCGTTAGGGGCCTCGTATGACCAGATATCCCCCATCGTGCGAGAGGAGCGAAGGCATGGCGGAAGAGGCGGAAGATAGAGAATCACCAAAAGAACAAAAAGTGGCTGTGGCTGTGGCGCTCCAATAGATAGGAGGAGCGTACTTAATAAGTCTACCCTCGAATGAAGCTAAAAACAAGCACCTTCACCCTCGGATAAACAGTAGGAAAAAAGAAATCTTAACCAAACCTGACAAGATCAGATACACCAAATCAAGAATATCCTGCAGAACAGATCTTCAGATACGTTTACGACCCCCGGAACTCAGCTATAAGAACCCGCGCAACAAGCACCAAAAGGCAGATTTTAATCTTCTCTCTTGAGTAGAAAGATTCCCACCACATCACTACTATTTATGAAACTTAGACGAAATAAAATTTCTTGTCATGATTTAGTGCATATAGTTAATGACAAAATTAAAATTATAAGTTTAAATGCAGTTTTCGTAACTTAGGTCATTTGACGTTTTCGTCCTTTAACTTTTTATAATAGTATTTTGGCTCTATGTCCCTTTAATTTTCACAATTTCAGTTATTTTTCTCTCTGGAAAAATATATATGCATCTCTCGTGATCTTTTACACTGGGGCTATTGTTTATATTGACTTATTTTTATTAGTATTTTTGTCCTTTAGCTTTCTGGAGTATCATTTGGTCTTGCATTTTTTCAATTTCTATGATTCCAGTCCTTTTTTTGTCGGAGTTACCCTTTTAGCCGGCAGAGCTGAACTCAAGCTAAAAAAGGATTGGAATCGCAAAAATTAAAAAAAATATAACACCAACATATTATCCTTAAAAATTGAATAACGATACTCTAATATAGCTTACGTTATCGAATAAAAAATGCATTTAATCCTAAAATTATCAGCAACTTTTTTTTGGGTTTGAATGTTGAAATTGCTGAGAGCAGTGTGCTGAAGATAATGTTTACAATGCGAATAGTTAAGAGAATATTGAACAATAAAAGTTTAGTCAAGATAAACTATGAAGGTTTAATTATTTCAAAATCATGATTATTAAGAACGTGGTGTATTTATTTCACATTTAATTTCCATAAGTGCGAAGTTAGGTAAGACGTGTCATTTATGAACACATAATAATATATTGGGATAAATGCTTTTTTGGTCCCTTAAAATCAAAACATTATTTGTTTTGGTACCACAATTTAGGTAGGTGACTGTTTTAATTCTATAAAACATGCTTTTCAGTTTTTTGTGTCCCAATTTCAGTTTTTTTAATTCCAAAATATCATATCATTTTTGGACAAAAAAAATTGAAAAAACGTGTTTTATGAGAAAAAAAAAAACTAAAAAAGCATTTTGCCCTAATATATTTCAAGAAATTGATCAAAATGCCTCCTCAGGTGAACGAAGGGCCGTGCGCCGCTTGGTGCTTGCGATGATGTATGCGTTTACGTTAGTGCCGCTGCTGTTCGAGTTCTCGTATATATCTCACGTCACGCACTTTCCCTGCGTTTTCTTTTCTCTTCTGTTCTTTTTTCGGTGATTACAAACTTCCCCAGTTGATAACTGGCTGCACAAAGTACTAAAAACACTTCTTTAGCCTAAACTTTTCGAGCACACGATTCGTTTGACTCGTGTGATTAGACATAATAACATTATTTATCATACATAATTATGTGTTTGGTTCACAGTATTAGAATTCGATATTAATATAGGCTCACTTTTAGTAATCTTAATTTATGTGATATTGTATCCCACCTGTCCCATCGGTTAGTCTAAAGTAGAATTAAAAAATTTCTTCCTCAATTATATGGTCTTACTTGAGAAATACATGCATGTTTAAAAGGATGTATTTCAAGTTATAATAATTCAATAATAACACATTGCTTGATTTTTTGACTTTTGAAAAATATTTGATTTTGATTGGTTATTAAATTTCAAAATGTAGAAATTTTCACCATATTTTTATAACTTTTTTTTAAAAAATTAAACCTTCGCTCGCTTTTTCATCGGTTAGTTTAAGGTAGAATTAAAAGATTTCTTCCTTATATGCTCTTACTTGAGAAATATATGCTTACTTAAAAGAATGTATTTCAAATTATAATAAGTCAATAAAAATTAGTTTTTTGGACTTTTGAACAATATTTGAATTTTGATTAGTTATTCAATTTCAAAAAATAGAATTTTCATCATTTTTTTTTTTTTTGAAAAATATTAAAGCTTCACTCGCTTTTTCATCAGTTAGTCTAAGGTAGGATTAAAAAAATTCTTCCTTATATACTCTTATTTAAGAAATACATGAATGCTTAAAAGAATGTATTTCAAATTATAATAATTCAATAAAAAATATTGCTTGATTTTTGGATTTTTTAAAAATATTTTAAATTTTGATTAGTTATTAAATTTCAAAATATAGAATCTTCACCATACTTTCATAACTTTTTTAAAAAAAATTAAACCTTCACTCGCTATTTTTTTTTTTTTGTAAATTAATGTCTATTTTAAACTTCTAATTCATATGAATGTAGAAAAGAAAAAGAAAATATTCCACTAAATTATTATCGTTAAAAATGGGTTAAATGCAATTTATCCCCCTGTGAAAAATAAAACAGCAATTTATTCCCCTGTATTATCACAAATAGAGCAAAATACCCCCCTGACTCGCTTTGTGAAGAACACGCGTTGTTTTCTTATTATTTTTTATTTTTTTAATTTAAATTTGAAGTAATATTTATATCTTTATTTAAAATCCGTTGGATCTTGATCAATCTAAGATCCAAATTTAACTAATAAATTAATGGTGTAGATTTCATCTAATTTAAATCAATGGTTTAAATTAAAATAAAATAATAATTAAAATTATATATTAATATAATTAAATTCAAATATAAATATTTATACTTTTATAATAAGATATATTAATATATATGTATTTATATATATATATATATATATATAGAGAGAGAGAGAGAGAGAGAGATGTCGACGAGGAGAGGGGCGGATCTGGGTGGAGGAGTAGGCGGCAGCAGAAGTGGAGGGGGAGGGAGGAGGTGGGGAGGTGGAGAAGGATGCGGCCAAGGAGGGAGGAGGTGGATCTAGGCGGAGATGGAGGAGGACGCGACGGAGGTGGAGGAAGACGTGACCAATGAGGAAGGAGGCGGATCTGAGCGAAGAAAAAGGAGGACGCGGCCACGGAGGGAGATTCTCGGCGGGAGAGGGGGAGGAAGACGCAGCCAGAGAAGCGAGGAGGAGGAGGAGGAGGAGGAGGAGGCGGGGGTGCTGAAGTGGGCGACGATGGGAAAGACAAGGGAAGCGGGAGGAGGCGGCAGCAACATGAGGGAAGGGGGAGGGAGCAGCCAGCGCGAGGAGGGGGTTGGGGTCGTCGTTGGCGCAAGGGGAGGGAGACGTCGGTGGTCCGGCGATGAGAATGGAGAAAAAAGGGAGAAATATATATATATATATATATTATCTTTCTTAACTAACATATAATATTTAATATATTAAATATTATTTTTTAGAAATATATATTTATTGATATATTAAATTAAATATATAGATATAAAATAATATTTTTATTGGATAAAAATTAGCCCAGACGCATAGGAAGCGCGTGTAATGCACGGTTGGGCCGAGGGGGGTATTTTACTCTATTTCTGTTAACACAGAGGGGGTAAATTGTTGCTTTATTTTTCATATGAGGGTAAATTGCTCATTTTACATTACACAGGGGGATAAATTGTATTTTTCCCTCTTTAAAATTGTATTCAATAAACATTGAGAGTGTTTTTTTTTTAATCTTTTTGTAATTATTTACAAGCCACAACAATGAAATGAATATAGCTTAAAAAAGGATATCCTTAATCCAGTTAATTATATTTTATAACCCCTCTAACCATACACCATATTATATTAATTATCACATATAAAATAGGTTAAACCAACAACATATATATAATAAAGGATAAATTACAATGACACCCTTTGAGATTAGACCAAAAGACACAAACACCTTTTGTTTTTTATAAAATTATAGCTACACACCCTGAGGTTATAATTGTATTATTGTAAACAAATTTTCGTGTTTCTCTGAATTTATTGAAACCAGAAAATAGTACAAATAAATTTCTCAAATTGGATTGAATATTTGTGGGTGCGAAATCTCTACTTGAAACCTCTGATTCTTCTCTTCAAGAACGTGACTTTGTCGTCGGCAACTTCGGAGGTGAAACTGGACGTTTGATCTCCTTTGACGTTGACTTTGACTTTGAATAACGTTAATTCGGGGGTCTTTGACTTGTTCCCGGATCAAACGCTATGAACTTGAAGATATTTGACTTGAATTTTGGATATTTCTTGGTGGATTTGAGGCTTTGATCTTCCGCCAAGGTGGACTTCTGTCTTGATAACGTTAATTCGCCGGTCTTCAGACTTCTTGTCGAATTAAACGCTGACTTTGGACGATTTCTGCGACAAACGCCTTGAATCTTGCCTAGAACGCCGTGGATCTTCCTTGATTTGCGCTTGAGAGGATTTCGGGACTTCTTGAATGCTCTTTTGCTTGTATCTTCAATTGTCTTCAATTGTGTGTGTGTCCTGAATGAGTTCCAAGGACCCCTTTATATAGCTGTCAAAGAGGTAGAGTTGTGGTGAACTTGAACACTTATTTTGTATTATCTCTTTATTTTAATTTAAAGAGATAAATACATTAAATATTTGAGAAGACATGATTGGTCAATTTCGATATTATCTATTTAATTTTTGTTTTTTTAAGAGATAATATGAGAAATATTTGTCTTGATTTGATTGGCTGGAACACTTCAATTTGACACGTGTCGACCTTTGATTTGATGACGAAATATGTATTAAAATATCAATTAATTTAACTATTTATATTTAGAATTAATTTAGTAAATTCCAAAATATAAATAGAAAAATAGAATATAATTGATAAATATTATATAATTTTCATTTGTCGTCATTTGATTGGGCGCAAAATTTATTTGTCTACAATTACAACTACACCCTTTATTCAAAGATAAAGCTTATACTAATACCGCTGAAAAATATTACACTAATACCCCTCCAAAGGTGTAGCTGTAATTATATAAAAGACAGAGCATATTTGTATAATTGAACCTAATCTTAGATGATATCAATGTTATTTACCCTATAATAAATGATGAGATTAATTATCATTCTATTTTTTATCTCATTCAATTTCATACGCATAATCTTATTATGCGAACCAAACGAAGCCTTTTGATAAACTTTTGGCAAATAATTAAGATAAGATGCCTCCAGAAAAAGAGGGCGAGAGAGAAAAAGAAAGCATGAAAATTCTGGTGATTTCCACCATTCAAGCCTTCACTATGGGCCAGTTTTCAAAATCAATGGGCGAAATTGACTTTGAAAAATTATAATTTCTAACTACAAATTGATAGTACTGGATGTAATTGAATGAGATTTTGGTGGGGAAAAGGTAAATAAATACTTTAGAATTATTGGGTGAAATGAAAAGGAAAAAAAAAAAAAACAAACAAAAGAGAGAGATGTAAAATGCAAGCTAGCAGCCAACGATCACATTTGTGACCGTTGGCCAAATCAAACGGTCATCCAATCGGACATTAGAAAAATTATAATATTGTATATGATTTTATTGGTTATAGATCAAAGTTGTGATAAATAACTATTATTAATCGTGGTTAGATAAAAAAATTGATACAAATACTTAAATTATATATCATGAAAATGATACTTGTCAAGGCTATGGCAATTATTTTTGCCATACCTTTTAACCGTGATCAATAATTAGTCACACTCATAAAAACCACGACAAAAAATCGTTGCGTGATTGTGATTAATAATTTTTTTACCATGATTATTTAATTTTAACCATGACAATTAATCATAATTAAATATTATATTTTTTCTAGTGAGATCAACAAAATTTTGGCTGATTCGAGCTGAGCCCGGACCGAACCTATTTTGTTTCTTTTTTATATTTTTAGTATGATTTTGCCTGAATCTGATCACAATATAATATATAGGATTGGATTGGTCCCTCGGCCATTTTTGTGCCTAGATCCAGCGGTCCATAGTCCGATATTAGGTTAAAAAATGATTCATATAAGGGTCCATTTAAAAATCCAAGACTAGGACAGGACCAATCATGAAATACTAGGCCGTTCTTGGTCGAGAAATTTCCGAGTTGGTTCGTCCTACTGCATAGCTTGAGCTCTAGGCGTGTGATAGATAATTGAACTTTATCCATCCTGAGCCCAGACCACCTTCTTAATATCGAGCGTTATAATTTTAAAGTAAACCACTAACTGGTCTGGATTGGGCTGGATATCCCATTAAATCCAAACAAGTAAAGTGGCCTAAATAAATCTCGTTTTGATTTTCACTCTCTATGTTATTCCAATGTCAAGTTTCATGTTTTCAACAAATCTAACATTTATGGTGCATGATCATTGATATGGTGGATAATAATGGGTACATTGCGGTTCAATATGTTAACTAAAAGTAAATAATTTTATTTACACCAAGAAAAAAGTTATAATAATATATCATTTGTGCAAAATAAATTAACTTCGTTTTCTAAGAAGTTAATCTATGGACTATATATATATATATATATATATATCCACACAAAAAGTATTAAAATGAAGCAATGAAATTAGAAGTACATCATTATATAAGTTTTTGATAATCAAATTATGATATGATTATTTATTATACCTTTCTACCACATTATTCATACTTGACCAATATTGTTAAACACGCCTTACACTTACACATTTACCGGAAAAGGTAGAATACGAAATTTTTATTCAATTCGAACATATTTTGAAATACTTGAGGAGTATTCATAAGTTTTGTATCCTATCAAGTATCTGACATGATGGTACAAAAACTAGCCCGAGCCCGAGGGGATAGAGGTACGACCTTCTGCCTTTGGTGGATCAGGGCTGGATTCTATAGGGGATTTTCCCTAGTGTCGATCCTTCTTCGATACAGGCTTGTGCCCTGGCTTTTCTCGCGGCACACGAACTCCTGAAAATATAAATTCTAAACCAATCGTTAAATTTCGTATTTTAAGTGTCGACATTCCTCCGTTGTATGTTCATAATCATTATGAAAGTGACAGAATTTATCCGACTTGGGTCGGGTTGGCCCTTCCCTAGCTCCCCAGGGTCAATTTAGCAATTCCTTCCACGGTCATGAGAGTCTGAGTAATAGGGGCGTTAAGAGAAGTGTAAACGGGTGGTCCCTTCTGAAAGGGAGCTTTCTTGTGTTGCCCTTCCGCCGAGGCTTCTTGGAAGAACCTTCTTCTCGAGCATCCTTCCTCTTCTCGCCTCGTCCTTTTTTCTTGGAGGCTTGGGCCTCCTCCATGTTGATGTACTTGGCCGCCCTGGCTAAAAGGCTGTCGAAGTCAAGGGCTGGCTTCTTACCTAAGGACTTGAAGAAGTCCCCATCTAGAAGTCCTTGTGAGAAAGCGCTAGCTTTGACGCCCTAGGTGGTAGCAGGGACCTCCAGGGCCGCTGTATTGAATCGGTGAAGGTAATCCCTCAGTGATTCGGAATCCTTCTAGCGAACCGTAAAGAGGCTCAACGGGGCCTTGCAATGCTTTCTACTGCTAGCAAATTGGTGTAGGAACAATGATCGAAGCTCTGGGAAACTCCGCACCGACCCACTAGGTAGTTAGCTAAACCACTACACGGCCGCTCCAGCGAAGGTGGTGATGAACACTCGGCACTTGATCCCGTCGGTGTAACAATAGAGCAAGGCGGCAGTGTCAAACTGGGACAAGTGCTCCTAGGGGTCTGTGGTACCGTCATATTCCGCGATGGCTGGAGTCCTACAGTTGGGAGGGAGTTCGTCAACCATGACCCCCGCACTGAAGGGAATGCCCCCTTCAGTCTCCAAAGGGACTCCCATCACCCTATATTGAACGTCATGTATGCTCTTCTGCAGCGATTCCGATTGAGCCTCCCAATGGGAAGGAGCTTCTGCCCGAGCCGGAGGGGCAGGGACAGCTTTCTCCTCCGGTACCGCTGGAAGTCTTCTCACCTGAAGGATTTCCTCCCCTTTTGCTGGCCCTTCTACTGCCAGGCAGGCCTCCTGGGCTGCCCCTGGGGTCGCAGTCGCCAGGGGAGCAGGGTTGGTGGCTGCCATGTGCACCCTGATGGCAACTGTAATCATCCGCTGGAGCGTCGCCATCAATCCGGGGGAAACACTGTCAGAGGAAGTGTCCGAAGAAGTGCCATCCCTAGACGGATCTGATGGGGGGTCGGAGGGGCCCGACGGTCCTACCTCGGTGCGTGGTGTGGACGCCAAAGGCGCTCCAGCTAACACTTGCAGTGCCTGGGGTTCGGTGGTGATGTTCGTTTCCTTCTATTTGTCTAAGCTAGCATTGGTGGTGTCCATTGATCTCACGTCTTAAGCTCAATGTTCCCACAGACGGCGCCAATTGATGTGAGCAAAAAGTGCTCAATCACGGTTTTCTTCCAAGACTAGAACGTAGTGGGCCTGATTTTGCAAGTTTGGACAGGGAACCTACAAAAAAAACGTTAGCACTCCGACGCTCAAGTCAGTAAATAATTTTAGAATAAATAACTTAAATGTAAGCAAAATTTGACAAGAATTAAGAACATAAAAATGTGCGAAGTGTGATTTAGCCAGAGATTCGAGGAGTCAAAGAGTAGAGAGATGTTACTCTGCCAGCCAACGGAAGCTGGTATTTATAAGGAGAGTTCCCTTGAGGGAGAGGAGTTCTAAGGAGGGTAGGACTCTTAGGGGATCGGCCGAGGCCTCCCTACAGTCCTTCCCGCCTTAACTTCCTAGAAACGGGGGAGTTGGTTGAGTAGTCTGCTCTATCTCCAAAGGGGGGCTTATCCAATCTGATCGGCTTTGACTGGATCGAATCTTTGGACTCTCCACCGAGAGTCCGTCCTCCAGACGTCTCCCAGCCTAGGCTGGGCCAGGCTTTCCTGTGGGCTTTTGCCTCTTGGACTGTAGGTGGGCTGCCTGCAAATCCCTTCCTCCTGGGCATTTTCGGTCCGCTTGGGCTTCGCCTCCTCTTTCGTGGAGGGCCTGGCCTGATCCCGGGCGGACCTGGCATCGCCTTTCCTTGCCTGGCTAAAGGTTGTTGGGTTTCTTCTTCCTGGGCCCGCCTCTTGTGGATGGGTCCTTACAGATCCTGGGCCACGCATATGGGCCAACTATTTTACACATATCACTATGTATATAATTTTACTAAATTCACATAATTGGTTAAATCTCAGTTTTGCTCCCATATATTAGCCTCAGTGCAATTTTGGTCCCAATCATTATAAAAATCTTAATTTCAAGACAATATCTTTTGATTTGTCTCAATTTTTGTCTTAGCATTAGAAATTGACGGAAAATATTAACTTCCGTTAAATCGAGGCACGTGCCCCTCACATGTTTTGTATACCTGCGTACTTGGGGCAAAATCACATAATTCTAACGCTAATTTCTTCCTAAAATCCCTGGCCTTTCCTCTGCGAAAAACCTTTGTAAGCCCTTCTTTCTTTCTTTTTTTTTTCTTTTTCGATTCTCTCATCGAAGAAGTGAAAGAACGACAGATTTTTGCTAGAAGGATGAGCCTTCGAGACCCAAAGTTTAATGATTTCCCCATCTGATTACCATAAGTTATTCCTCTTCCTTATTTCGAAAATGTTGTTGATGTTTGCTGAAATTTGAAAAAAAAAAAAAAAGAGAGAGAATTCATGCTTTTAAGTGTTTATACATGTTGACTCCATTTTTGGATAGAAGCCGGATCACTTGTTGGCTCATTTTTTTTAGAAATTGAAGCGGAATTTGGGTAAAGAAGGAAGAGAAAAAATCATGTATGCACACTAATTTGAGATTTTCCCAGCCTGTCATTACATGTATATATTTGTCCCAAATACGCAAGGTATACGAAACATGTGAGGGGCACATGCCTTGATTTAACGAAAGTTAACATTTTCATCAATTTCTGACGTTGGGACCAAAACTGAGACAAATCAAAAGATACTATCCCGCAGTTGAGATTTTTGTAATGATTGGGACCAAAATTGAATTGAGACTAATATATGAGACCAAAAAGGAGATTTACCCTCACATAATTAGATTGCCAGTTGGCATTACCATATTATCCATCTCTAGTTTGTTTGCTTGTCTTGTATTAGTTAAGGATTAATCTAGTGGCTATGATCATTAACTTATTTAGGAGTTTAATGATTCATTTTGGGTCTCAAATTTTATTAGCCCTATTTTGTATCGGATCAGGATTTGAGTTCACCATATTAGGCTTAAATTAAAATCAAAATTTTTCATAGTTTGTTTCTCTAAGGTTAAATAGATTGAAAAATTATTTTTATTGGTTTGAATAAGACTTAAGTCATTATTGATTAATAGGATTTGATCATATCAATTGAATTATAGAATTCAACGAATCAACAGTCCCAGAACAAGTAATCAAATGAATGATTGGAGTCCAGTTATCCGGTAAGTGATTTCTTCCTTCTTACATGATGTATTCTTCAAATATTTTCTGATTTCAAAATATAGTTTTAAGTTTAAAGCAAAATGAGATGCGGGCAAATGATATGTTTTTATGAGTATATAATAGAAGTACATGTGATTGGGTTTTTTATGAAAATGCCGATGCGCGCACTTTACTGAATCTTAAAATTTAAAAGACATTACGTTATGCCAAGGTTATTCTAGTTTATGTTATTTTTAACCTCTTTTCAAAATTGAAGTCGACGTGTGTGACAAATGTTGTTTTATTGTTAAGCAATGAAAATGCATGCTCAAATTCATCAAATGATAGAGCAAAAACATGCTCCTTTGTTAACAAAAATTCCCTATTAACTAGGAATGCCGGAGTTGTTCTGACCTCTCTTAGTTGAGGCTAAAGAATAAGAACTTATGTCAGGACCCTCTCAGTTGGGGTTAAAAATTGACAACTTATGTTAGGACCTCTCAATTTGGTTAAGAACTAAGAATATAAGTTAAGACCCTCTTAGTCGGGGTTAAAGATTGAGGTCCTATGTTAAGACCCTCCCAGTTGGGGTTAAAGACTGAGATTATAAGTTTAAAATCCTCTTAATCGGGATTAAAGATTGAGACCCAAACTATGAGTTATAATAATAATCATAAATAAGTTCAACATCAATCTGGTTGCTAGTGGATAAGAGCATGCTTACATAAATAAAAGGGATGATTTATTAAAACAACTTGCACTAATCTATCAATACTATTTTAGTCACACATGATTATGCTTTGATTGAATAGTTTAGGACTCTCATTCTTTCGGCAAATGTTTTGAAGGTTTACATTTCCCTCATTCATTTCTTTCGATCTTGAATTTTTATTGCGTGATGACAAATAATAATTTTGCGCTTATAACATGATATGCTCACACCTAGTAAAAAATGGGACTGTTTACTGGGCGATTAATTGTTCACATCGCTTACCATACCTTGCAAATAAGGTGAATATGTGGATGAGTTGTATTGGGGATGATAACTTGTCAAGGAATAAGTGCTCGTATGCGTCGATTAATAAATTGTACAAACAAACTTTTGGGAAATTATTTTTCCTTCGATTTAGTTGTTAGAACTTAATACTAGAGTCCAAACTTCATGATTTAATTATGTTCATCTATTGAGAATGTTTAAACTAATATTATGGAATTTTCTTGCTTAATTATTTGTATTGATGAATTTGGGTCTATTATTCAGTAAGGAGAGCTTCATGCTACCAAGGCCTCTCGGACTTAGTGGCATATGGTGTGTCATAACCCTTGATTCGAGATGTGACACTTGTAATTTTGAAAAGAAAAAAGAATGTTTGTGTAATTCGACATAATCTTGTGAAAGTCAATATAATTTATTCGAACTTTTAGTAAATCACTTTTTTTTTTCTTGTTCCAAATAATGGTACCTTTAATTTCATTTCTTAATCCTTTTCATTTTCTCATTTTCCGCCCCACTAAAATCTAGTAATTCCAAAACGGCTTAAAAGAAGACATCAATGCAAACCATATCATTAAATGCCCATTTTATTACACAACCATGCAAAGGTGGTTTTACATAAACACACAGCACACCTCCTGACAATCAGCTTACTCTTTTCTTGGGTCCATTACAACATAGTCCATCTTTCAACATGTCGGAAAGCCCACGCCGCAGGTTGCAGCAACCTTCTTGGCATTGGGAGAGTCAATATACGGCTTGAATACTGGGTTTTTGATGTAGTCGCAGAAGCAGGGCACCTGTTCCTTCAGTTTGTCGCAGCACTCCGCCGACGGCGGCTGCGACCCTGATATCGCGCCAAGGCATGGCGACAGCTCCACCGGGTTGCAAGACGCCGCCGCCGTCTCATGCACCCCCGACACGGCCAGCACAACCACTATCGCCACCACGCACCAGACCGCTGCAGCACCCTTAATCATCTTCAAACAGCACACTGTGTATGAGTGTGTGTCAACTGTCAGTAGTTGAGAATTGTGCGTTGTGGGAGTGAAGTAATGGTGCGTATTTATAGGATAGTGGAGTTGAGGCGGTGAGCAGAAAACCAAAAGGGTCCTTCTTTTTACGGGAATTTATTGAAAAGATTCAAATTTGTGGGTGACTACTCTGGCATTTATGGTTTATTTACTATGCAATAGTTTAGGGTTTAAATGCATCAACCTGTTAAAATTGAGGTCCCATAAATAAATTTGAAGTTATGTGTTCAAATTCTATTATATGTGTGAGTATTTGTTTCACTTTATGCAAGTCTCACTAGAAAAAAAAAATAATATTAGCTATATTTTTAATGACAAATACTAAAAATCATGATAAATAACTATTATTAACTACGGTTAAATAAAAACCGATGCAAAAACTAGTTTTCCACCATAAAAAATTTATTTGTCACGGCTTTTAGCCATGATAAAAATATTTTTTTAGTCATGGTAAAAACATTCTCCATGGCTTTTAGCCATGGTAAAATTGAGCTACCCTCGCAAAAACCACGGCCGACAACCGTTACATGGCCATGGTCAATGACTATTCGCTACGGTTATTTAGTATTAACCAATTACCCATGGTTAAATGTCATATTTTTTGTAATGTATGTTATAATTTATTTCATTACTTTTTGTTATATTATTGGTGTTCTGACCGACCAGATGTTCACAGCAATAAAATGACTCAATGGCTACGAAAAAATTTGATGTTAAAATCAACGTCGAGCTAATTAACAAGTAAATTATCATTGTTAATCTACACTATTTAATATATAATTTAAACAATTTGTCACTAAATTCTTTATCAAGAAAATTTTCGTTGCAGAAGTCATTAACAAATAAATTTCTTATATTATATAAGGTAGATTAGCTACTGATTAGCTTTATGCTGATTTTTTTCGTAGTTATTGAGCCATTTTCTTGTAACGATTGCTTAATTTATCAAGGTATTAATGTACTCATATCTCAAGAAAATGCATCAAGCTCCATTTTAAAATATTAATGAATGAAAAAGCTTTAAAAAATTCAGAGGTTTAATAATTTTTTTGTTAATTTCCCAAAGCTGATGGTGAAGTGTAGTAGGAGAAATTATTATTAGGTTTGGATGATTGCAAGAAGTGGAAGAAGAAAACCACGGTGATTGTCTTTTGCCAGATTCCTTGTGGTAAATCTGTCATTTCCTCGGTACAATAATTATATCCGGACACGCTTGTTTGGCGAGAATAGAATATCACTACAAAAATATGCATTTTATTTTGTGGAGATAAAGAGACAAAAATAAAGATAATAAAGTGTGTTAGAAATATGATGTATGTTCGAATTTATTTTTGGAGTTAATTTTGAATAGTGTAAAAAATATATTGTATGCATTTGTGTTGTATATTGAGAGACAAAAAAACTATTCATTGTCAAATCATGTGTCTTTTATATATTATTATTGATCGGGGTCGCTCACCTCAATCTCGTGTAGTCACCTTAGTTGATTACCCGTACGCTCGATCTGGTAGGCTCCCCAGCTAATAACTTGAGAAGAAACAAGCACGTTAGGCTAGTCGGGAGCGTCCCCGGCGTAGACCTTCCGATGCTTAAGTCAGACACTAGTTGAGATGGTAATATGGCGATTAGGTAGAATAATCTGGTCGAACATCACTGGAATAACTTACCTTAAATATTGTGGGGTATGTATATTTATAACACTAAGTGTACATATTTGCATGGTCCACGTGGCATCATCCTTACGTCTGGCTTATTTCCTTATTGAGGGTCTGGATTTTGAACACCTAGCACATAGTACCATTCGGGTCGCTGGTCTGGGGTCGGGTCGCATGAGCCGACCCAATTGGGCGGTGCGCAGACCCGTGGGCTGCCTGGTGATTCTAGCCCCTTTTCAGGGGTATTCTGGTCTTTTCCTCATAAATTGGGTTACACCCCCATAAATTATATATGTATATAATAATATTTTTTTGTATGTATTATGTTGTATATTGGGAGGTAAAAAATACTGTTCATTGTCAAATCATGTCTCTTTTATATATTTTTATAAATGTATTTATGTATATAATAATATTTATTTATTTGTAGGTGGATGTATGTATATATGGGAGAATGGGGCCAAAACACCCAGTAAAAATATTTTGAGTAATGTTATGTTTCATTTTATTTTCTCACTGTCTCAAAGACGAAGAAACCAAACACTGAGTGATTTTCCACTATCCTTAGTTACTATAGTTAGAAGAAAAAATTCGTAAATACAAATTAATCACGACTTCGCAAAGATCATTAATCGTTGTTTGTGCAAGTATGGCCACAACATTAGCCATGGCTTTGGCCATAACAAATGTTTTTGCTTTGGCTAAAAACCATGCAATACCTGCTTTGGCTAAAAACCATGCAGTACCTGCTTTGGCTTTGGCTAAAAACATTAGCCATGGCTTTGGCCAACGCAGGTACTATTTGGCTTTGGCCATAACATTAGCTATAACTTTGGCGAGTATTGTTTAATCGTGGTAAAAATTTAAATTTTTACTCTTATTCTTTTTACTATGGTTAATAATATTAATTTACTATAATTTTTAAGGCACAATCATTTATAGTATAGCGAAAACTCAATTTTGTTGTAGTACCGGAATAAAATTACTAGGAATTTGATTTCTAGAAATCTTATTCCATTGCAAATGTTTGAAACGAACAAGTTATTTAGTAGAACAATTAATAAAAATTCTTAGGAAATGTTTGGTGTACTATATATGACAAAGGAATAGAAATTATATATATAGATAAGTTTATAAATATATTCTCAAGATACACAAATCGATATTCTTATATAAATACACATTTATAATATTATTTTTTGTTAATTTATGGTAATATATATTTTATTACTATAATAAAATAAAAACATTGTGAAATAAATCATGTGAATATATATATTGAACATTAAAAGGCTAAAGGGAATGGAAATTAAGAATAATAATGTACAAAAATATTTTTATTAGCAGATTCTCACGGTAATGAAAACAAATTATAGCCGTTATAATATTATAGTTTTAGATTTTGGGATTTTTCTATGTATATTTCTAATTTTTGGGATTATATTTTCTTTTTTGGATCTAAAATTAATTAACCAAATGAAAAGATATAATACCCGAGTGGTGAGGTTGAGGTCCTACAACCAAGAGGTCGTGGGTTCGAATACTACGAATGTAAGGAGTTATTTAATTTATAGGACGTTTGTATTATTTCTTTGATTGGTGTTGGTAGATGTGGATATATTATTATACCGTGAACTTAATAGATGTTGTTATACTGTGCGTTCAATCTTGTAATAGCAATTTATCGCTTTAGAAGCATTGTTGTACTTTCCAATTAATAGCTCATCACTCATTATAAAAAAAATGGAAAAGAAGAAGAAGAATACCATTCTCTGCCAAACAAACAAGCCTTATAGTATTAAAGAAAATAAATCTTGGAGTTTTACATAATTTTTCATTGATCAAATTTGGTTACATGTGTTTTTTTTTTTTTTTTTAAGTGAAAACGATGAATATTATTTATTAAACTAAATCGATTATAATCAGTCCTGTCAACAATCAATCTTTAACAGAGATATTACAACAATCATACATTAATCAATAATACAATATAACATAAATTAAATCCAAACCAGTATATACACAATCCTACTATACAATAGACTATCATCCCACGCATTAGTAGAGTTCGAACCCATGACGTCTAAGGTCATAGGAAGTTACATGAGTACTTGAATGCATGTTGAACATATTAAATATCACACAAAGCCAAATTAAATATTCTCGAATCCGTTTGGTACGAGTGATATATTAGGCATGATAAGGTTGCTTGTTATCATGCATAGTCATACGTCTGGTTCATAGTATTAGAGCCCAATATTAATATCGTGCCCGGTCTTAACAATTCTAATCTATGGGATAGTGTATCTCACTTTTTAGGTGAAATACACTATCCCATAGGCTAGTTTAAGGTAGGATTAAAAAAAATTCTTTCTTATATGCCCTACTTGTGAAATATATGTATGCTATTAAAAGAATGTGCTTCAAATTATAATAATTTAATAATAAATTACTATATTTTTTTGGAATTTTTGAAAATTATTTGAGTTTTGATCGGTTATTAAATTTCAGAAAGTAGAACTTTTGTCATACTTTTACCGCATGTTTAAAAAATATTAAACTTTCATTTTCTTTTTCTATTGAATGTCTATTTCGGACTTCTGCTTCATATGAATGTAGAAAAAGAATTCCACAAGAATTATTATTTTAAAAAATTGTATTTCAATAAATATTGAAAGGTTTTTTTTTATCTCTTGTAATTCTTCACAAGCTAAAATGTTAATATAAAAATTAACTTAAAAAATGATACCCTTAATGATTTTTTTTACTTTTAATCATATTTTGTAATTATTTCAATCAAATACCATATTATATTATCGCATATACAATACGTCAAATCAAATACTAATAGATGATGGGATTAACTATCATTTCAGTTTTCATTCTACTCAATCTCATCATGCCTAATTTTATCTAATGACCCAAACGAGATCTTAGTAATTAAATTGGGTCCACTTAAATAATTAGTCAGATGTGGACAAAACTACCTTCTTTAAACCAACAATTTTAAGCGTGTAAAATGAAACAATTTTCTTTGTCTGATAATTAATGTTGCTTGAATGTCCGATAATAATATTATAAACATATGACATCATGATTTGGAGCTTAAATGGTATAATATATGATGTATGTATGCATCCATCTCTTACATGTGAGAAGTTTGAATGATTTATAATATCTGAACGCTTTTCTCTCTAACAAAATATTTTTTAGGATAAAAATCTCCGTGAGGCTTAAAGAAGCCAGAGCAAATAATATATCTTGCATGTAATGGGGCATCGATCGAATTACAAATCGCATTAATATATTTATTTCTCCTATTAAGGAAGAAATAAAGTCATTTTCAATATTTTCATTTATTCTTTCTCCAAGGATGTGCAACTGTACTTTTGAACCTTGTTTGGTTGGTGTGGTTATGCATGATATGATTCCCTATCATGCACAATTACTAGTTTGGTTGAATTGAGCCTGGTATAAGCACCAGACCCAGTCTTATGGATTCTCATATTTAGGTGGGTAAAATGCAAAAATTCCCTTGTATTTTCGTGAATCGCAAAAAAAAAATATATATATATATATAAAACAATAGGTTAAAAATCCCCTATGATATATATATATATATATATTTCAGCAAAAAAAATAAAATCCATTGTCACTCGCCCATCTGCGAGTGTGAAAGCTTTTTTCAAATTTTCACCCACTTTTGACAGACAAAAATGTCCAAATTGACCTTGTTTTTTATATTAATAATACAAATGGCATTTAACTTCAACAATTGCAATTTGACTTTAAATAAATAAAATCAAATTATAATATTTAAACTTTTATTATAATTTCTTAAAAGATGAAGTTTTATTACTATTTATATATAACAATTATATACTATTATTAATTTAGTTACACAAATATTGTAATACATTGTTATTTTAGTAAATTAATAAATAAATTTATATATAAATAAAAAGTTACAAAAAATTATGTATTTATATAAATAAAATATTAATTTTTTAATCATCAATAGTTAAATTTTAAATAAAACTTTTCAATAAATTTTATTAATTCCGTCGCATCTAGATGTCGACGAGGGCCATCGCCCAGATTTTTGGGTGATGGCGCTATGTGTTTTGAACAACGGCATCACGCCGTCGCCCAGAGAATGATAGTTGGGAGCCCCTTCTCCTTCTTTGGGCGCAACGACGTAGTTGCCCCCTTCGTCGTCACTTAGAACACATTGGTCGGTACTTGTCACCACCATCTAGATGCAACAACGGTGATTGTCGTCGTCTGTATCTATATGATATTTATATATTTACTATTATATATTTTAAATATATATATTTATATGTGTTTTTATAAATTTATATAATATATAAATATAAATTAAATTTTTTAATATGGACCTTTGATCTTAAAGAATTTATGATCCAATGGTTGTCATTACTTATTATTTATTTGTTCTATATTGCTTAACTGTAATATTCAATTTTTAAAGCTTAAAATTTGGACCTTTAATTCTTAAAATTTAAAATGTAATGGTTATAAATAGTTGATCTCATCCAACTGTCAAAAAGCATCTAACATAAGTCAAACGGTTGTAAGAAACGAAGGCATAATCATCTAATCAGTCAAAAGTTAATAGTGTTAGTGTAATTTAACACAAAAGAACATGTACAGCAATATTTTAGAAAATACAAGGATATATATGTTTAACCTATTTTTTTATCACATGAGATTTTTTTCAACCTCAGGAAAACAAGGGGGGTTTTCCATTTTACCCTATTTTAGGTGGAATGTACGTGGGATAATTTTTTGTTTTACCTAAAATGCCCAGAAACTTTAATGAAGAAGACAAAATGCATTAATGTCTTTTGACTACACTTTTCTTTTCTCAATTTTCAAACAATTAGTATAATGCGTGATTTTAATTTTTTTTTACGATGTACATAAAACCCACAACTTTATACTGAGAGTGGGATTACATGAAAACTGAAAAGGATTAGGAGTTTCCCATTGTACGAATTTGAACAAAAAATAATAAAAAAGAATATTATAAACATTATTTTAAAATATGTTAATTCAATATATAATGAGAGCATTTATATATTCTATAACTAATTAACATATTGCATGATTCAAATGGAATTAACTTTAAAAATATTGCCCATATAATTAGTCTTTTATATGTTATCGTATTTCATAATTCATTCAACCAAACACAAGAACAATTATTAAAGGATTAAATGCATTTTTTGTCCTGTAACTTGGGTTATTTGGTGTTTTCGTCCTTTAACTTTTTAGGGTAGCATTTTAGTCCTATATCTTTTTAATTTTTGCATTTCAGTCCTTTTGTTCGCCGAAGTTCACCTCCACCAGTGAGAAGGGTGAACTCCGGAAAAAAATGAATGAAATCGCGAAAATTAAAAAGATGCATGATCAAAATGCTACTCTAGAAAGTTAAAGGACCAAAATGTTGACATAGGCCAATAGGAACAAAAATCCCAATTTTAAAATGTCACGTGAGAGGCACATGCATTTTTCCAGCGAGAAGGATGAACTCCGCCGAAAAAATGACTAAAATCACAAAAATTAAAGAGATACAGGACCAAAATGCTACCCTAGAAAGTTAAATGATGAAAACGCCAAATAACCTAAGTTACGAGACCAAAAATGCATTTAAGTCGATTATTAAATGGGATATCAAGCGTAAGAACATATTGTGTCCATGTCTAATACATGTCCGATACTGCACGGGACCGGTGCATTATAGTCTAAAAATTTACCATTTTAGTAGGGAATAATGATCACAGAATAAGGAGGAAAAAGAATTGAAAATGAAAAAAAAAAAAAAAAACAAGAAGGAGAAAGAAAATAATTTAAGTTAGAGTTGCGTCCGAAAACAAACACTATGTTTATGTGGAAAAGGTTGAAAACGAAGAAACTCAATCAGACAAAAATAAACAAAAAGATACGAAGTATGAATAATGTAGCCTCACTTAGCATCACATAGCTTAGCTTATATGAATTTATAGAAATTGTTTAAGCGTCAATGTCTAAATTACCATTATTGTAACTAATAATAATTAATTCGTATGAAATAGGAGGAATAGTTCTTGGACTTTTTAGAATAAATTCGAGGTCATAAAATTGAGCCTTATCAAATTTGTGGATATTGTCTTACTTTATATGATTTTATTGTAGTTTATTTCGTATGGATGTTTGTACTTCGTCAATGGACAGGGTCTTGCCCTACCGAGGACGATACCCATAAGAAACCCAATATATTAAATTATACTCAAGCCCCCGTAAAACCGCGTGGGTCTCTAGATCGAAAGTTGTTGTATTAGATCCTAAGGTTATGGGTTGAGTAAGGTCCGGACCCGTTTTCCTTTTGTAATTATTTAATTTTATTTTTTGATGGATTGGTGATGTTTAACATTTTTTCTCAGTACAAGATTAATAAAAAAGACTAGAAAAATTATAAATTACAGAAAAATACATAATGTGTTAGATACATATCCTACAAAAGAATTACATAGATCTAAATCACCAAAATGAACTACTCATATTTGGATATCAAAATAAATTATTATCTGAAAAGAAATTTGTGTTTCAAACTAGCAATAATTTATTATAATTCAATATATACATTAAATTTATTAATATTTTTTAAATTTTCTGTTCAGAAAAAGTATTTTAATTTTTTTTCTTGGATAAATTACAGTTACATTTCCTGAGGTTTGGTGTAATTACAAATACTCCCTCGTTGTTTGAGAAATTACAAATACCCCTATGAGGTTCGTAACCGTCTAACAAATAATCTATTTTCATCCAATTTTATGGGTGAACTGACCAAAATGCCCTTATGCAAATTGAATTTTTTTAGTTAATTCTTTTTTTTTTAGACTATAATGCATAGGGAGAGGTTTTTTAAGTTTTTTATACAGATGAGCAAAATGCAATTTGTCTCGATTAATTTTTTTATAATTTTTTTTAAAAAAATTTTAAGGGCAAAATGGCCAAGTACAAGCCTTTGGTTAAAAATTATAAATCTCAGAGGGATATTTGTAATTTCACAACCAACGAATGGGTATTAGTATTTATGTCAAATCTCAAGAAAAGTGGCTGTAATTTATTTATTTATTTATTTTTTCTTTTTGTATGCTGGCAGCCAGACTGATAGACTGAAGATCCAAATCATGGGCTGATATATGCTGGCAGACAACTTTAATTCTTCAATTTCATTTTGGTTTACTCGTTAACTTAAGGAAAAGAAAAAAATAAATAAATAAAATATTGGGTTAAAATCTTATGCTTTATCAATAATTATCAATAAATTTATTATTATTGAGACCCAAATCACAAATAACTCTTGTCAATTGAAATTTTTTAAAGAACATATAATTTATTATATCATTTATAAATATTAAGTCAACGTATTAGCGGAAATCAAATTTCAAACTACAAAACTTTAAACTTTAATTTTATCATTGCAACCAAACATTATTGCTTATCAACATATTAAAAAACATACCTAGCATCATTAATATATTTGTATAGCAAATTATTCAATTATTTACTAATTAAAAAGATATATGATTAAAAGTTACACAATAAATAATTTTATGACATCTTAAGTTTTTGAAATTTGTTCACTTGATTTAAATAGATTAATCGATAATAATCTAATTGAATTGGATGAAAAAAGTAGAAGTATTTTTATTAGATTCAAATACAGTACATATAACCCATGTTTATGGATATTGAGGGTAGACACCCAACACAGACCCAACCTATATTTTTCAATAGGTCCAGGCTAAGGCCTGAACTTAAGTCTAACATCAGAAGAAAATTTACTATTGGTTACAAATTTATTGACTATGGATTAAAATCATGATAAATAATTATTATTAACCATGGGTAAACAAAAACTGTTGCAAAGACCTAGATTATCCACCATGAAAATTCTTTTTGCCATGGTTATGAGCCATAACAAATTCTTTTGCCATGGCTTTTAGTCATGACAAATTCTTTAGCCACACTCGCCAATACCACAACCAACAAGCGTTGCATGACTGTGATGAATGCCTATTCACTACGACTATTTGTTTTTAACATGGCAAGTAGCCATGATTAAATATTAAATTTTTTCTAGTATAACAATATAGATTGGGTGTGGATATGGGTCTTTGAATTAGTGTATGGGCTTAGGTAGGTTCTTACCTACCCATGAACTTTATTTGAGATATATTATAATTTATTTTATTATTTTAGACTAATGTATTGATTGGATCTATCTATTGCTAAATTTATTGGGATATTAATGTATCATGTAATTAGAGAGAAAAAAAAACGTAGAACAAATGGAAGAAGAGGAGCACATACTGAATGTGAATGGATTTAGGCCTGTCGATGGATGGGTATTATCCTACCTGGATTCAGACACGATAAATACTCATAGTTGTTGCTTATGTGGTTTACCTGGACCCTACCATAAAATATCCTTTGACTCTTATCAATTTTATACCCAAAATAATTGAGTCCATTATGGATCTTACCCAAACATATATTAAAATGAATAATCAATTATACATGTTTCTTTGTACATGATATCCTCAAAATATATTACTAAAATTAATTTATTAAATATATTTCATGAAATTTCTATCAATAAATTAAATTAAAAGTTATTTGAACTTTTAACATGTGCAGATTGAATATTGTTGAAATATATATAACGATCTTGACTTTGTTCAAATAATGGATCATTATTAGTCGACTACACATCGACATAGATTCGATATAGGAACGTAAATGAAATAATCAATTAAAAAAAGGTATGAAAATTATATTTTAACTTTAGAATGTTTTTTTTTATTGATTTAAAAATGTGTTCAACTTTAATTTCATGAGTTTTTTACAATTCAAATTTAAACAAAATTTATTTGTACCAACCATATATTAGTTGAGCTTGACTTATCACTTTACATTCAAATTAATTTTATCAAAAATTTAATTCACAGTTGTCACTACGAAAATAAAGATGAAAAACTCTGACAATTTTTTTCAAAATATCAATATGTAAGGAAAAAACAAATAAGCTATGCAAAATATTTAAGAATTTTAGATGACAAGTAAATCGACTCGATTAATCTATTAAAATTTTACAAGTTCAATGATTTTGAGTTAACGAATATTGATGAGTTTTTATAGTATTAGATTTTACTCATTCAAGACCCATACCCGCAGATATTTTTAAGTCTAGTCCCTATCCATACCTGAAATACTTATTTTAATGGGTATGGATCCAGGTTCAGGTCCGAGTCTAATATAAACGTAACGGGTTCGGGTCCGAACCTAATATAAAAGTAATGTCCAGGTCCAGGTAATGCCCGTCCATTGACAAGTATACATGGAATCAAATCAGACCATCAATATATTCAATCTTCAGGGCAAAGATTGTAAGAATTAATTATGAAAGTTCTCGAAAAAATTGTAATTTTAGTCCCGAGCTATAAAGTGGTTTGTGAGGTTAGTTCCAAACTTTCAAAAATAATTAATTTAAGTCTCTTATGCAATTTGTATTTATTACACAGTAAAGATTATTGCTATATATCATATAATCTTAAAGGGTATAAATGCAATTTACCCCCATGTGTTATGTGAAATGTGCAGTTTACCTCCCTATAAAAAAAAAGTAGTAATTTACCTCTTTGTGTTTTGATAAATAGAGAAGAAAACCCCCTGACGCGTTTCGTGAATGCCACGCGCGTGTTCTTTTATTTTTTTTATTTTTTAATTTAAAATTTAAAATAACATTTATGTTCTTATTTAAAAACCGTTGGATCTTATCAATCTAAGGCTCAAATTTAATCAATATATCAACGGTATAGATCTATCTAATTCGAATCAACGGCTTAGATTTAAAGGAATAAAAATAAAAATTATATATTATATAATTAAATTACATAATTACATATAATAATTATATATTATATACATATAATAATTATATATATATATATAGAGAGAGAGAGAGAGAGAAGGGGAGATGGGAGCCCGGGGGAGGAGGGGAATGCCGGCGGCTGGTTGGGAGGACGGAGAAGGTGGGCCGCCGCCGAGATTTGGGGAGGAGGTTGGTAGCGGCGGGATCTGGGGTGGAGGTTGGCAATGGCGGGATCTGGGGTAGAGGTGGGTAGCGGGAAGGGGAGGGGAGGTGACGGCGGCGGCCGCGCAAGGGGAGAGGGAGATGGGTCCGAGGCGCGGCCGCGCGAGGGGGGGAGCGTCGGGCCGCGGCGGGGAGCGCGACGGGAGGGAGATGGAGCCGCGGCCGCGGCCGTGTGAGGGCAGAGCGGCGGGGCGCGAGGGGAGTCGCGGCGGCGGTCGCCGGAGAAGAAGAATATAAAGGGATATATATATATATATTAATATATATTATCTTATAGACATATATATAATACATTTAATATACACATATTAATATATATTAAATATATACATTATATATATAATATAATATTTTTAAAATTTGAAAAATATGCCCAGACGCATTGAGGGCGCGAGTTGTGCACCACTGACCATAGGGGGTATTCTGCTCTTTTTATCAAAACACAATGAGATAAATTGTTATTTTTTTTTCATAGAGGAGTAAATTGCACATTTCACATAACACAGGGGTAAATTGCGTTTATCCCAATCTTAAAGAGTTATATCTTGTTATTGCATGATTTAGCACTTTAGGTTGTCAATGTGAAGTGTAAAGTATTTATCAAAATAAATTAATACGTGGAAGAAAAATTGTATAGTATCAAAACAATTTTAATTTTTGAAAATATAAATTTCAATTGGGAGAAAGTTAATAGCCATATATGCACTGCACTAGGTTTTTCATATATTCTTTCAGTGGTGTAGTGACTGTAGTCAAACTTGTGGGAATGCGGTTACAAAGGTGTTTGCAATAACTGGTATTTTTAGGGTGAAAATAAACTATAGAAAAAAGTCGTAAATTAAGTAATAGTAGTAAAATCTGAAAGTGTTTGAAAAAAATAAATAAAAAATAAAAACTAGAAAATTGAACCTAGAGTGTTTAAATAAATAATTAATACTTGCATTTTACTAATAAAGTGCAAAAGCACGTTGAAAGAGTTGCTTATAACTTTTGACTTAAAATTAATTAATTTAAGTAGTTCAAATGGAGAAATAATAAAATAAAAATACTATTTCAACTTATTTTTAACATGAATAAGTTGATAAATATTTAAAATAAGTGTTTGCAAACAACCCTACATGCTCAGGAAAAAAAAAATTCATGGTTTTTTTAATTATGATACCTAACTTGCAAAAACACCAAAAGCAAGCTAACAGCCCACATTCTTTTTCGTCCAAAAACTAACTGAAGTTGCAATAGGTAAGTAATAAAAGCTCTTTTAGAAGGACTTATGGGGGCAAAGTGTTGATATTTAGAGTATTGAGGGCAATGAGGGGGTAATTGGTATATGTAATATAGCATTAATAACTAGGGAGATATAGTTATACACTCTCTCCCATGAAGTTTGGTATAATTATACATAGATCCTTTATAATTTGAAAAATTATATTTCAGTATCTCTAAGGTTTGCTTCTGTCTAACAAATAGGTCTTTTCGTTAGTCAACATTCACCGAAAATATTAACAAAAAAACTGAATGAAAATCGATATTTACCCTCGATTGACTTATTGATAACTTATTGCAGACCAGATAAATCTTTTATGACCAAAGAATCCTTATAATGGTGAAAATATACCTCCTCACATGCATTAATATGTGAATATATAAGGGTAGTTTGATCATAAAAAGATTTGTTTGACCTATTATAAGTCAATCGATGGCAAATGTCGACTTTTATTCAATTTCTTCTTTTCTTTTTTCTGCTAATATCAACAAATTCGGTGAATTTTGACTAATAGAGGGACCTATTAGTTAGACTGAAGCAAACCTCAGGATTACTAGATATAATTTTTCAAATTACAGAAGGTCTACGTATAATTACACCAAAGCACAGGGGAAAGGGGTGCAATAATCCCTAATAACTAATTAGGTCAAAATGTCAACTAAAGAAAATTTTCATTTACCAATGATCTTTTAGTCTAGTCCTTAAGGATGAGGTCCCATAATCAGGTCATGGGTTCAACCCCATAAATGGAACGGTAAATGGAACAGTTGTGAAACGAAAACCCGTTGCTGACGTCACTTTCGTATTATTTGGAGTCAGAATGTGTAGGAACGGAAAGATCGTTCCTGATTATGTGCCAAAATATGTGTGCCAATATGTAAACCCAGTACCGTTCCAAAAAGGGAGCTGATATATTTTGGCATTCCGTTTGCAATGCATATATGAAAATTGGAACGGTTATTTGGCCTGAGAATATAACCGTTCCTACCCGTGTTCCACAACCCGGGACGAATTGGAACGAATGGTCGACCATTCCAACATGTAGTGCTAAATGGGACCTTTTTACGCCTTGCGTGAATAATGTAATGCAATGACCGTTCCAAATTGTGGGTCGTGTGAAAATGAAGTTTAGTTCCAACGACCGTTCCAACATGTGTTACTATCAGGAACAGTCCATTTACATAATAGATTATGTATTCCGATTACCGTTATAAATATGCCCGAACGGCTTATTATAATGGTTACTTTAGCATTCGTGTTTTTGTTCCAGAGCCCATTCCTAATGTTGAAACAACGACTATATTTCAATGGCTAGTTTAGTGTTCCAAATAATATTCCAATGCCCGTTCCAATATTTTTTTATATATATGTCCCCCTTCATTTTAATTGTTCTTATTACTCTCTCTCCAATTCATTTCTTCTAACTCCCTCTCTTGATTCTTAATACGTAAAATCGAAAATATCAACAATTTCCGCTAAATTTGTATTGATCTTTAAAGGTCTTTTGTTCAGGTAACAAGTTGAAACTCTTTAATTGTTGTATATATATATACTAGTCAAAAGCACGTGCGTTGCACGTGATTCGTATTATCTCAATAAATTATTACATTGTAGCAATAAAATAAATTTATAATAAGAATATATTAACTAAATTTAGTATGCACTTTATAAATAAACATTATTATTGTTACAAAGTAAAAGAATATAGTTAAAAAGCAAACAATTTTTTCTCCACTTTAATTATTATTTAATATTATAATTATATTTGTTCTACTTGCAATATATGCATGTTTTTTTAGTATAAGTAAATGACATTCGTATAAGTAAACTTTGGGTCAAGATAATCATATACATACATAACAAACACACAAAAAGATTAAAACACACTATATGTATGTGTGTGTAGGATATACAATGACTAAAACATATAGTGACTAATTTTTTTTAACAGAGAAATAATGCATATAAAAATTAAGTATATGCATCAATTACTCCCTTGAAGTATTAAAACCTTTAAAAACCCCCCTGACCTTCTAACACCTTTCATTTTTAAGTTCAAAAAGTCCATTTTACCCTTACTAAAAATTGCTTTTTGACAAAAAATTAAAGGAATTTTTAAAATACCAAAACCACTCTTTTTTTAAACTTTGTCTAATTCTAGTTTCACATGTTCATCAAGATCTTTTTATGTTCGTAATCCTAAAGTACTTGGAGCTCATTTTATTTTAGTTTTCATTATTTTTCAAATTAAATTAAAAATAAATTTATAAATGCATATACATATATATATATATATATATTTACTTAAACAAATATACAATTAATAAAACCGAAAGAGTTGATTATGAGCTTATAAGAAAATATACAATTAATACATATATAAATATGGTAATTATATAAATGTGGTATTTATATGAATGTGTAAATTTATTTTTAACTTGGTTTGACAAATAAGTGAAACTAAAATAAAATGAGCTCCAAATACTTCAGAATCATAAAAATAAAAAAGAGTTCGATAAACAAGTAAAAATAGAAACAGATAAAACTTAAAAAAAGAGTGGTTTTGGTATTTTAGAAATTTCTTTAATTTTTTTTAATAAATCAATTTTTATTAAGGGTAAAATGGACTTTTTACTAAAGGTGTTAGAAGGTTAGGGGGGGGGGGTTTGAAGATTTTAATACTTCAGGGGGATAATTGATGTAGGGTGGATACTTCAAGGGTGGTAACTGTATTTAACCCTTGATTAAACCAATCTATGAAATGATTTAAAGTGGAATAATAAGTATTAAATTTTTTAACTTAGATGATACAAAAATAATTACTTCAATTTTAAATTTTCAATGATCAAAACTTCAATTTGTTAAATATTTAATAGTTCAACTATTGGTCCAATTACACTTTTAATTAGACATTCATAATATTATTTTATTGCCATATAAAATTGTAGCTACCATGTAATAATTCAGGAAAATATTATCTATGTCTTTTTCTCTGATATTTTCATAAAGAAATATGATGAAATCAAATTACAAATACACCAGAAAAAAAAGTATATTAGGAAAAAGCAAAAATAAATTATTAATTTTTTTAAGTCTCTCTTTTTCATTTATCGTTTGTCCTTTTTATATTTTCTAGAAGACCATATATGATTTGATTAGTCTAATCAAGAAAAAATATGAAAAAAAAAAAATGTAATAGTATAAAAAAAATTACCTTTCTTACTTTTATATCTTTTTCTAAATCTGAATACTTAAAAACTAAAATAAAAAAATTCAAATTATTTACTCTATTAGGCTTGTTATTATGAATATGTACTTTTACAAATTTAAGTTTATATAGCAATAATTATAGTATTATTCAAGTAAATAAATATATCATGAATAATCAATTGGATAAATAGGATTGAAAAGTTGTATATTCAAATAATATTATAATTTAATATATATTTATTTACTTATTTATTCAGTAGTTCTTTTTTATTTAGTAGCAAAATTTTAAAGATTTAAAATTTTATATTTTTTCATTATTTTTTCCTATAAATTCATCTTAATTTGTACTTTCGAATTATATAGATGGATAATATTTAATTAGTGACAAAAATTAGAAAAGCATCATATTATCTCCCCAATTATAAAAAGTATTAATTTAAATAAGCACAATTATCTCATAGGAGGTACTTTATTATATGACTATGACCTATGACTAAAATGCTCTTGAAGTCTAGTTTCATATGAATTGATTTTATTTGAAAATCTAATGTAATCAAAATATTACGATAGAATAAAACCACATTGTTAATTTTAATAGAGGAATTTATAACATAGAAAGTACCCTTGGTATTGTATTTAAATTATATTATCATTAAAAGAAAGCCTAAGTATCCCTCTTTTTCTATTATTTCGTACATGATAGTTATTATATTATTGGATATTAGAAAAATCTATTTCAAGAAACTTTTTGAATATTGCATAAATCTTGTGGTATAGATATCAATATAATATATAAAAAAAAAAAATATCTTGTGTGTACAAATTTGTACATAAACTTAAAAATGAAAGTTGTCTGTGATCAAATGATGATTAAGATTAGGATTTTTAATTTAAAATTTTAGTAAATATAACACCAGTATAAACATTAAAAATCAAATGATTAATTTCATTTAAAAAAATTACTTAATTAATAGCTCATTTGAATCTTCTCTTATGTTTCATTGTACTTATGATCTTCAATTTTACGAAAGAAGGTAGGTATTTTTACATTTTAGATATTTTCCTCTTATAAATTTTTAGATTTTAAAATTAATTCTCTCCATGATACTTATCTTTCATCTCTATATTTGTGATGAGAAATTCGCCATTATTTATGTGAAAACATTGATAATTGATCTTTTTGTTCTTTTGCCTTCTATTGAAATTTTAGATCTTATAATTATTTCTCTTTATAATATTAATTAATTTTTTCATCCTTATATTAGTTTTACTCATAAAATATTACTTTACTTTTTACCTACCTATATTTTTAATAAAAAGTTATATTTAAATTAATCCATTTTCTAAATTTACTTAAAAAATGAAATAAAATTTACTTTTTTTTGGTAGTTGTGCAAAGCAAGAAATAAATAAAAATTAGCTTTTGAATTTTATTTCTATGTTTGAACTCTTATCTAATTATCAATAAAGTTGTTTATTAATGTAATTTTCTTGTAATAATCTCTTTACGTTTTATTTATTCCTCATGTTGGGGAAAAATAGTTTAAATTAACGAATAGTATCTTGTAGAAAGAATTGAATGGAATAAGCATAAAAAACATTGACTAATTTTATAAGTTAGGGTCGAATTAAAAATATAAATGTACATAAATTAAATGACTTATATTTGAAAACGATGTGGTAGAAATCTTATAGACCAAGTAATTTGTGCATTAAATAATCAAAAAAAAATCATAGACTCATTTAATTGGGGAAATAGCATTTTTAGTCCCCATAACTTAGACCCTTTTCACTTTTGGTACTATTCGTTACGGGATTAGCAGTTTTGGTCCCGTAACTTAAAAAAATTAGCATTTTTAGTCCCACCCCATTTTTTCGTTAATTTTTTAACGGAGGTTGAGTTTTTGCTGTTAAGTTTTTGAAATTGAAGGTAAAATTGGCGCCATTTGTGCTTGTGATGATTTTTTGCGGGAAAATAACTACTATTGAGAGCTAACATAAAAAAAATCAAGAAAATTAGGGCAAATAAACTGTTATGAACACAGCTAATGAAATTGCCTTTTTGTCAAGTGTGCTTACATTGCATTACTTGAATTTTTTGTGGGTCATCACTTGTGTTAATATTTATAGAATTCATACAAAATGATAAATTGCAACACAAATAAAATTAAAGAATGAAAGATTGTTTTTTGTGAAAGAGGATAGAAATTACCTTTATTTGCCCTAATTTTCTTGATTTTTTTTATGTTAGCTCTCAATAGTAGTTATTTTCCCGCCAAAAATCATCCCAAGCACAAATAGCGCCAATTTTATCTTTAATTTCAAAAAATTAACGGCAAAAACTCAACCTCCGTTAAAAAATTAACGAAAAAATGGGGTGGGACTAAAAATGCTAATTTTTGTAAGTTACGGGACCAAAACTGCTAATCCCGTAACGAATGGTACCAAAAGTGAAAAGGGTCTAAGTTATGGGACCAAAAATGCTATTTCCCCCATTTAATTCATAAAATACGTTTTGAATAATATTATTATGATTTTAGAATTAATATTATAAAGACAATTAATTATAAAACCACTAATGAAATAATTATCATATTCTAAGTTTGTTTTTCATAAATAATTAATTTCAAGATAAACTTATATAATGTGCTTGTTTCTCATTGGAGTTTATTTTCGTTCAACTTCCGGTATTATACAATTAATTAGGTACCCCGAAATATTTTTTATGGACATATGAAATTATAATTTCTATGCAATTTTAATATTTTTAATCAACACAAAACAATAAAAAAATATAAAACATCTCTAGTTGCTCATATTTTTATAATATCTTATTATAAAATAACTTACATTAAATTAATGGCAAATTATCTTATGGATTGCTTTCCTTGCTTTCAAACATATGCTTCTTCAAATTTCTAATTAAAGCGTTTCTTCTTCTAATTATATAACCTATATATTTTTCTTAATTAGTATTAAGATTTTTAACTAATTTTATTTAATTAGTTATAAATAAAATTCTACATTATGAATGGAACTCTTTATTATAATTTATGTTTATTATAATTCTATCTCAATTCAACTATCTAAGTAATTAATAACTATTACAAAATTACTTATTTGTACACATAAATTTATAATCCAATATTCTATGAAAATGATATGCTTGACATTAAGAAAGAAACATAAAACATGGCAACTCGTTCACACTTTTATAATATACATAGATATAGACAATATTTATCTATGGTCGTATGCCCATTTTTTCTTCTTTTCCATTTGTTTTTCAGAAAAAAAAGATATGTGTGGTAATGGTTTAGGAGTAACATTTACACCTTTTGATATTTTTTTACAAGGAGCAATTTTTATTGTATATTGTTGAAAACATAAAATATGTACACTGTCAATTTGTTCTATTATATTAGAGGTGAGTAAAGAATCGTATAAGGTGCCCATTAATGACATCTCAAATGCTCAAATTATATTTTAGTCTATCTTACAACAAAAAAGTATTCACTCTACATGATAAGTAATTTAATTGATTATTATATTTCTTTTAACCTATTTTACTATTCAAAATATTTGTTTTACATGACAATTCATTTAATTAATATCATTTGTCATCTAACCTCTATATTTTAATATATCTAGTGATCTAACTATTCTCATTTATATCTATGCTAGAAAAATTCTCAACATTAAATCCTTTCAATTTTCATGATTTTTTCTAGTCATTTCATGTTATATCATTGGGCTATTTTTGATTTAATAAGTGTATTATATTATAAATATAATATACACATAAATAATATGGGTAAATAAGCATAATGTGAAAAGTAATTAATAGGAATAACAATGGATAATGTGAAAGTAATTAATAAGAGTAAATATATATAATGTGAAAAGTAATTAATAGGAATCAATAAGTATATTACTTTACATTTTTATCCTTAAAAAGATAATATTACAAGGGTAATTTAGTCCAATCAAAAAAAGAAAGAAACCAAAATCCCTATTCATACTTTTAGATAGATATAGATATAGATAGATATAGATATAGATATAGATATATAAATTTCAACTGGTCATTTAATTACTGTTGTGAATTGCTAGTGTACGTGGGACTAATCATGCTAAGACAGTTGAGGAGATGGATGTACGATCAAGACCTGTTAGGTGTGACGGGGAGAAGATTAAGTGTCTCTGCCAAAAGTGCAAAAACGAATGGTCCAAAACACCGGACGAGGTAAATTTCAACTTGTGTATGAAAGGATTATGCCAGAGTATTATAATTGAACTTCGCATGGTGAGGAGAGGGTGATTTGATGCATTGACTGCGCCCCTGTGCAGTAGCAGCAAACGCCAGCCGTTCAGGAGGAGGGTAGTTCGCATTGGGGTGATGCGGCTCAAATGGATTGAGCTCAGAGGATGGTATTCGTTGTTGTCGGGCCTTCTTTCTGGTTTCTTATAACCAGGAGGGACCGACTGATGATGGTACTCGATATTGTCCTTCTGATGTCGGTCCAAGTTCATATTACTGTAAGGGGCCTTATGATTATGTGTCTGGGTTGTCAGACCATTTTTTTGATGTAGTTCATGCTGTCGACCAACCGTTGTGGTGGTTGCACTCAATCTCAGTTTGCGTCAATTGCTAGTTGGTGAATATCAAGGCCGAAGGGAGTTTTTCGGAGCATACATATGATCGCTTGTGCCAATGGGCTGATCATATAATGCCCCGCGGTCACACTTTTCCCCCAGATTATTACAGTACAAAGAAATTGATAAGAGAATTGGGTTTACCAGTTCAGAAGATTGATGCGTGCAAAAACGGTTGCATTTTGTACTGGAAGGACGATATTGATCTGGAATATTGAAAGTTTTGTGGAGACGCTAGGTACAAGCCCACCAGGGACAGAAGTCCCCGTATGCCATTCTTAGGTATCTGGCCCTTACCCCTCGACTGCAGAGGTTGTATGCCTCGGAGGCCACTGCAGAGTACATGACGTGATATGCCAGCCATCAGACGGAGGAGGGATCCATGTGTCATCCGTCCGATGCAGAGGCTTGGAAGCATTTCGACCGAACGTATCCTAATTTTGCAGGTGAGCCCCATAATGTTAGACTAGGGTTGCGCATGGATGGGTTTGCACCACATGGCTAGTATGGTAAAACTTACTCATGTTGGCCCGTGATACTTACACCGTACAATCTCCCACCGGGAATGTGCATGAAGTCTAAGTATATATTCCTAACGATGGTGAACCCTGGCCCATCCAAACCCAAACATCTTATCGATGTCTAATTGGAGCCATTGATCGAGGAGTTGCAGAATTTATGGCATGTGGGTGTACATACACACGACACTGTGACAAACCAGACATTCATGATACGGGCCGCATTGATGTGGACAATGAACGACCTTCCCGCCTATGGGGCTGTTTGCGCCAGGTGCCGCCAGAGCACCAACATTTCTGGTACAAGAGCTTGAAGGTAACATACTTTAATTTCAATTTAATGGTATAAATTGATTTATTTTTATTAAATATTTTAACATTTCTTTTTTTTTTTTTGTAGATGACGTACTAGTGGGAATGTGACAATAAGTCCATGTTCCGCGTCTTCCACATGTTTGCGGGGAGGTTCCTTTGCAAGAAATTCGTTCTAGCCAAACTGTCTCTGGTGAAGCCTCTTTGGCTGCCGAACGAAATCTGGCAGCAGCTCTTGCTGTATTGGGACAACGACGAGTTCAAGGAGGAGTGCGCCAAGACAAGGCCAACTGGTCCGCCAACCCAGCAGCATCTTCTACTGTCTACCGTGGGGGTTTTGCCTCCGTCGGCACGCACAAGAGGAAGATGGTAAGAAATTTAATTTTTTTTAAAGTATTCATCATTATTAAATTAAAACTTTAATAACTGTTCCTTTTTTTTTTAACAGCTCGGTCGGCCAGTCAAGCAGATGGGGTTATTCTCCAGATGTTACAAGAAGAAGGCCGGCGGCGGCTGGAGCAGCCCGAGGGCAACGGAGGTGGCAGTAAGTACTCAATTACATTTTCAAATTTATTTCCTTTAATTTTTCGCATAATAATAATTTACCATGTTTTGCAGGAGACGTTCCAAAAGTTGCTGGAGATCACTAGTCTCAGGCCACGGCCGATCTTAGGGATCGTCCGGCCGAATCGGAGGGCTCGGTGGCGCAGACCGAGCAAGATTTGTAGATGGCTGCAATCGGGGGCAAGAACAAGGGCCAAGTATTCAATCTTGGTTCTGAAGCCTACGGTCTTAGACATACCTTTACCTCGTCATCACCACCGCCACCACCACCGCCACCGTCACTGTCGAACTTAGAGGATCGCATGGTCCGGCTGGAGGAGATGATGGTTGACATGATGGGCATGATGAAGACTCTACTGACCATCAACTCCGTTGCCGGCCCGTCACAGCCTCCGACAGACCCCCCTTGCTCCATACGATGCCGACATGGACCAGGACGAAGGGAATGAGCTGTAGATTTAGAATATTTTTTTAATAAAATTTTGTAATTAAATTGAATAATATTTTGTTTAATATATCTTTTTTTTTCGAAATTATGCATTTTTTTTGTATTTAACTAATAATTATTTAGCCGAATTCAAAAAAAAAAATATTAATAATGTAAATTTCATTTTAGAAATTATAATTATTATTATATAAAGTAAAAAATTTTAATTAATCATTTTTTTATGAACTGTCTTTTGCTTGGTCACGGAATTCTAAAATATCGACGTAACCGTACCAACAGAGGATTGGTTGAATGAGATGACCGTTCCTAATACCATACAAACTGAGCATTCCAAATAAGGGCCAACCGTTCCTAAAATTAGCCCAAATGCAATGACGTATTCCAAATAAAGATTAAAAAATCGTTCCCAAGTTCCTTAGCAAAGCATGTCTATGGGTGTTCCACCTACCGTTCCAAAATCTATCCCCAAACAAATAGTATACCATTCCAATGTATATTCCAGAGTCAGTGAAAAAATGCATCTCCCATATATTTAGTTCGATGCAAATAGCGTTCTAGCAACCACTCCAAATTACGTCTATCACATAACATGTGACTGTTACAAATATTAACCATGTGTTCCAAATATACAAATTATATATTCATACACACAAGCTAATCAGGAATGGTTTTTATCTTTTACGCCAAAAACAGTTCCAAAATAGGGAACGATTTAGGTGTAAACTGTTCTTAATTATTAGGAGCTCCTCCAGTTTCAACGGAAGGCTAACCATTCTAAAGCACGGCATCCAGTGATCTTTTGATCGCTCCAAAAGGGAAAAAAACCGTTCCTAATAACGTTTCAATTTCCGTATTTTTTTGTAGTGGATATTATTGATCAATATATAATTGTTGTAGTTGTCTTTATTAGATTACATTCGACAAGAATAATTATAATCAAGTTATTTCAAATAATAATGGTTTATCATTTTCACTTAAAAAAAATCGCCATTCTTTCGGTTTCACTTCCTTTTCAAAAGTCAAGTAAATTTAGGGCTCCATTAGTAAAGAGAAATGGTCCTAGTCATTTTCCTGAATAAGATGGAAGATCTTTAAACTTTAAAGTTCCCAAGATTTAAATGGAGAATTATGTTCTTACAACCGAAGTCTGATTTTTCTAGTGATAGCAACCACAGTTGCTCATGCTCTTTCCAGGATGAGTACATGACAAAAGGGGGCAAAAATGAAAATATTCTCATAAAACTGGGAAACTGAAACCAACACTAGGAAATTTTGACCAACAAATCAAAAATCATTATTCTTTCCACACAAGAAAATGAATTTTCTTAGACCCGTTTTCTTGTGTTGGAAAATTCTAACCCAAAATTGAGTTTGATCAGACGTAAGCCAATTATACGACAAGTACAATACACTCGTGTCATTATTGTGCAGTTCAGGACAAGTGATCAATCACATGGCAAGTGTATCATTTACCGTGTGATTGGTTTGATTTGACTAAGTATTTTAGGTTTGTCGTTGCTCTTAGTGTTATTGATTTGACTAGGTATTTTAAATTTTTAGAAAAAATAACCAATTACATGATAAGTAATCACACTTGACGTGTGCTAAGAGCAACGACTAGGAAGAAAAATAATGCCCCCCTAAAATTATATGTTCCTTGCATTTTATTGTCCGTTCAATTACCCGCTTACTTATGCTAATATGTATCCCAAAATCCATTCTATAACATTGAAATCTGGCAATAATAATATAGTTGTATCAATTCAATTTACACACTTCACTCACTGCCTATAACCAACACCAAGTGGAAGTAGTTCAACAAATCTATAAAGTAGGAAACTCCACATTTCTGAATTTAATCAAGATTGATATCTTCTCCAAACTTTATTAAGAATAAGTTTATACACAAATACTATTAATCACGTAAGCTAGAACTCTCACTTCAGATGTCACGGTTGACTCCACCTAATAAGACTAACAGCACGGTTCAAAATTCAATGTGGCTATAATACATCCGTTTCCAATTAAATATTATTTTACAAAAATTTTCAAAACTAGTGACAGGAACAACAAAACCAAGCTCTATGAGTTGAAAAGAAGAGTACCGGTTATAGTTTTCCAGGCTGCTTCTCTTCATCGCTATTCCTAGTTGTTCCCAACAGAAGACTTCCAACTCATTGGCTACGTAGTGTTAGTTTCATCGTTGTTCTTAGCTTTGGACCGGAGGATATCTGTGAAGATGCGCCTCAATCTTGTGTCCTCGACTGGTGGTTGTGGCGTAGTTTTCTGTGGCTCAATCGTCTCGGGTGGTGGAGCTCCGCCATCTCCACTTATTCTCCCAAGTAATCCATCACCGAAAAAACTGCTGACGGAGGACGCGAGCCCCATAGGACCACCCATCACCTTACTTATAGGATCTAACACAGCACTGGATCTTTCCTTCAATATGATCTCAAGAGCTTCCTTATGTGCTGGATCAAGAGCATCACTGTCTTTTAATAGATTCTGAATAGCAGGAATGAGGAAATCCCTGACACTGGAAGCTGGAAGGTCTGTGAAAACAGTTGCAAGTGATGTAAGGAGTTAGAACAGATTAATTGATGGCAAGCAGGTAAGAATCAATTCTAGTAGCACTGTTTCATTGAAAATTTTATACTTCTGTACTCAATTATGCTTCAGGAACAATAGATACAACATCAAGAATTAAAATATTGTACGGGCGACAATCTCACTTTTGGTCCCCTAAGTTCGTCATTAAATTACTTTTCATATTCAATGTTCCGATCTTATCAATTTTGGTCCCCAAGTTTTCTTAAAATGATCAAAGTTAGTTATGATCGTTAGTTGACCGTCTAAACCAACGGCTCGGACTAACTTTGATTATTTTAAGAAAACTGGGTGACTAAAATTGATGAGGTCAGAACATAGGTAACCGAGAGTAATTTAGTGATTAACTTAGTGGACTAAAAATGAAATTATCCATATCGTAAAGCATAGGAAAGCAGACGGAAGACATTCATGTTAAAAATATTGCAGAAAAACTCATGGTAAATAAAAGTGATTTAGTGACTAATTTAGAGGACCAAAAATGAAATTATCATATCGTACAGCATAGGAAAGCAGACGGTAGACATTCATGTTAAAAATATTCCAGAAAAACTCCTGGGCAGATACATCTGGAAAGAGTTTGAAATTAGATTGCTGTTGTTAACTTTGGAACAAGACCTTTCAATCTTTTACCTGTTCGATATTTCCACTCACCTACAACCAAGTAAAGCGAAAATGCCAATTCCTCACACCCAACAAATATGAGTTGTAGAGTATATTTTAGTAGACATATGATAACTGAGATGGACCTATTTTGAGCTTGAGCTAGTGCAAATTCTACCAATGCCCAATTGACAGCTTTAGACTTGTAATTTTTTACTTGTTCCTTTCTGACATGTTGAACAATTTAACATGGATAAAAACAGAAAATAACAAAAAGAACCTTAAGAAGCAAACCTGTTGCATCAAGAGCACGGATTGATTCACAGAAGGCATTAGCTCTTTCTCGCCGACGTAGTACATCACTTGAAGGGAGTGGTGATGTTGTTAATTCAAAAATCTTGGACAGGAGATGTAAACCAAGTTAAGGAAAAGAATATTCAGTAGTACATAAGAATAGATTCACCATTCTTGAAAATTTCAAGGCACAAAGGAATGGATAAGCCCAAGAGGACGTAGTAAGGATATAATTTCGAAGAGTATCAGAAGTATGTGGTACAGACATCCCCAGTGCACGAACCACAGCAATGGAAGCTTCATGTGATCCTTCTTCAAGAAAAGCATCCATCTGAATGCGTATCTTGTCAAGAATCTGCAAAAGGAACTCCACTCAGTCTATTGCATAAAAGTCGTTCCATCCATTTAGCTCAACCACAACCTGAGTCCAAGTATATACCATGTCGTTCTTGAAATGTTGAGCGACAGCTCCAAAAGCGTCAATACTTGCATATTTTACATTCAAGTTTTGTTCTGAACCAAGAGTTACAAGAGCAGGGACAACATGAATCGAGGCAACCTTTGCATCAATATATGGTACCTATGAAACCAAGAGGTCACAGAATTCTGAGTACATGACGAAATAAGAGGAAATAACGTCTCGTTTAGAAGAAAAAGGCTCACTATGAGTTTCCACAGATTAGCAGCACTGATTTTCAAATGTTCATCAGAACTCACAACCATATCCCACAGGATGTTAAATATCATATTATGATGTTCTTCAAAGGTACTGCAGTACATAAACAGCATGAGTCAACAAATGAAAAGAACATAATATATTAGATAAATGATTTAGAAGGTTCTCTGACATAACCAAAGAAAGCGAACAGCATGGATAATATCTAGCTTTGCCGGCTGATCATCCTGTCTAGAACTTTGAATCAATCGATTCTTCAAGTACTCTGTCAAGTATTCATGCTTGCTTCGGTGTCCCAGAACCCCTGCCAAGAGAAGTGGTAGGACACACATTGTAGCAAGCCTGCGAACAGTTTCAGTATGAGGCCTCAAACCTGACAATAGAAGACAAGATTTACGAGAGAAATTGGCATCGACTACTTATACCAAAAAAAAGAAAAAAAAGATTTGAAGAACCATTGCCTCTAATATTTGACTGGGATTGGAAAGGGAAATATTTCAAATCAGCATCATCGCCAACTGCTACTAAAAACACCGGTAGCATGATGTGTGTTAAATAGGATTCCCCAAACTGCCCACCGACCGCCAACAGAAACTGCATTTTATTACCCAAAACTTAAAGTATTTAAAACAAAGTAAAGCAAGCAAATTACAGACAAGGCTAAACACAGGATTTCTTTAGCAGTAAAGCAGCTTAAATTCAACAGCAAGCAAAGTACCCTTGTCATGTGATTTCTTAAATCATCCTCCTTTGGAGATAACAGAGAGGCCAAGCGAATCAAACTTGGAAAGCACTCGCTGTGCAACCACTCAAATGCAGACCATTCCTCTTCTCCCCTGACAAAACAATGTTAAGCGGTGAGCACAAAGGCCATATTGGACATATCTGACCTATAAAACAATAGCTACATGTAAAAGACCATAATGGAACAGGACCTTATAGATAACGTAAGAATCTTACCTTGCAAACAGTTCAAGCAAAGCAGGAGTAACTAATATTCCGGTAGAATGTGAAACTGTTGGAAATGGACAAGTCTCAACAACATTCTGGTGCAAAAATGGAAGCAGTTCAGCAAGCAGGCGTAGCATAACATCAACATTCCATCGGTCTCTTTCACCTAAAACACGAAGATGTGACTCAATGGAACCTTCAACCCCTGAAAGAGGCGGGCAACGCTGGAAGATACAATGCATCAGATAAACAATGGAGTTGCACAAATGGCAAAAGATGTACATAGCTACAATACTACCTGAGCAGAACCCAAGAGATGAGAGAGCATAACTTGCAAAACGTGATCCAAATTGTTTCCCCAATCTATTAGAGCAGGAACCAATTCCTTTATTGTAATTTCGACAACTGTAGCAGAGGGATCGCCAACCAATTGAAACATCAACTCCTCAACCTAACAACAAATAAGGGAAAGAGTTGGAGAAAATATTTTTTCCTTTCTCGTTCTATATTTCTATTGTAAGGCACCATTTTATGACAAGGGGAAATGCTCCACTGCCTAGATCACGGAGCTTACATTTTAGGCAATTCTGTCAAGTCAGATATCTTCTCCAAGATTGCCTCGAAGCATATTTAGTGAGGCTGACCTTGAAATATTTGTCCGTATTTGGGAAGAGAGGCAGCAACAATGCTAGATTATGAGCAGCAGCCTCCCTGACAACTGTAGCAGAATCCTCAATGAGCTGCTGCACAATGGACAGGATGAGGGAATCACGAATTTCTGGCCGCACAAGTTCTGCAAGCTCGCCACATGATTGAGCAACAAGCACCCTACGCTCCTCATACATGTGATTAACCTACATGTAATAAAATCTGCTATCAGAACAAAAATTGTAGCCCCAACAAGCAAAAGAGAAAGGATAATTCTAGAAACTTTAAGATGGTTCTTACTTGTTCCCAACATTGGGGTAGCAGTTCTGTTTCTGTTCTCAACTCTCCTACATTTTTGGCAAGAGTAACACAAGCCTGAAATGAAAAACAGATTCAATAAGAATGCGTCACTAAGTCACAGTAAACTGCAATTGCTTCACTCTCAGAATCTTACATCCATTATTATTCGTCTCTGCTGCTCATCGGGACGTTTTATTAGATTAAACAATGTGTGGGTCAAGGAATCTCGAGTGGCACTGTCTGGATGACGCTCAATTGCACACATAATCAGTGGAAGAAGCTCCTACAAGGATTACACAAAATTCTTTACAAAGAAGAATTGTTAGAACATACGGTACAATTTGAAAGTACTTATATACAATAGACTGGCAAACCTCACGATGGTTGATTAGAACATACGGTACAATTTTAGGCAATGCATTTGAAAGTATATGAATGGTTCCCAAACCCTGAAAAGCTAAAATGGATATAGATGTTAGCTGATACAAACTATTTTATAATCATCAGAATTAGCATGTCAAGAGGAATAACTTGCCAGCTTTTCAGGATAAAGTTCAGAAGCAAGGTTGTCCGTCTTTGTAATGACACTATCAGTTCGTGGCGAAAATCTTCCACTGTTCTTGAGAAAATCAAGACCACTTCTCCACGCAAATCCATATTCACCAAAAGAAGTCGGCGACTCCGCTACTTTCTCCGGTAGACTGATAGTGTCCTCAGAAACATGCTTTATCGGAGTCTCTGCCTTTACTAAATCTGCCAATGGACTAATTGCAGGCGATCCAATCTCATTTGCTTTTGACTCTTCAATGTCATGTACTTGCCCTTCATTCCCGTCCTCTCCTTTTATTGTCTCAGTAGGTTCCGCATTCGGCGAGTTTTTGACCTTCGACATCTCTATTTCAGTCTGAACCAGTTCTGTTTCTTCATTATGCTTCCCTGGAGATGATGACCGCATTTGTGCAGAGTCAGTTAATAGCAAAATCTTTCCAGATAGAGCTCCTTCAATATGCATTTTCAGTGAAGTTATCTCGGCTCTACAATCATTTAGTTCTTTTCTTTGGCTTTCCGAAGTCTTTTTCAAACCTTTGACCTGATACACATTCTTACCCATAATTTCAATACAACACATAGTAAAAATTTTAAAGATTCTGTTAAGATAATTACCTGATGTTCTTTGTCCTTGACATCTTTCTTCAGCGCATCAATTGATTTTTTCATTTTGATAATTTGTGCATCAGACAGTTCCTTGGTTTTTAGCAAGGAATGTTTCTCATGTTTCAGCCTCCCAATTTCTCGAAGCATTGCTATTTTCTCCTGCAGCATATTGAACCTATAAGCATGAGATTTAGCACGAGAAAAGAATTGACATGAAAGAGGATATCATATAATGGATGAACTCCGTCCAAGCAAATACTTGACAAGCAAATATAACCTATATGTATCAACTACTTCCTTAGAAACTATAATAGAGATAATCTTGTCTTGATAAATAAAGCTGATATATATATATATATATATATGTATAAGTCATATATTAACTGCTACCACTAGATCAAGTTGCTTAAAGGATCAAACCCAAGTAAAAGAATTATAGCCTTAGAATTTTTGAACCAATTCCAACTGATACTCAAAAGTCGAAGTATTAACCTGCAATCAATAAAAAACTTTTTACTTGGCCAAGGAGAATGAGGGTAACAGTGTAATAATAGCATCAAACTGTATTACATAATTTCTAATTTGACAATCTGATATTGCAACTTAAAATAGGATCGCCAAATTGACCAAGTATAGCATATTTGGAAGCAAAACCAAACAAAGGGAGCTTTCCTAGTGAGAGGCAGCAATTTATTTCTTTCTCAGCGGAAAGAGAAAATTGAGCAGGGGCAGACTACTTAGAAGGGGTTAAAATTCCGTAACTTATGTTATTTGGTATTTTTGTCCTTTAACTTTCTAGGGTAGCATTTTTGTATTGCAACTTTCTAATTTTCGCTATTTCAATCCTTTTCTCGCCGAAGTTCACCTCCAGCGGCGAGCAGGGTGAACTCCCACGAAAAAAAGAATTAAAATTGCAAAACTGAAAAAGTTTTAGGACCAAAATGCTACACTAGAAAGTTAAGGACAAAAATGCTGACAAAAATGAGCCAATAGAAAGAGCAGCCCCAATTTTAAAAAGTCACATGAGATGCACATGCATTTTTCCGGTGAAAAAGAACCAAAATCACAAAAATTAAAAAGATGCAGGATCAAAAAAACTACTCTAGAAAGTTAAAGGACGAAAACGCCAAATAACATAAGTTATTGGACAAAAATGCATTTAAGTAGGGTGCATCATAAGAAGAGAATTCACTTCCATGCATATTCAAGAAGTACCTCAGCACCCTCCGCAGTAGAAGAAAGATATTGATAATAATACTGTCTCAGCGCATTCGGAACACATGCAGCCGAGTTTTGCCATACATCCCAGTTCTGATCATCGACCTGTTGTACAGGTAAAGCAATTTAAAGACACATGCACCAGTGTAACATCAAGCCAAAAGAAATAAAAGATGATAAATAATTAAACCTTATAATTTTTACTAAAACATCAACCAGACCCTTGTTGGCTGCATCTTGATGATCAAAATGAGAGTGGATTCAATTAACTATGCGGAGCACGTGCTTGAGTGAAAAGTTTCACAGCCACTCAACTGAAGTTTAGGAGGTCTTCTACATTAGGATATCAGAAAACAGAAGTGGGAGAAAATGGCCAACAAACTACTAATCTGTATTCTGCTTTAGTCTCATATTTGTCAATGAAACAAAGTCACTAGAAATATCAAGTCATACTCCTAAAAGATCAAAAAGATTAAAATACTAATCAAATTACAATCATTTAGCTTCCTCATATTTGAAGACGAGAACATTTTTCCTGCTAATCCAGAGTATGTATTTACACAATGAGTACACATGTTTTTGGGGCGCGATTTATTGTATTTCTACAACTTCTGGACTACTTATTCATAGGGACAATCATTTTAAATTTTAATCACCAAAACTGTCAACTCCCCATATATTTCCTTATCCAACACATTTGACTTTTCCAGTTCTATTTCCTCTATGACTTCGCATTATCACCTGGAGTTCTTAACCATATGATGCTACTGCAAAAGCACAGAAGCTTCTATAAACAGTTCGCATTAAATTCCTAGGTTTTAAAAGAGAGTTTTTGATCAAAGTACCTCCTCATAAAATGTCATTGCAGTCAAACGGTATCCTGCTAATAGTAAATACTCCTTCACTGCGCAGTTGATATCCAATCGTTCATTGTCCTTTAGAGGACCCAAGTCTGAGCAAGATATACTTCTCTTCATGGGTTGAATAACTGGTTCATTGTTTGCAGAAACATCCAAATTCGGCCCTGAATATACATTAAACAGATAACTTCACAAGAAGAAGAAAAAGTCTATTTTGGACATGAAAAAGGTTTAGAGATTTCTATTGTCACTGCACCTAAAAGTTTCAGCAAAATCTATTTTCTTGTGTGCCTAATAACGTCGACCTTACGACATATATGCCAGAGGAAATAAGTACAGTTTAAGCAATTACCATTTGATTTGTCCTTGGAATCAATTATCTTCAGCAACTCATCTTTCAGTTTAAGGATGTCTTCTTGAGCTACACGGAGCTCATATTCGCTGACTGCCAATTTCTTTTCTACAGAATCCTTTTCATCAAGTAGACTCTGGGGTTCTGCGGCTGTTTCGTAAACAATATACGAAACAAGACATTCCAGTTACAAGTAAATCAAAGATTAAATAAATAAAAAAAACACAGGCACTTAATGCAATTTCAACCGCAAAATTGTACTTGAGCCATTGAACAATTGCTGCATCACCCTCAAAGCATCTGGTACCATAAGTTTTGTGTTGTGAAATGAAGGTTATGTGATTCAGACTAAAGATCCTCTGATATTATGCTCCTGTATTTCGAATTATGGTTTTTAGTGAATATTCTGTAGTTGGACTTTTTACGAGCTCCTACTGTAGACTGTTCATAAGTTAATTTCAGCAATTGTTATGCAGCCCTTTCCCCCATTTGTAAATATAATCCATTATCTTAATGTCTCATAATAAACTTTATTCCAAGGAATCTCAGACGAAGATTTTATTCTTCTACTTGGGTTGTACATGTTCATAAATTCGTTATGGACAACAAAAAGAGGACTTTTAGAATTTCCCCCCAATATTTTGCTCCCCTCTCTAAGATTGACTAGAATGGGTATATTTCACAAATTACAGAGTATGTTCCTTGGTTAGTCTCTCCTCTCATTTTGTTCTCAACAAGGATAAGTTAGTCGAAGTTGAAAAGTACGAGGATGATAAGTAGATTCAGACTGTTTTATATCATTCTAAATGATTCATGAGCAAAGGCTGTAACTTCAAAATAGTTTAATTGTTAGCCAAAACATTTCATACTCTTTATCCCGTTTCTTCTCTGGAAATCCTTAAGTTTGGAGAATGCTGACGATTTCCATAAATTGTTTCTCTATTTCCTAATTAGCATCACATACCTCCTGACAGAATTAACACAACTTGAAAGTCTGGGTGGTATAAAAGTTCTGTCCATGCCCTGTGGGAGCTGAATTCTAAGATAAAGATTAATAATGTTCTATTACGAGCTCAAGGGGCATTTCTAGCATAGTCAACATGGATAAACTAGAAAAGTATAGTAGTCAGGCTTCTAACATGTAATTGTGTCACTAGCAGTATAAGGAATTGTTAAATAACTAAGACAAGTTTGTTCAAGGTTTCACTATTAATAGTTATGGATTCTCTCAAACATTAATGAATTTCTGGACGTGTGCCACAGTACATGGAGGGGTGAGGGAGCAATGACATATGCTTGAGTGTATCATCAAATAACAGGAAACTTTTCCTCATTTATCAGTTGTAACTATCTTTTACGACCCACACAGTTAATAACAGGAGGATCTTAACGTGTGACCTTTGCAACTGCATAAGTTACAGATTACTAACTAAAACAAACACGAAAGAGAGTGATTCTGTTTGTGCATTCCATCAGTGCCCTCAAGTCATGAAGTGGATTACCAATTGCTATAACTATCTTTTTTTTTCATAATTCTCACAGATATTAGAAGTTCAGATGTTCCAGTAAAATTCACGAGTAAATCAAATACGTCAATTGTTCATTTTCTTCAACAAAGTAAATCCGTATGGTTTTCATCTGATCAAATGTATGCGCCTATAATAACAAAACTTAAAAATCGGTTGTTTCAGTGAGTCAAAAACAATGGTTCTGTGTAAACAGTAACAACTTATAATGAACATGACACTGAGCTGACCAATATGTGGGTAATTACTTTTTCCTTTACGATATTATCATTTTAATTTGATAATATAGTAATGGTCAACCTAAATTAACACTATACAAACTAGCAAAACAGCACGATATAGTTCAGATTCGACTGCGCATAATACCAATTATTGTGAAACATCCAAAATTTCCAAACCTAGCGCCCAAAACCTCTATATAACCTACAAACCAAACTCAATAATTTAAACCAGGTTTACATGACTGAACGCAAGACGATCATAACGTGTACTACGTGACTCATGGAGAAAAATTCACACACGGACAGAAATGGGCTAACAAAACGTATACGAACTGTCGCGCGGAACAAAACGCGCAAAAGGGTTATTCACGTTAATTTCTCTACGTAAATGCAGTTAGGCAGAGAGCGGACCTCGAAGGGAGCTGAAGCGGGATATCTGATCGGGAGGAAACTGAGTTGGATCGGAGAAGAATTCTCTAAGCCGAATCGCCTGATCGCCGCGGCCGTCCTCAAGGAGCTCGTGGAGGAGCTCGAACGCCGATAGGAAGTAATTCTCTTCCAGCAAAAAGTTCACAACGCCAATTGCACAGCGACGATTTCTCCACGTCCATTTCCGAAATATGGATCTCAATGCGATCCCCTCGAATCAAAATCAAACACTGTGTCACGGTTAATCACCATGCATTTTGAAGCTGAAGTTCTCGGTGAGATCCGTCGAGCGTGGAATTTTGAACATTGTTCGAATTATCAATGTTTTGTTCTAAAATGGGAAGGATTGCGTATTTATACATAGACAGGCGGGTGGAGTAATCTGATGCTACGCGGACGTGCGTTTATGGTTCCGTGCGGATCAGACTAATTGGTGGTAGGTTAAGCAATATTTTTAAAATCGGATCCAAGATTGAAACGATTAAACTATTGAGTCACTAATTTGATCGGTCGGGTCAGATTAGAAAAATAGGTTGACTCGGGCCTTATTATATACATATATATGTAGCATATTTATATATCAATAGATTAAATATACAATTTATAACGATATTTTTATAAATGAATATAATCTATAATAATTTAAGAATAAAAAACCAACAAACCTCTTAAAAGAAGCAATCGAAATTAAAAATTGAAAACCCCACAAATACATTATATAATGAATTGATTAAATATATACAATTTATAACAATATTTTAAACAACCATTGCCTTCATATAATTCTTTTAAAAAATTCAAAAAAATTGGAGAAGTATAGAGAAAATGAGAAAGAAATAAATTATAAAGAAAAAAAAAACTCTATTGATTATTAAAAATGTGCATTGTCCCACATTGAAAAAATATAAACCACGTGTAATTTAATTACTTTCTCGTTATCCCACATTGAAAAAGTATAAACCAAAATTAAACACTTTTCCATTTGTCCCACATTGGAAAAGCATAAAGCAAACTTAAGTTATTAACACTATAAATATGGTAATAGTTTATTTGAATAATTATCCATGAAGCAATTGGCTATTTATTTTTTTTTTGGCATTTATTTTCTTATCTCTTTGTATATTTCACTGTATTATTTTGTAGTGGAATATATATTATTAATTTCTTTTTAAAAAAAAGTAGCAAATCGGGCCAACCTGGTTCTGGATCAACAGGTCTTGACCGGGTTTGGCCGATTTTGATCGGTTTACACCGGTCCAATTAGCGCCGACTTTTTACCATTAACTCAGGCAAGACACTTGGCCGGTTCCTGATCGGACCGGTCGAACCGGTCAGTCCGGTTTCACTACAAAAAAATACGGAAGTTAAAACGGTAACAGGAACGATTTTTTTAACTTTTGGAACGGTAAATAGTTCACTGGATCCTTTTGGACTGTCATTAGGAACGGTTCAGGAACGGGAGGCAATCCGTGGCAATAAGAGGCGATCCTAATAATTAGGAACGGTAAAGCAGCGACCGTTCCTATTTGGGAACGGTTTTTGGCATACAATATCTATACCGTTCCTAATTACCTTTGCATGTATGAATTTATAATTTTTGCATTTGGAACACCTTCTAAATTTTTGGAACGGCCGAATCGAATTAAATCGCGCAGTTAGGAACGGTAGTTAGACCACATTTTGGAATTGTCAGCATAAGTTGGAACGGTACGTTGTATAGAGTAGGAACGGCAACTTGAATACATGTTGTCGCGGTGATTGGGAACGGTTTTTGGAGTCCTATTTTGGAATACGACGTTGGATCGATTTTTGGTATTTTCTTTATAACGAAAGCCTAACCACGAAAGTATTGATTTTGAAATACATCTAGGAACGGTCTACCCATAATTTGAAATTCGTTTTTACCTGCTTTTAGGAACGATTGTCCTCTAAATTTGGATTTGTTTTTTCCGCAGTATTGGGAACGGTAATTGTTTTAAAAAAGTCAAATATTGGAATGATTTTGGGAGCTCAAAGGCCGCCTAAAGTACCATTCCTAACTAATGAATTATTAATTTTTTTATAGTAATAATTATTATCATTAAAATATAAATTAAATTATTAATAATATTTTTTATTACGATTTTATAATTAATACTTAAATATGAAAAAATGCATAATTTAGAAATAAAAATTATATTAAATACGAATATTGTCCAATTTAATTACAAAAAATAATAAAAAAAATACATAATCTACTCCTCGTCCCATCATCCTCGTCCATCTCGTCAATGTCTGGAAGGGGGCGGTCTTTAGGAGGCCGTGACGGGCCGGCGCCGGAGTGACTGGGCTGCATGGCCTTTATCATGTCCATTAGGTCCATCATCATCTCCTTGAGGCGGACCATCCGATCCTCCATGTTTGACGAAGGCGCTGGCTCTGGCGTTGGCACTACAAAAAATATGATATTTAACCATGGTTAATTGCCATGGTTAATACTAAAAAATCGTAGCAAATAGCCATTGACCACGGCCACGCAACGGTTGTCGGCCGTGGTTTTTGCGAAAGTGGCCAAAACATTTGCCGTGGCCAAAACATTTGCCATGGCTAAAAGCCATGACGAAAGTTTTTACCACAGCTAAAAGCCGTGGCAAATAAGTTTTTCATGGTGGAAAAGCTAGTTTTTGCATCGGTTTTTATTTAACCGTAGTTAATAATAGTTATTTGCCACAGTTTTTAGCCATGGTCATTAGAAATGTAGCTAATATTATTTTTCTTTCTAGTGTGGCGGTGGCGGTGGTGATGGCGAGGTAATGGTTTGGCTGAGACCCACGGCCTCAGAACCAAGACCGAATACTCGGCCCTTGTTCTTGCCCCCGACGCAAGCAAGCCACATCTCCTGCTCGGTTTGCGCCACCGAGCCCTCTGATTCGGCCGGAGGATCCCCAGGATTGGCTGTGGCTTGAGACTGGTGATCCTCCAACATCTTCTGGAACGTCTCCTGCAAAAATAGTTAGAATAAATTAAAATATTTTAATGCATTAAAAAAAATAAATTAGAATGTTTAAAGTACAACTTACCGCCACCTTCGCTGCCCTCGGCCCGCTCCAGCCGCCGTCGGCCTTCTTCTTGTAGCATTTGAAAAATAACTCTATCTGCCTCACTGGCCGGCCGAACTGCTCCTCCTGTAAAAAGAAATGGGAAACAGTTATTACCATTTTAATTTAATAATAATAAATACTTGAAATAACATTAAATATCTTACCAATTTCCGCTTGTGCATATTGATGGAGACAGATTCCCCACGGTACACAGTAGTGGATGCGGCTGGGTTGGCGTTCCGGTTCGCCTTGTGCTTCGCGTACTCCTCCTTGAACTCCGGGGACTCCTAGTACAAGAGGAGTTGCCGCCAGACCACATTCGCTAGCCATAGAGGCTTCTGCAGGGACTGTCTGGCGAGGACAAACTTCTTCTTGAGAAACTTTCCCGCCCATACGTGGAAAATCTTGAACATCGACTCATCATTGGTGTCCCACCAGTACGTCATCTGTATTAAATATATATATATATATATATATCAGAAACTTAGATTGTTAACATATTTAAAAAAAAAAATTAATTGTCGTTACCTTCAAACTCTCAAACCAGAAATGCTGGTGCTCTGGCGGCACCTTGCGCAAACTGCCCCAAGAATGGGATAATGTCCTGGCACGACCGCATACATGCGCTCGTGGATCTTCCGATCACTTCTGAATTATAAAATAATTAGGATGACATAAAAATAATAATTTAAATTACTAAAAAAAATTTTAAAAAATATAAAATATACCACGCGTCGGCGAGTGTGATGTACTGGCGCGCGGATGGTGATGGGGGTGGTGGTGGTGGGGTAGCCCATGGACGGGCCGGATTGACCGCCGGTGCGGTAGTGGATGGTCCCCACTCTCCTCGACGGGTGCAGCGGTAGACGCACCGGGCTGCTGATCCGGCACAGGTGGTGCGGGTGCCTGCTCTACGGTGGTGGTGGTGGTCGGAACACTACTTTCCCCATCCTGGGAAGCAACACCGGCCGGCGGTATGGCCGGTGAGCCGCGACCGAGGCCACGTCCACCTCCTCGAGGTGGGAAAATCCCGACCAGACATGATCTACAATTTTTTTAAAAAATATTAGTCGTATGAATTTGAAAAATACGACTGCAAACTAAATCCTAAAATTATATACTAAGTCCGAAAATTAATACTAAAAAGTTTTCCTACAATATTGACTAAATCCTAAAATTATTTCCTAACACACAAAATTGACGCTTAATTACACTAAATCCTTCTATTTTTCGTATATATCTATACTAAATCTCAATATTTGACCCTAAAATTGCACTAAATTCTTCTTTTATATATATATATATATATATTTATACTAAATTCTAAAATTTGACCCTAAAATTGCACTAAATCCTTGTATTTTCCTATATATTTATACTAAATACTAATATTTGCATATATCCTTACAGAATATTATAGAAAATTTTCCAAATTTTCTAAAATTTCAGAAAATTAACAAATTTCATATATTATGAGTAAAATTTGATTTAAAATTTTTTTAAAAATACATAATTTTTAAAATTACATAAAATTCTGAAAATATTTTAAATTTATAGAAACTGACATAAAAAATTTTAGAAATTCTGAAAAATTATCAGAAAAATTTTTAAAATTACAGTAAATGACATAAAATTGTAAGAAAATTTTCAGATTTACAGATTAAAATTCTGGAATTTTTCAAATTATCAGATTTTCAGATTTTCAAATTTTTAAAAATAGATTTTTTTTTGAAATTTTTAAAAATCCAGAAAATATTACAGAAATTGCATAAAAATCACAAACTAACCACAAATTTAATATTTACATGCATTTTTAAAAATTTACAAAACAAAAAATTACAACATAATTACAAAAAATACAACATAATTACAAAAATTAACAGGAATTACAGAAAATTATAGAAAATTCACATAAGATACAGAAAATACAGAAAATTCACATAATTACCATTCCTAATTTTCAGAATATTACAGAAAATTCCATAATATACAGAATTTAAAGATTAATCCCCTAACTAAACAAAAATTACAGATAAATCCCCTAACTATACAAAAGTTACAGAAAATTCCCAAACTATACAAATTTTCCAAAAAAAAATACCCTAACTATACAAAAATTACACTAAAATTCCAATCATTACAAAAAGTACAAAACCGAAATTTACAGAAAAAAGGGGTTTTGGGAATCCCTACTTGGTAGATCAAATTGGTGGACGACGGTTGGGGGGTGGGCGTCGGTGGCGGTACGGTTTGGGCGGCGGACGGTGGAGGATGAGGCAGCGGCGGACGGTGGAGGATGAGGGGATGGCGGACGGATGGAGGATGAGGGGACGACGGACGGATGTTCTCGACGGCAATGGTGGAGGCGGCGGACAGTTGTTCTCGACGGCGGACGGTTGGAGGATGAGGAGGCGGCGTACGCAGAGAGAGATGAGAGGGAGAGGGAGATTGAGAGTGAGGGAGAGGAAGAGGAAGATGAGAGTGAGGGAAAAAAAATGAAATAAAATCGGCCAAGGACCGAATATATATTAGACGTTTGGAACAGTCGTGACTTGTAGAAACCGTTCCTACTCTAGGTCCAACTACAGAAAACGACGTCGTATTGGCTATAATACGATGTCGCTTTGATACATTATACTGATGTTGACCTAAATAGGAATGGTCACTTAGTAGTGAGGCCATTCCCCAAATCGTTCCCAATTACGACCGTTCCTAAACTACAAACGACCGTTCCCAAATCAATTTCAAATACTTAGTACTTGGAATTGTACTAATAGGAACGGTCAATTAATAGAAAATGTGTACCCACCCCGTTCCTAAAGCAAGAAACGATGTCGTTTTTGGACATGAACATTGCTACCGTTCCTAATTACAAGTTTACCCGTTCCTATATGTATTGCAATAGATAATAACTATAAATTAAGAAAAACACATTCCAGACACTCATATGATTGAATAAAGTTACACAATTGGATATTTACAAAAATTTCAAATTACATAATAATTTATGCAATATACACACACGTTCAGAATATGAAGTATATTTGTATATTTATTTTTGTTAGTATTTCACAGATGTAACTAGCATCCTATGTTGTTGTACTGCACGGCATAATTGGACCGTCAAAATTCTAATCAGACTGTTAGATATGATGTACCACACAAAACAATACAGTATATGTAGTTTTGAGAAATTTTGGTGTGCGGTTCTCAAGATATCGTATCCGGTCAGTATTAAACGTAATAAAAACAGATGCATTTGGAAATCCGGGTTGCTGATTGAAAATCAAACCGTTGGATATCAATTCATATTCATAATCTTGTATGTATTTAAAAATGGTGTCGATCCGGTTTACGGATGTTGAGATGTCGGACAAATTAGTTGCAATTGAAATAATGGGAACGGTCACTTAATAGAACTAGTGTTCCCATTACCGTTTCTAACGGAAGAACGATGTCGTTTTAGACACACACGTAATTACCGTTCCTAATTACAGTAGGAACGGTCGTATATAAACTGACCGTTCCAATTGCTGATTTTCCCACCAATTTTTCATTGGGCGCGAAAACAAAAATATTGGACCTCGGTTGGAACGGTAGATCAATTGGTATTATCGTTCCTAATTCGAAAATGGAGCCATTTTTTAGCAGGCACCATTAGAAAAATTGTACCGAGATTAGGAACGGTCGTAGGTTTTCAATGACCATTCCTAATTCAAATTTTCCTCATTTTTTTTAATTTGCCGTCATTTTTGAAAAATTGTACCTGTAGTAGGAATGGTCCTTATAAATTGTGACCGTTCCTAATTTAAATTTCCCCAATTTTTTTTTGCTTGGCGCCTATTCAAAAAACTGTACCTGTATTAGGAACAATTGTAATATATAATATTCGTTCCTATTTTTTAAATTTATTCTAATTTCGTAAAATAATCAAAATACATATATTGAATACAATTTTTACAATAAGGTTAATGAAAAAATTTCTGAAAATTCAATAAGTCTCTTCATCGGACTTACAAAGCTATCTTCATCTTCGGATTCACTATCTAGCGAGCGCGATGGCCCTGCTCATGATCAACGACCAACTGTATTCCCGTTGGGTCACGTAGTTCAAAGGTTTGGTTATCTATTGCAATATCTGGATTAGGTACAACTTCATCCATCAGATAGGCGACCTCGGTTCATCGCGACTCATCGATTACTCTTCGAGCCTTGATTTTGCAAACAACTTTCCAGTCGACTTTGTCACTCTTCATGCTCGGGTAATCCGCGTAGTAGACTTGTACTGCTTGTGAGCCAGTATGAATGGTTCATTCTTTTGGTAGAGCTTTTTTAAATTGACATCAACGACGTGATAACGGAGGTGTATCTTCATGCCTCTGACCGGATCGACCCAACGACAATTAAACAATACAATGTGCATGTTTGGAATTAGTGGATAATCTAGCTGAATTATCTCTTCCAATATTCCATAGAAGTCAGAATCCGTGTCTGTATATGATGAGCTTTTCACACAAACACCACAATTCATTGTTGACTTCTCGACGTTGTGACGTTTAGTGTGGAAATTGAAGCCATTGACGAAGTAAGACGGGTATGTCATCACTTCTGCTCTAGGCCCCCAATAATGCAACTTCAATAATTGTTTGTTTGTTTGATTCAATTCGGATTTTACCTGCAATTCATCATATATATAGAAATTGAAGGAATTGATTACAAATTAATGAACAGATCACATTTACAAGAAATCGATGACACTTATACGAGCCTTGAACCAATCCTTGAATTGTGTCACCACTAGTTGATCAATTATTGGGTCATCCGAATTGTGTTGCTCGAACAATTCATTCAAGAATGACCTGCTACAGTGAAATTGATAGTTATAAATATACATGTAATTGAAATTGAAATGGAGGCTTGAGATAATTACGTTTGTATAAGACACTTACTCGTAGTACGGTGCAACTACTTCACAATTACACAAGACGTATGTCTCGATAACATGAAGTTCCTCACCGCTCAGCCATCTCTTCTTCGAGGCGCCACTTGCTCGGCCCGGGTAATTGAAAATAGACCGAACTATTCGATCGTCTTTGCTCGTGAGATCATCATTTCGACCGGGTCTGTTTCGCTTGCTGAGAATGTGTGGTTCGAAGTAGTGAGAGGTGAAAAGCCCGATTTCTTCAACAATATAAGCCTCTACAATTGACGCCTCGGCGTGTGCTTTGTTTTTCACCTTTTTCTTCAAATCGCGTAGGAATCTATTCATACGAGTATTTATTAAAATACAAATTAATTGCTACTTAAAAATAATATATATATTTAACAATATTTATTTAATTACCTTTCAAATGGGTACATCCACCTGTATTGCACGGGCCCCCCAACACGCACCTCATATGGAAGGTGAACAATTAGATGCTCCATTGAGTCAAAAAAGAATGAGGAAAAATTTTCTCGAGGTTGCACAGGATGACGGCTACACTATCTTCCAATTCTTTTACCTTGGCCACATCTAGTGTTGTTGAGCATAGGATCTGGAATAGAAGGCTCACTTCCATCAAGGCCCCCCACACGTGCTCTGGAAGCATTTCACGGAAGGCAACCGGAATCAATTTCTGCATGAATACATGACAATCATGGCTCTTCATACCGTGCATCCTCAACTCCTTCAGGTCGATGCAACGGGCCAAGTTAGAGGCATACCCATTAGGAAACCTAAGACAACGAATCCACTCATATATCTTCTTCTTTTCCTCCTTCGTCAGTGTATATACCGCCTTGGGCATCACGTTCGGTCTCCTTTCGTCCACCTCAAGCTCCAACCGATTACATATGATCTTCAGATCCTTCCATGCATTCAGATTGTCCTTCGTTTTCCCCTTGATGTCCATCACAGTATTGAATATATTATCGAACACATTCTTCTAAATATGCATGACATCAAGGTTGTGTAATATTAGATGCGCCCCCTAGTATTCAATCTCCCAAAATATGCTTTTCTTCGTCCACTTATGGTCGACACTGTAGCCTTTCGATTCACTCAACGATTGTTCGACAGCCACACTAAACGCATCGACACGGGTTCGGATCTGTTCTCCAGTTAGCCTCAGACATGCAACCTTCCTCTCCATTCGATTCTTAGTGAAGGCTTTCTTGTTCCTGCGATAAGGATGAACCGGTGGTAGGAATTGCCTGTGGTAGTCAAAATAGCATGCCTTCCGACCATGCTGTAAATAGAATGCCCATGTATCCTCCATACAAACTGGACACCCCATCGCTACTCCATCTAGACACCATCCCATAAGCAGGAAAGTCGTTCACTATCCACATCAATGCGGCATGCATCATGAATGCCTGGTTTGTCGCAGTATCGTGCGTACGTACACCACATGCCATAAATTCTGCAACTCTTCGATCAATGGCTCCAAGTAGACATCGATTAGACGTTTCGGATTCGATGGGCCAGGGATCACCATCGTTAGGAACATATACTCAGACTTCATGCACATTCCCGGTGGGAGATTGTATGGTGTAAGTATCATGGGCCAACATGAGTAAGTTTTACCATACTCGTCGTGCGGTGCAAACCCATCCGTGCACAACCCAATTCTAACATTACGAGGCTCAGCTGCAAAATCAGGATACGTCCGGTCAAAATGCTTCCAAGCTTCTGCATCGGAGGATGACACACGGATCCTTCCTCCGTTTGATGGCTCGCATGGCAAGTCATATGCTCTGTTGTGGCCTCTGACGCATACAACCTCTGCAACCGAGGGGTAATCGGTAGATACCTAAGAATGGCATACGGGGACTTCTTGTGTTTAGGACTTCTGTCCCTGGTGGGCTTGTACCTAGCGTCTGCACAGAACTTGCAATACTCCAAATCAATATCGTCCTTCCAGTACAACATGCAACCGTTATTGCAAGCATCAATCTTCTGAACTGGTAAACCCAATTCTCTTATCAATTTCTTCATATTGTAATAATCGACGGGGAAAGTGTGATCGCAGGGCATTACAGTATCAGCCCACTGGCATAACCGATCATATGTATGCTCGGAAAAACCCCCTTCGGCCTTGATATTCACCAAAGAGGCAATTGACGCCAACTGAGAGGTGGTGTAGTTGTTCCACAACTATTGGTCCGCAACATGAACTACATCAAAAAAATGGTCTGACAAGCCAGACACATAATCATAGGGCCCCGAATCGTAATATGAACTAGGACCCACATCAGATGGAAAATACCGAGTACCATCATCAATCGGTCCCTCCTGGTTGTACGAAGACCAGAAAGACGGCCCGACGGCATCGAATACCATCCTCTGCGCCCAATCCATCTGAGCCGCATCACCCTAATGCGAACTACCCTCCTCCTGAACGGGTGGCATTTGCTGCTGCTGCACAGGGGGCGCTGTCAATGCTTCAAAGTATTCCTGCACCCTCTCCTCACCATGCAAAGTCCAATTATAATACTCTGGCATAAACCCTTTCATACACAAATCAAAATTTACCTCGTTTGCTATTTTGAACCGTTCGTTTTTGCACTTCCAGCGGGGACACTTAATCTTGTCCTCGTCCATATATGCATGCTGAGACTAGGCCCATTCTAAAAATGTTGTAACACCATCCTCAAACTCCGGCGTCACACCCAGGATGTCTCGATCATACATCCATTTCCTCAACTGTCTTAACATGATTGGTCCTACATATAATTCACAACAGTACGAAATTAAATGACGAGAGTATATTATATACATATATATATATATAACAATTACAGAATTTTGCATAATTACCTGAGCAAAACACCTATCAATATCAATGCAAAATTCGCGCTTGGTAATTGATATGTTCAATTTTTCGTATAAAAATCAATGGGGGAGTTACAACAAAATAGGTTGGAGAGTAAATATAAGAGTAGTGAGAAAGAAGGGGGACATATATATAGAAAATATTGGAACGGGCATTGGAATGTTATTTGGAATACAAAACTAGACGTTGAAATATAGCCGTTGTTCCAGCTTTAGGAACGGTCGCAGGTGGGGTGACAGGAACGGTAATATTACCGTTGTAATATAGCCGTTAGGGCGTATTAGAAATGGTATGAGGCACACGCAACAGGACCATTCCTAATTGGACCACAATTGGGAACGGTAATTGTAACAATATTGCACTTTCTATATACCCACAATTTGAAACGGTAATTGCATTACATTTTTTTTCATGGCGTAAAAGGGTCTTATGCAGGACTACATGTTGGAACGGTCAGCTGACCGGTCCAAATAGACACGGCCATAGGATCTTGTATAGGAACGGTAAGTGTTCCCGGTCGACTAATCGTTCCCAATTTTTACACATGTGTTCTAAATTGAAGTCCAAAATATATCAGGTCCCTTTTAGGAACGGTAATAGGTGTACAAATTGGCACACAGAGATTGGCACTCGAATAGGAACAGTTGTACCATTCCTATTAATTTGTATTACAATTACCACGACAGTGACGTCATCAACAATTTCCTGTTCCACAATAGTTCCATTTACCGTTCCTATTAGGAACGGTAGTTGGAACGGCCGTCTGTATCCATTCCTATTCCCATATTTTTTTATAGTGTTTGGGCCTAATAACATTGAGGTTAAGGATTGTTTGCAAACACTTATTTTAAGTGTTCGTCCATTTATTGTTGAAAATAAATTAAGAAAAAATATTTTTGTTTTATAACTTCTATGTTTTAATTGTTTAAATTTAAGTTAATTTAGGGTTTGTTTAGTTCAAGTAAGAGGAAAGAGGGAGGGGAAGAAAAAAAATAATAGTTTTTCTTAAAGTTGTTTGGTATGATGGGAAGGGAAGTAAATATCAAATACTTCTCCTTATTTGGTATGAGAAAAATAGATTAAAAAGAAATTATTAATATTTGTAATTTTACTAATTAATCATTTCCTTTTAATTTGTATTAGAAAATAAATAAATTAATCTTATACTAAAATAATTTTTAGTATATCAAAAGTTTAAAAACCTTATTAATAAAAATATTCATCAAACAAGAACAATAATATTTTTGATTAATAAAAAATATTCATCAAATAAGAACAAGAATTTTTTTATCAATAAAAATATTTATCAAGATGAGTATTGTTCATTTATAGTAAACTATTCAATTTAAATAAAATAAAAGAACTATCAATACCATCAAATAAACAAATTGACTTCAACATTTTTGTTGGTGATTTGGTTATCTTTTTTCAAAGGTAAATGTACGAGTATTATCAACTAAAATGAGAAAAAATTATAGGAAAATTATGTATATGCGTAATAGAGTAAATAAAAATAAAATATGTACTTTTTTTTTTTTATCTTTGTGGCCTTATACATTAACCTTTGTGTCCAATTTTAGAAGAAATAAAATTGGACTCCATAGGGGTTCCATATACATCTAATTTACTTTTCCTCCATCTATTCTCCGTAACCAAATACAAAACTGATTCTTATATATCAATTTTTACTTCCACCTCTCTTATACACCAACTTTTCACAACAACCAAACAAACCCTTAATAAAGCTATAAACACTTCTCTACCAACTTCTACAACTTATTGTTGAAATTGTAAGTATTAAATTATTTTCCAAACACTCAAACTTAACTGTTTTCACTTTTAATTTTTGTTTTCACACCCTCAATTTTTACTACTGCTTAACTTACAACTTATTTTACAATATATTTCCACCACAAAAAAGAAGTTATCGTAAACACCCTTAAATCACAAAGTCCGTCCTTGTTTAGTTTTTTATATTCGAACATATCAAATGCTGTAATCAGCGATTTTATAAAAAAAAAGTTGAAAATATAATTAAAGGTTTTTTTAAATTTGAAATTTATATCATGTTCATTGCTAATATTTAATTAAAGAAGTTATAGTTTTTAATATTTAAATTTTATTTCAATATGATCGTTAAGTGGATATTTTATTTATAAAATTAAAAGGCAAAATTATTAACACATAATAAAAAGTTATCAAACAAAATATTTCTATGTAGTTGAGGATTTCTATACATTATTATCCACTTAATTCTTATTTGTGTAGTTTATAGTTTTCCACATATTATATATCCTGCTAAATGGGGTTAATTTAGTCAATACTTTAAGGCCTCGTTTGGATTCTGATCAGATTAAGTTTGACGCGATTAAGTATGATGGGAAAATAGAATGATAACTAATTCGATCATTCATATTATATGCTATTTGATTTGACGTATTGTGATGTATGATATACTATGCGATAATATAACTTGGTGTTGTTTGAAAGGATTACAAAGTACATAATATTAACTTTCACGATATACAATAGTTGTACAATAAGGCCCCGTTTGGTTCGTGTGATTAGGCATGATAAAATTACTTATCATACCTAATCACACGTTTGGTTGGTATTATTAGAGCCCGGTATTAGTATCGAGCCCGGTCTTATTTATCAGAATCTGTGGGATAATGGATCCCACCTATTAGGTGGGATACACAATCCCATAAATTATGATAAATCAGTATTAATTTTTTTTCCCTCATTTACCCTTCCTCTCTCTCTCTCTCTCTCTCTCTCTCTCTCTCTCTCTCTCTCTCTTCTCTCTCTCTCTCTCTCATTTAAATACATGTGAAAATTAAAAAGACTTTTGATGCATAATTAAAAAATATATTTCAAATTTTAATAATTAAATAATAAAATATAATAAAGAAATATTATTTCTTATTTTTGGATTTTTGAAAATATTTGAGTTTTAATTAATTACTTAATTAAATGCGTGTTTTGAACTTCTACTTCATATAAATATAGAAATAAAATATTCCACAAATTAATTTAAATTTAACCAATTGTATTTCAATAAATAATTCAGAGGTACTTTTATTTTTTGTAATCGTTCAGACGTTATAATATAAAATTGTAAATAACTTAAAAGAGGATACCCATAATAGTCTTTTTACATTTAATCATACTTTATAATTCTTTCAACCAAACAACATATTATATTATCACATTGGATATCCTACACACAATACATCAAACCAAACAACATATAATGTAAGATGAGATTAATTATCATTCATTTTCCCATCCCACCCAATCCCATCAGGCCTAATCCAATCACACGAACCAAACAAGCCCTAAGGGTATCTCGCATTAGAAGAGTCGTATCTCGCTTGAGAAGAAATTGAGTGTTTCTAGATTTTTTGTGAGTGTCTAAGTCTTGAACGTCTACACTATCATGGGCTTTGCAGAGCTTGCTGGCGATTCCTTCCCTGGGGCTGAGGGGATGACGGTGGTGTAGTGTCGCCGTGTCGCTCCGTTTTGGTTTTTTTGGTGTCTTCCTTCGTTTTGTGTTTCATACTACTGTCTTACGGTTCTTCTTCTGAGATTTCCTTCTGTCTTTGGAGTCTTTGGTTTTTGACCTCTTTCTTTCCTTGTCTCTTGTGTTTTAACGGGCTACTCCTGAGGAGTGTTTTCTTCGTGGTGCAGTTTTCTTTCGTCGTGTTTCAGGTGACTACGCGCTTTGGGGCTTCATTTCAGGGGTCTACACAGACGCGGCTAGGGGGACAGACTGTACAGTGCTGGTAGCCAGATGGATTCGACGATGGAGTGCTTAGGCCGTGCGTTGGTGCTGACGGAGGAAGAGGAGGTGGGGGTGGACCTAGCAGCGACGGAACTGGGTGCGTCTAGGGAACAAATGGATTTCTTGTTAGTTGGTCGGCTCCTTATACCACGAGCGTTCCGATACGATGTGTTAACAAGTACGTTGGGGGCAGTAATTCAGCCGGTGAGGGGGATGGAAGTTCGTCTGTTGGCTGAGAACCGATTCTTACTTCGTTTTAGTCATGAAACAGATAGAGACAGAGCACTGAGGGGGTGCCCATGGACCTTTGATCCAAACTTGGTGATACTTAATAGGGTTGCAGATGAGGAAAACCCCATGACAGTTGACTTGAACTGGTGCCTGTTCTACGTCCATATACATGATTTACCCGTACAGCTGATGACACGAGAAGTTGTAGAATCTATTGGCAACCGGATTGGTCGGTTTGTGGAGTTCGATCACACACAATCATGGGGGGCTTCAATCCGAGTTCCTGTATCGTTAGACGTCCAAAGGCCCATCAAGCGATTCCTAAAGGTGCGGGGGGTCGACAGTGAACAAACAATATCGTTTACTTATGAACGATTACCCAATTTTTGCTACGGTTGCGGCGTCTTAGGCCACATCCTTCGGGACTGTCCGTCGGAGTTCGAAGGCACGATAGTGGGGGCCGAGGTGGAGTTACAATATGGTGCCTGGATGAGGGAGACGCGGTCCGTGATGATATCTACCGCAGGGGCGAATCGGAATATGAGCGGTGGAGGCAATTTTGGGCAGAGTTACATCCGAAGTAGTCCGTGGGGAAGATCGCCGGTAAGAAGGGGGTGGGGATCTTTGAGTTTCAACAGCAGTCGCCGGCTGCGCAGGCGGAGGAGCAGGGCAACAGGCTGATGGGTGTGCACCCAGCGCCGCAGACAGCTGGAACAGAGGCACCGAGTCAACACGAGTGGGGGAAGAATGTGTGAAGAACGTGGACTACGAGGGCTGAACGTGGAGAACATGGAGTGATTTGGGGGGAAGGCGAATTGATTAGAGGACCAGATGAGTACCTGGGCCCGCAATTACGTAGCCCATCACCTAAGCTCCCTTCAAACCAAAATGACCCAAATAGTATAGGCCCAATACATACACACTCAGCAACCCAATCCATTGACCCAAAAGAACCTGTTGCAAGAAGGGCCCAAACCACAGTCTGCCCAGGCCAATCTGACGACCTAGACCGGGTTTTGTCAGGGCGGGCCTTAACCACACTCAACACTACAAACGACATGGGCCACGCTCCTCTTAGGCCCAACCCTAACCACGTCCACACAATACCCCAGCCTAGCCCAACTCGAACCACAGATAACCCATCCCAAGACCTGACCCGGCCCCAGCCCAACCAACACCCAACTTTCACCAAAGCTGACCCGAACCGGAGCCCATCTCTACCCGTAACCACCACCAAACTCTATTATACTCCACCCAAAACCCACCTCCTTGATGAATCATAGCCGGCGCTCTCCCTCCAATTCATCTATGATGGGTCTCACGAGGGCAATGTTGATAGTGGGTCCGAGGTGTCAATCAGTGGCGGCGTTCAGAGGGGGGTGTTTCGTCCACGGTATCCTCCCCTGAATCCGCATTGTTGCAGCATACTAAGGGGGATAAGGCGGGCCTATTCTCTATACCAGTAAAGTTTGTGCTAGGTATGAGAGGGCGACGAGGAGGTCGCGGACGGGGCCGCCGGGGAGCATCGGTCCGACAGCCGTGAGGTGCGTACAAACGAAAGGAAGGGGAGCAGGTGGGTGGTTCCGGTGAAAAGCGGCTGAAGTTAGGTTCAGGTGCGTTTCAAACTAGGTTACATCTTTCTGACTTTGATGATTTTGTTGAGGGTGCTTTGGGTACTTCCTGTATGCGTATGACTATGGGGAATGAGACTATGGAATTATATGACCTGGGGAGGACTGAGCGGGATGTAGCAGGGGAGGTACTTGACATCACAGAAATGGCGGCGGCTGCGGGGCAGCCCGCCGAGCATTATGACAGTGTTAGCCTGGAACTGTCGGGGTCTAGGGACCGCCTCAACAGTTCGAAAACTCAGAGAGGTAATCCGAGAGAAGGGTCCTGGGGTGGTGTTCCTTTCTGAGACAAAATGTGGGCACCGCCGGTTTGAGATTGTGAAGTAGAGGCTAGACTTGTTCGGGATATGCATGCCAGCGATAGGTAGGTCCAGGGGAATCGCTCTCCTTTGGCAGAAGGAGCTGAGTGTGCAGCTTCGGTCTTTCTCCCATTTCTACATAGACGTAGAAGTGTTACAAATAGACAGTGTACCCGGGTGGAGATTTACATGTTTCTACGGGGCAGCCGAGACAGCACAGCGAAAGCAGGGCTGGGATACATTGCAGACTTTGGGGAGGCACTCGGGCGGACCATGGCTATGTGCAGGGGACTACAATGAGATAATGTTTGTGCATGAGAAATCAGGGGCTCCGCGTCCGGTGTGGCAGATGAATAACTTTAGATAGGCCTCAGAGAACAGTGGCCTCAGTGATCTGGGTTACTCCGGGACCCAGTATACATGGTCCAACAGACGACAGCATCCGGAGACAGTCAAAGCACGATTAGACAGAGCCTGTGCCAATTCAGCATGGGTGAAAAGGTTTTCGAGCCAAACAGTAACCCACCTGTCAACCTGCCAATCCGATCACAAGATGGTGCTTATAGAGATGTCGTCTCAATTGAAACAGTGGCATGGGGGACGCAAAAAACAGTTCCGCTTTGAAGTACGTTGGCTGCAATCAGATGGATGTAAGCGGGTGGTACAGGAGGCATGGTCCGCGGGGATAGAGGGGGGCGCGCACACGGTGTTATGGAAAAAGATACAGACGTGCAGAGTGGGGCTATTACGGTGGAATCGAGAGGAGTTTGAGCGGCCTCGTCATGAGATAAAGCGGATGAGGAACGATGTGCCCAACTTGAGGATAGTCAGCTAGGGACAGACGAGTACCCGGAATTGCAGGATCTTAAGGCAAGGTTGGCGGAGAATGAGGCAAGACAACTGCTAAAATGGCAACAACAGAGTAAACAACACTGGTTAGCAAACGGGGATGAAAATACACAGTTCTTTCATTCTCGGGCATCGGCACACAGAAGACATAATACGATACACCGTCTGAAGGATAACGAAGCGGTATGGAGGGATAAGGAAGAAGACATTCAGGAGATCCTCCTCCAGCATTTCCATTTGGTCTTCGCTTCCATCCGACCGTCGACAGCGAGCATTGAGGAGGCAGTATCCGCAGTCCCGGCTTGTGTAACCCCTGAAACGAACGCCCTGTTAGCGCAACCATTCACGGTAGATGAGGTAAAACTAGCCGCTTTTAATACGTCTCCTTTTAAATCCCCCGACCCCGATGGCATGTCCACATTGTTCTTTCAAAAATTTTGGGGTATAGTAGGGTCGGATGTCACTAATTCTGTTCTTCGCATTCTTAATGATCATATCTTGCTCCATAAAATGAATTATACGCATATTGTTCTCATCCCTAAAGTGAGTAGCCCAGAGGTAGTCTCGCAACTTCGGCCGATTAGTTTGTGTAATGTAGTGGTTAGGATCACCTCCAAGTATCTCGCTAATAGGCTGAAAGGCATGATGGATTCCATTGTCTCCCCCACTCAGTCGGCCTTCATCCCGGGTCGGCTGATCACAGATAACGTCAAACTAGCTTTCGAGTTGAACCACTACCTAAAAGTCTCCTCCCGGTCCAAAAAAGGGGTCGCCGCCATTAAGCTTGATATGAGCAAAGCCTATGATAGAGTAGAGTGGTCTTTTCTTAGGCATATTCTTCTTCGGTTAGGTTTTGAGTATGGTATTGTTAACCTGATGATGCTGTTGGTTACATCTGTTTCGTATTCTCTAACTTTGAATGGTGGGAAGTTTAGTTTTTTCCGGCCGGAGCGTGGGATCCAACAAGAAGACCCGTTGTCTCCATATCTCTTTATATTTTGTGCAGAGGCCTTCTCTTGTCTGGTCCAAGAGGCGGAACGACGGGGGGCGCTGCAGGGAGTGAGGGTCAGCCCGGGGGCTCCGAGTATATCTCACTTGTTGTTTGCTGATGACACCTTGCTGTTCTGCGAGGCGGGGGTGGGACACATAATGGAGATACAACGAATCTTGGATGTATATAGGAGGGCATCAGGACAAGCGGTGAACTTCTCCAAATCCAGCATGGTAGTTAGGAGGGGGGGCATCAGGGGGGAGGTGAAAAGGTTGTTGGCAGGACGGTTGGGAGTACGCCTAGTTGAGGCTTATGATCGCTATTTGGGGTTACCGGCAGTGGCTGGACAGTCCAGAAGTGCTCTCTTCCATAACATCCGAGACCGTTTCTGTGGCCGGATTACGGGGTGGGATAGTAAACTATTGTCGCAGGTCGAGAAAGGTATCTTGATCAAGGCAGTGCTGCAGTCGTTGCCTACCTATGCGATGTCCTGTTTTTGGGTCCCGGACCATGTATTGAGGGGGTTAGAGTCAGCAATGCGAGACTTCTGGTGGCATAGTAGGGGGGATAAGAGGGTACATTGGGTGGCATGGAGGAGGATGTGCCGACCGGTGGCGGAGGGGGGGATGGGTTTTCGTGATTTAAAGGCCTTCAATTTAGCATTGTTAGCCAAACAAGGATGAAGGATCATCACGCAGCCGACTTCCTTGCTCAGTTAGGTGCTGAAGGCCCGGTATTTTCTTCAGACGTCCTTTTGGGACGCTTCAGTGGGATCCCGACCGTTACTCACGTGGATGAGCATATTGCTGGCTAGGGGGGTCTTGGTTGTAGGATGCGGAGAGCAAGGGGAACAAAATCCCCCGAGGACTGGACGTATAGTGTGGAGACAGAGTAAAAAGGGAGTCTTCTCGGTCCGTCGTGCGTATAAGACGGCATTAGAATTGGGAGCGAGGCCGGCATCATCATCATCCAAACCTTTCCCGGCGTTGGCTGAGGGCTGTGAGTTCTTTTGGCGTCGGTTGTGGACCATGGGAGTGCCACCATGAGTCCGAGTCCTGACCTGGGGTTTCTGTTATGACGTAGTGCCGACCATGGACAACCTGGCTTGATGGAGGGAGGGAGTGCAGACTGAATGTGTGTTGTGCGAGGCTGAGATGGAAAGCTTGCAACACATACTGTTAGAATGTCCATTTGCTCGAGTTACATGGGCGCTGTCGAACATCCCTTGGCAGCATCTATATAGATGGCCTGAAAGTGCGGCCGCATGGCTGTCGTCGGTGGTCAAGCAACTGGATGCGGAGGAGGGGACGCAATTCCTCACCATTTGTTGGGCGTTGTGGCAAAACAGAAATCGGCGACGCATGGAAGGTACTGTGACTGACCCACAGCGAGTGGTACATGATGCTCTTAATTTTTTGACGCAGTATACTGAGGTTCGTAGTAAAGTAAAGTTGGGATTGTTGTGTTAAATTTGTTGATGGGGGTGGCTTTTTTTTGCCATTGTGAGCTCGACGTGACTGAGGTTCGGGGGTTATGGTGCTGATGATTTCGTTTCTGCTGGTTATGGTTTTTTGGGTGTTTTTTTTTTCTATTTTTTAGTCCTGTTTTTGCTGTGTTCTGATTCTGTGTCTTTGTTGGGGTCTGGGGCTTTCGCCTCTTGGTTTAGCCTGTTAGGGTTGAGTTTTTTTCTTCTCTTTTAGTTGCCTATTTTAGTGGTTGTGGTTGTCATTTAGGTGTGTAGGTTGTTGTACGTCTTTTTTTTTCTGTTGTTTTGCGCTAGTTTGGGGGGGGGGGGGGTCTGTGGACCTCAGCTGGTGGCGTGTTTTGTTGTCTCAATTTCTTTTGGATTGATACAAATTCTATCGCTTCTTCGTCAAAAAAGAAAGGATTACAAAGTACATTTAAATGTAAACGACCATTAAGAATATCTTTTTTTAAGTTATTTTTATTTTAACATGGTAGTTTGTGAATAAATTAAAAAAACTCTCAATTTTTTTTGCAGGAGAGAGTAAACATGGATGGAAAGAAACGTGCTGAATTTGTTAAGCAAATCCATGAAAAGGCCAAAAGTAATATTGAGAGGATGGCTCAACAGTACGTGAACCGTGCGAACAAGGGAAGGAAACGAGTTATCCTTCAACCAGGGAACTTAGTATGGTTGCATATTAAAAAAGAGAGGTTTCCGGACAAAAGGAAGTTCAAGCTCATGCCAAGAGGGGATGGACCATTTCGAGTCCTTGAAAGGATCAATGACAATGCTTACAAGCTTGAATTGCCCGGTAAGTATGGAGTAAGTGCTACTTTTAATGTTTCTGATCTTTCTCCTTTTTATGATGCAGATAATGAAGAGTCGAGGACGACTCCTTTTCAAGAGGGGGAGGATGATGAGAACACCGAGGGCTTCCAACGAGCTAAAGAAATTCAAGATCAATTGCACCAAGAATTAACCATTGGAAGTGGACCAATGACAAGAGGAAGGTTGAAGAGAATGCAAGAAGCAATTCAAGCCCAATCCAACTTAATATTTGCTAATGGGATCAAGTCACAATTGGAGGCCCAACATGAGTGCTTAATTTCAATAATTCAAGCCCAAGGAAGCCCATAATAAGAGCCCAAATTCGTCCAAGTGCAGCCAAGTGGTCAAAGAAGACTTCTTAATCACATTCAAAGTGCATTTATCACATACAATGCACCAATTTTCGGATTCACATGGAAGACCATAACTTTTACTCGTTTTTGACCAAGAATGCATAGTTTTTAGTCATATTTTGACTAATTATTGAATGTACATCCACCAAGGAGTCACTTGGGGATATGTGTGGTCAATTTGGAAGTGTTTTAGGCCTATAAAAGGCATGTATCAACATGCAAACGGGAAGAACCAAGAAGATATCCAAGTTTAAGAAATATTGAGAGAGTTCTCATATTTTGGAGAGTTTATATCCTATTTTCAGCTTTAGTGAAACCTTGCTTTGTCAATCTAGCATATTAGATTGGTGATTCAAATTCACAAAGCCCCAAATTCGTGCTCGACCCAAGTGTGTCGTTGTGTGGATTGGTTTACTCGTGCTCGTGGTTAGTTGAATGTTCTAAGTAGCAGGTCACGTTCATATAACGTTGGTTGACTATTTGCATTCCTCAGGTCACAGACCTTTTTAACCATTGCAAGCCTACGTCATGAAGATCAGGCCGCCCATGGTCGATACCATATCATATTATATCCATATATTAATTGTTATGCTCTTTAGTACTCATGCTTTTTAAACTTTTAAGTTATTTTTATAAATTTATTACTGGAAAAGATTGATCTCATTACCATATTTTATTTATCATCTTTTTTTCTAACTTCAACATAATTAACTCAGTTTTTACTTATTATTTTATTGTACTAAGTTTATTCTCAAAATTTATTAATTTTCTTAATATGAAAATGTAATTGTACTAATGTGTTAGTATATAATTATTTTAAAATTTTATACTTTTAATTGTCATTGTGTTAATGTTTACTCACCATTTGATTTTTCTTATTTTCATAAGGGGAAATAGCATTTTTCAATTCGTAACTTAGGCCCTTTCCATTTTTAATTTGGTCCATTAATTTTGGGATTCTTACTTTTTGATCCCATAAATATTAAAAGGTCGCAATTTTGGTTCCATAACAGTACCTATCCCTCTAGATATTCAAAAGAAAATGTCATGTAGGACCAAATGTTACAACTTTTATGCACTTTTTAAAGCATAAAATTAGTTATATATGTCTTGTTAGGACCTACAATTATGTTAGTTAATTTACTACTCAATAAGATAAGCTAGGTTTTAAATTAAATTATTTATTATATTACTATTTATACTCTTGTTCAATGTCAATGTCTTGGGAGTGCAGCGGAAGGGGGACATGGTGTTTTTAGCCTATTAATATTGAAATAAAATAAAGTAGTTAGCTCTTTTAAAATTTTCAATAGCACTTCTAATTTAATCAAATTGATAATTTTTATTTGTAATTAATTTTTGATACTTATTCATTATTCCAGTTTAGAAGAAATTCTATTTTAATAAAATTGATCAATTTTTATTCGTAGGTTTTATTGTGTCTCTTTGCTATTATTTGATTTTACTATATTATGCTTGTGTATGTAATATATTTTCTTTTATTATATTTTGAATGTCGTTAATTTTTAATTTATTACAAACTAATTATTTATTGACTATTATAATAAAAATATAATTTAATTGGACAATATTACCAATATTTTGTATTGTAAGATCCTAATGTTAATTATATTCCAGTATCAACTTTTAAATATTGCCAAAGTATTATTTACATTCTTTATTACCTTCTAAATTTTGAGATATTATTGTATAAATTTTATTTTTGGCCTTTATATTGCAATTTTTAATTCTATATGTTTTTAGTTTAATTTCTTAATCTTATTTTCATATGCAGTGATTGGTATAATCTATTTCTTATTCAATGATATATTATGTTACAACTTAATTTTTTATGTCACATTTGCTGTTGTAATACTTTTATGTTATTAATTAATATAAATAATCATAGATGTAAAAGTAAAGCATTCATGATTATCTAATTCTAAAAATCAAGTACTAAGAGATTCACTCAATAGTTGAATTTTTACAAGCAATTTCAATTTAATAATATTATATCCATATATCAATATTAATTTGTAATTAAATTTTGATATTTATTCGTTATTATATATATGTATATATTTAAGTTTAGATTAGTATTTTATATATTTTTCATGTGTAGCTTATTTAAATTTTAATGTGTCATGCTAAATTAAAACTTTTTTAATATAATTAATATTTTGTTTTAGCAAAGTAATTGTGTTGAAATATTATTTGGCATATTCATTTTCTTTAGTTAAATATGTTATTCATTCTCTAAATAGTTTAGAGAAATTAAGACTCTTAAATATTTTTCTTATAGAATTTTATTTTTTCTATAACTAATTTTATAATATAATTTTCTATGTCTGTTATTAAAATTTAACGCGTTACAGGTCTGTGTAATTGGGCTCATTCATGATTCACGATTAGAAGCATATTATTAAAATTATGTGTAATTGGATTCATTCATAATTCACGATTTAAGATTTTTATCCTAAATTTATATGGAGGAGGTTTAGAATATTTAGAATTCTAAATTGTTAAAAATTTCAGAATCTGTAATATAATAATTAATAATATTTAAATGAGGGCTTATTTGTCTTTTCACAATGAGGAACAAACAACTTGGGTATTCACACATTTATATAGAGTATAGGTATATAAATGTGTGAATACTCAAGTTGTTTGTTCCCCATTGTGAAAAGATAAATATACCCTCATTTAAATATTATTAATTATTATATTACAGATTCTGGAATTTTTAACAATTTACAATTCTAAATATTCTAAACCTCCTCCCTATACATTTAGGATAAAAAACCTAAGTGAATCATAAATGAATCCAATTACACAGAATTTTAATAAGCTGCTTCTAATCATGAATCATGAATGAGCCTAATTACACAGGCCTAATACGCATTAAAGTTTAATAACATTCACAGAAAATTATATTATAAAATTAGTTATAGAAAAAATAAAATTCTATAAAAAGAATGTTTAAGAGTCTTAATTGCTCTAAACTACTTAGAGAATGAATAACATATTCAACTAAAAAAAATTAATATGCCAAATAATATTTAATGATTCAAGATTATAAGCATGTTATCAAAATTCTGTGTAATTGGATTCATTCATAATTCACGATTTAAGTTTTTTATCCTAAATTTATATGGAGGAGGTTTAGAATATTTAGAATTCTAAATTGTTAAAAATTTTCAGAATCTGTAATATAACAATTAATAATATTTAAATGAGGGCTTATTTGTCTTTGCACAATGAGGAACAAACAACTTAAGTATTCACACATTTATATAAAGTATAGATATATAGATATAAAAGTTTAAATCTCTTATGTGTTTGTTCCCCATTGTGAAAAGACATTCATGCCCTTACTTAAGTTACTTTTTTAATAAATTAATAAAAATTAACTATAAAAGAATAAAATTCTATCAATAGAAGACTATTTAAGAGTTCTAATATCTCTAAACTACTTGAACAATGATAAATATATCCTACTAAAAAAAAATAGGCCGGCATTAATATGTCTATGCGATTAATTTGTTAGAAGATGTTTTTAAATACTTTAAAAATATTATTTTACTAGCGCACAATATAATTTAAAATGAATAGTATTGGAATAATAGATAAAATAATAAACTTTAAAAACTATATATATATATATGAAAGAATAAATATCAAGAAGTTTTTTACGAAAAATATTAATCTTATTAAATTAGAAATGCTTTCGAAAAACTTAACATGGGTGACGTCGTAATAATTAATTTTATTTTAATATTAATAGTATTGTTTTGAGATTGTACTTTCATGTACTTTTGAATTTTACTATAATACTAGAGATAAAATGATATTGTAAGTGCAACTTATGATTAAAATATAATAATGAGAATTCTTGAGTATTTATTCTATTGTGAAAAAATATTTGTATCCTTACTACGGTACTCTTTTTAATTAGGGTTAAATACAGTTACCACCCCTAAAGTATCCACCTTACATCAATTACCCCCCTAAAGTATTAAAACATTCAAAAAAAAAAAAAAAAACTTGACCTTCTAACACCTTTACTTTTGAAGTTTAAAAATCCATTTTACCCTTACTAAAAATTGATTTATGAAAAAAAATTAAAGAAATTTTTAAAATACCAAAACCACTCTTTTTTTAAGTTTAGTCTAATTTTATTTTCACTTGTTCATCAAGCTCTTTTTTATTTTTACAATTCTAAAGTATTTGGAGCTTATTTTATTTTAGTTTCACTTATTTGTCAAACCAAGTTAAAAATAAATTTATACATTCATATAATTTTCACATTTATATAATTACCATATATATAAATATATATTAACTGTATATTTTCTTATTAGCTCATGATCAACTCTTTCGATTTTATTAATTGTATACTTGTTTAAGTAAATATATATATACATGTATACATTTATTTTTAATTTAGTCTGACAAACAATGGAAACTAAAACAAAATGAGCTCCAAGTACTTTCACTACAAGAAAATAGCTTAATAGCAATGAAAATTTTGTTGCTAAATTCATTAGGAAGTAAATTTCTTACTTTAAACAATGCATTAGCAACAAAAATTTTACTTGCTAATTAGCTCGACGCTGATTTTTTTCGTTGCTATTGAGCGTTTTTCTTGTAGTGTTTAGGATTGCGAAAATAAAAAGAGCTCGGTGAATAAGTAAAAATGAAATTAGATGAAAAAGAAATAGTGGTTTTTGTATTTTAAAAATCCCTTTAATTGTTTTTTTTCATAAATCAATTTTTAGTAAGGGTAAAATGGAATCTTTGAACTTCAAAATTAAGGTGTTAGAAGATCAGGGGGGCTTTTGAAAGTTTTAATACTTTAGGGGGGTAATTGATATAGGGTGAATACTTCAGGGGTTGTAACTGTATTTAACCCTTTTAATAATAAATATTAGAGGGATAATTACATCTATACTCCCTAATTTATGGTTCATTTACATAAACCAACCCTGGCTTTAGCATATTACAGAAAATCACTCCTAACAACCAAAAAATAGGGGTAATTGTATAATGATATTGACGTTTTGGGAGGTCTATGTGTAATTTTTCAAAAATCAAGTGTGGCTTGTGTAAGTAATTTTAATGTTTCTGGTGGTGTATTTGTATTTATCCAAAAGATTAGAGTGACCTTTATAAACAATAGATTAGATTATCCCCAAATAAGAATAGGTATAAGAACAAAATTCTAGCAAAACATAAAAGTATTTGGTATTCTGATCTGTATGAATTACTAAGAGAATAAATAATATATTCAAAAATATAAATAGGCAAATAAATTTTAACCTTAATTTGTTAGGAAATATTTTAAATTATTTTTTAAAAAAAGTTGAGTTACCTGGGCACTATAAAATATAAAATAAATAGCATATGAGTAAAATATAAATATATACTAATTCAAACTTCAAAACATAAAAAAGATAATTACAAAGAATAAATATTAGTATATAAATTCTCAATTTTATTTTAGAAGTCCGTTGAAAAATTTAAAATGAGTGACTTCGGACTAATTGATTTTATTTCAATATTAATATTGGATAATTCTCTTTAGATTGTATTTTTACTCCTTTTTTCCCCATAATATAATGGAGGTAAAATAATACTAATAAGTGCAATTTAGGTTTAAATTGCAATGACGATATATGCTATTTAAAAAAAAAAAGTAACAATTTGATCAAAGTAAATAAAGTACTATGAGAACATACTAAAGAATATGAAATACAAATATAAAATTTCTAACCAAAAACAATGTAAACACTCACCTGAAAGAAATAATACGGTGTATAAGAATGCGCTAAAAACTAATGGGTTGAAAAAAGAGTATAAACATTAGAATTTGTAAAGAGTAGTACATACAATTAACACAAACAAAGGCTCTCATAATTTACAAAAGTAAAATTAAGTATTAAGAATAAAAAATATCGGCAAATAAAAGCACTAATTTTTATATATTAAGTTGAATTGTATATGAAAAATTCATTATCCAATGGATCTCTTATTATTTAATTTTTTAATATTAGATAATATTGTATGCACATAAAAGATTAAATTTTAAAAAACACAAAATGCTATTGAATAAGAAATAGATTATACCAATTAAATTTATTTTAATTCATAGATCAAGAAATCACACTAAAAATATGAAGTTAAAATGCAAATAATAATATTTTATGCAATAATATTTCAAAGGGTTAATTACACTTACACTCCCTCTGAGAATGTATAATTACACTTTCCCCCAAAAAAGTTTTGAAATTACACTTACACCCCCTCCGAAAATTCTCTGTTTACACCTGACCCCCATCCGTTAGAGTTTGGACGGAAACTGTTCACGTCAACAAAAATAATTACACAAATTTTCAATTTTTCCCATCATTTAACATTCTCATGTATATTTTTGTACTTATAAGAGGATAAGTGTAACGTATATGTATGGAGTGAGGCCAATATTATTATATTTTTTCCTTATAAGTACAAAATTATTGCACGAGAATGTTAAATGAGAGGTACAACTAAAAATTTATGTAATTATTTTTGTTGAAATGAACATTTTTCGCCCAAACTTTAACGAATGGAGGTCAGGTGTAAACAAAGAATTTTTAGAGGGGGTGTAAATGTAATTTCCAAACTTTTTTGGTGGAAAGTGTAATTATGCATTTTCAGAGGAGGTCTAAATGTAATTAAGCCTATTTCAAATTTAGAAGTTAATGAAGAATATAAACAAGATTTTGACAAACTTTAAAAATTGATAGTAACATATAATTAGAATAATTATAGGACATTGCAAATACAAATTAATACTGATACTATGAATATATATAATTAGATTAAATTTTACAAACATAGTTAATAAAAAATTAGTTTAAAAATCATTACACATCAATAAAAGGGGGATAACGTAGACGGTGAATAAAGTAGGAGGGTATTTAGGTAACAAAATTTGTTAATCCTACCTTCAATAACTAATGGGATAGTGATAAGTATCGTTAATACAAAGTCCTATATTAACACCAAACTCTAATATTATGAACCAAACGTGCAATTATACACAATAGGCAATCCTATCATGCATAAACATGCGAATGAAACGAACCCTAAATGTATACCAACTGTAGTTATTCTATCTATGTATACTATTTATTAAGTGTGGGGATTTTAGAGTAATTAACTTTGATCAGTAAAATATGTACGGACTAAAATACCCTCAAATATATTTATTTTTTTAAAACAAAATAATATTCTTTAATCACTTAGTTTTTCAATAATTTTGGTTCGTATATATTCAAAGTTAAAATATTTTATTGATATTTATAAGCTATTCATTTCATATTATTTTTCTTTTATTGGATTAAACAAATATAATAAAAATTTTAAATTGCTCCAACTGGTAGTACTATTATTGGATGGAAGGGACTTAAAGTAATTACCTTTAGTGTGCGTTTGATCTATTGACTAAATTAACCCTTTTAAAAAGAGCAGTGACAACGAATTTTTTCTCTTTTTTTTTTTATTTTCCTTTCCTATATTGTTTTATGCCTTTTCTCTCTTCATTTTTTTGTGTACATATATAATTTTCTCTTCTTTCCCAACTTCATCATTGAAATTTCTTTAACCATATTTTTCATATAATTAATCAAAAAAAATATTTTAATAATAATAAGTCATCATGGAAAGATAAATAAATATTTTAAATCTTATATAAAATAAATTAGCACACACAATGAGTGTGCTACTACTGCTAATCGATTCTATACTACTAGCAGTCCACGCACACGCTATGTGTGAATAAATAAAAAAATAAAAATATTAATATATATTAATCAGTGTGTTTAAATTGCATATTTTGGTCATTTTTTGTATATTGATCTATTTTAGCTCAATATTTAGTAGATCATTAACCACACATTTGTTAATTGTGTGATCTAAAATAATATTATGTAAAATAATTAAATAAGTACTTTATGAAAATAATTTGAAAAAAACACTTAATGAATGAGGGTAATCTATCTATACTATTATAAAAAAAAAAAAAAAAGAAGTTATTTTTCTTTAATAAATGGTAGTTATCTCATATTTCTATCACATTTTTTCAAAATTTGGCCCTAAAAAATAAAACTGAATTTTAAATTGAATAAATATATTTGTTCGGATTTTCAAGAATAAAAAATAAAGGAGTTTTGATTTTCTTTTTTTAACAGATTTAATTAAAATAAAAAAAGTACAACCACGACTTGATTTTCTTTTCTTTTTTTTTTTCCTTTTTCCTTATGGTATTTTATTAATGTCATGTGTGTGCAGTTTTTATTTAGTTACAAATGTACACAATTTTGTGACATGTAGTGGGGCCAAATTGAATCAACATTATTTTGGTATGAGAACTACATTATTTTGTGGTTATTTTCACTTTTATCATTGAAAATCCTAATAAATATACTTTTTGAAATTAAAATTTAGTTTTGTTTTGGATGGCAAAATTGAAAGAAGTGATAAAAGTATGAGATAACCATCATTTATTAGAAAAAAAATAATTTTTCCTTTTATAATAGTATATATATATATATCATTAGATGACTCTTGAGATTATTAATATTTATTTTAACGTGTTATAAACACATGATTATATGACAATTTTGATTTGAAAAAAAAAATCAATTGGCTTAAAATAAAATGTGTTTACAGAAATTAGATACCATCAATCCGAGTGCATTGATCTCATACCGAAATTCCTAATTAATTTCAAAGTGAGAGTTCATGTTTCATAAATTGGATAAAATAAATACAAATTTAAATTAGTAAATTCACTTACTATTTGATAGAAATATTGACAATTAAAAAAGGTGATATGGATAGGAAGCTAAATTAAGGAATTTACGAAAAGGCTCCCATGATTTCTAAATAATTACATCAAGGCCATGGATGGAAGTTGGATGGAGGTTGAAGGAAGTTATAAAGAGGAAGTTGAAAAGAAGGTGGGGGGTGTGAAGTGACGAAAATGCCCTCGGCAGTTTAATCTAGGCCGTAGGATTGAGGGAAGTTGAGGGACAACATTGTAATTTCACCCCCAAGGATTTACTATAAATAGGGGTGAATCTTATTATTTTTGGATACTTTTGAATGAATATAGAATTCTTACTTTTATATTCTTGTCCTCGCTTGCACTTCTTGGTTTCGATCTGAGCACGTGCTTAGGCTATTTTCTTCCCGAATCTCACACCATCAGCTTGGCGCCGTCTGTGGGAAACCAGTCTAGGCATCGAAGATGAACACCCGATCGAGAGCAAGAAGCGCGAACGTGGGGCAAGAAGACCCTGAAAGAAGAAGAGGAGAGGAGGAGCAGGGCCACGCCCTAGCGAATCCACCAGCACCAGTACGGAGGTCAGAAGACCGGGAGGAAGAGCAAGGCCACGCCCTGGAGAATCCTCCGGCGCGAAGCCAAGAGGAAGAGAGGCATGAGGAGGTTGAGGCCCCACCACCCTCTCCGGTTATCCAGATTACTCATGAGGCTCTTCGCCAGTTAGTAGAAGAGGCATCTGCTTAGGCCGCTAAGAGGGCCGTAGCACAATATATTGCCGGAGGCGTAGCACCCCCGCGACCCCCTCGCAATCCTCGGAGGGGGCAAGATGCGCCCGTGGGAGAGCAAAGGCCCGGGGAGGCCTTCGAAGGCATGGATTATGAGGATGAGGTTAACAGCAGGGCCACGCAGCCTGAAGACAACTTTTATCCTTCGCCCTCTCATAGGGGTGTGGGCGCGAAGGAGATTATTTCCTGCATCCATCACATGGGGGGACATGAAGACAACTACTTCCCACCCAGGGTGTCGCCAGTACAAGGAGGGGGACATTACGACAGAGGAGCCCCTCCCCTGCACACATTCCCTAATTCGTTGGGACCTCCAGGGTATCCGGCGCGACCTTTGGCAGTGGGCCTCCCCGTCGGAGTCCATTCGCCCCCCACATATTGGCAGAAGCCATCCACCCAGGAGTCAAGATCCCAAGTCTGAACGAGTATAGCAGAGTAGGGGATCCTCAGGATCACTTCGACCGCTTCATGGCTAGAGCCGATCTGCTGGACATCAGCGATGCGGCATATTGCAAACTATTTCGTACTACCCTTTCAGGGAAAGCAATGGCATGGTTCAATCAGCTACCACCAGGGACCATTGATTCGTTTGAGCAACTTTCTCAGCGCTTCCTACACCACTTCTCAATCAACAGGCGGTATCCCAAGACCACTTCATACTTGTTTACAATAATCCAGCGGGAGAATGAGAGTCTAAGGGAGTATGTGCAGCGCTTCTCGGAAGCCGTGTTAGAAGTCCCACACGTGAATCCTTAGCTTTTGGCTAGCATCATGCAACAGAATTTGAGAAGATGATGGTTTAAGGAGTCGATAGCAGGGAAGCCCCCCTTGACTCAGGAAGAGTTGCTGCTAAGAGCGGAAAAGTACATCAAAATAGAGGAGACAGTGGGATTGCGTCCAGTGAATCCCCTTAAGCGGAAAGCTGATGAAGAGGAAAGGAGATTTCCCCCCAGGTCAGAGGGGGTCAAGCGGGGACGTAAGCCACCGCTACCAGGGGATTTAGTGAGATACACCCCATTGAACGCTCCGCGTGTTCAAGTTCTCGCCGTGGCTGAACAACAAGGGCTTGTGAGATGGCCCTATCCGATGAAGGATCCTCAGAGGATGAAATCTGACAAGTACTGCCACTTTCACAAGGATCGAGGCCACAGTACTGAGGAATGCCACCATTTGAGGAACGAAATTGAGAAACTCATCAGGAGAGGTTACCTGAAGGAATTTGTGGCAAAGATGAAGCAAGGACCTCGGGAGGTCACCCGTGAAAGTAAACAAACGTCGCCCCGTCTCGAGATGGGGGTTAAGGATGAGGCAGATCGAGAGAGAAAAGATAACCTTCCGACCTTTGGTGTAATTGGGGTCATTTTGGGAGGACCAGCTGGAGGGGACTCAGGGTGAGCTAGGGAGGCGGCCGCCAGAGCAGCAGGGAACGTGGCCAACCAGGTTGCCTGCAGCGAGGTCAAGGAGGTACCTCGAGCACGCCCCACGGGGAGATAACATTCAATGATCAAGACTTGGAGGGGAGTCTTCCCTCCTGCAATGATGCGATAGTTGTGGCAACCTTAATATCAAACTTTTGAATGAATATAGAATTCTTACTTTTTATATTCTTGTCCTCGCTTGCACTTCTTGGTTACGATCTGAGCACGTGCTTAAGCTATTTCCTTCCCGAATCTCACACCATCAAAAGGCAAGTCTACAATATGTAGAAAAATTCAATTACATATGAAATATATATGTGGTAACATTAAATATTTTAGCTTTTTTTTTTTTACGAAAAGCGATGAATTATATATCAAAGACGACACAAACAGTCTGAATCCAATGGACACCCTGCCATCAGTCGGCCACAGGCCCCAACAAACACTAACACAACTAAATAACAAAGCAGCCGCCAATTCTACCTACTAAAAAACAAAATCTCAGCTGCACCACTGAAACCAATCTAAATGAAACAGAGCATTAACAAATCAGTGAGCTCACTCTTATCAAACCACTTGTAGAGCCGCCCGAACCACCTGGAAACTATTCAGAGCCATCTCAGCAGCCATCTAAACCTCCATTGGCCTCTGCTCTTTCCCCTCCATCAGTTTAGTACACCTGTTTTGCCATAACTTCCATGCCAAGACGCAGAACCGCGCCCTCTCCTCTCTGTGTAGATGTTCCAGCACCAACAAACACCACTCTGCTGCCTCCGCTCTCCACGCCGAAATCTACCTCCATGGTAAATTAGACAGAGCCCAGAGCTGTCGGGCAAAAGGACATTCCACCATCGTGTGTCTAATCATCTCTACCACTGTTCCACACACCGCGCAACCACGCTCAATCCCTTTCTTCCGACGGGCCAGCATCTCCAATGTTGGCAAGGCTCCCACACATAGTTTCCACATAAACACATGCACTTTCGGGGGAATACATAAGCGCCAAATAGCCGACCACAAGGAACCCCGACCCCGGGCCAAGGCTAACGAAGCCCCGGACGATGAGGCGACATCCCGATCCCTCCTAGCCACCGCAAGCCTATATGCGGTACAAACAGAGAACTTACCCCCTTTCTCACTGTTCCGCCGCCAACATCCCCTTTCGTCCCTCTCACACCCCTCCCTTAACAACTCCCTCGCCCCCAATATACTCCTCCACGTGATAGATGGTCTAGACCCCAACCCCGCGTCCCAAAATGACCCCCCGAAAAATACCGTGCCTTCAACACCCTACTTAACAAAGAATTCTCACGAGTCACCACCCTCCACCCTTGCTTGGCAAGCAAAGCCAAGTTAAACTCCCTCAGCTCTCGGAACCCCAACCCTCCCATCCCTCTAGGCCTACACATCCTCCGCCACGCGACCCAATGAACCTGCCGTTCACCTCGATGGTGCCACCAAAAATCAGCCAAGGCAGCCTCGAACTTTCGAGTAAACAACCTCAAAAGTTGAAAACATGACATTGCATATGTGGGAAGCGCCTGTAGGACTGCCCTAATCAACACCGCTTTGCCGGCCTGAGACAACTGTTTCCTATTCCACCCCTGCATCCGTTGCCACGCCCGATCATGGATACTCCGGAATATAGTCCCTCGCGACCGACCCACGACTGCTCGAAGGCCAAGGTAGCTATCGTGATTGTCCACCAACCGGACTCCCATTATCGCCCCAAGGAAGTATTTCACCGCTCTCGGCATACCCCCACTCACCGCCATACTCGACTTGGCCATGTTGATCTCTTGCCCCGATGCCCTAGTATATACTCCCAGTATCCGCCTCACCTCATTAAGCTGCTCCATCGTACCTCAACAAAAGAGCAACGTGTTGTCTATGAATAACAAATGGGATACCCGTGGCGCTTGGGGTGCTACCGCCACGCCGGTCAGCCGACCCCTCCTCTCAGCCTCCTGTATCAAACACGAGAATGCCTCTGCACAGAACAGAAACAAATACGGGGACAGAGGGCCACCCTGTCTAATGCCCCGCTCGGGTCTGAAATAACCAAACTAACGTCATCCAATGTAATGGAGTATGAAACAGTGGTCACTAATAACATAATCAAATCCACGAATCGATGATGCAAACCTATCCTAATCAACACTCCCTTAAGGAACGGCCATTCTACTCTATCATAGGCCTTGCTCATGTCTAATTTCAATGCTACATTACCCCCTGTGGATCGGACTGACATTCTAAGGTGATGGTTCAGTTCAAAGGCTACTAACACGTTATCAGTAATGAGGCAACCAGGGACGAAGGCTGATTGTGTATGTGAAATGATGTCATCAAGCATAAATTTGAGGCGATTAGCTATACACTTAGAAGTAATCTTAGTGATAGCATTGCATAAACAAATAGGGCGGAGTTGAGCCACCGTTTCCGGTGACTCACACTTCGGAATGAGCACAATATGAGTATAGTTCATTTTATGAAGTAAAACATGCTCATTAAGGATACGTAGTACGGAAGCAGTTAAATCATTGCCACAATTGGCCAAAATTTTTTGAAAAGAACAGGGGGGGCATACCATCAGGGCCCGGGGATTTGAGAGGGAACATACCAAAGGCTGCACGCTTGACCTCAGTGGCCATGAAAAGTTCAGCAAGGGCCTGGTTTATATCCGGAGTGACACGCTATAGTACGGACGATAATACCTCATTGATGTCGGAATCCGATGGGCTGTCGTCGAGAAGATCGAGTGAAAGTATCTCAACAGAATCCCCTGTACATCCTCTTCCCTACTTTGCCACCTCCCCGACTCATCACGTAACTGAGAGATTCTATTCTGTCGCTTTCTAGTAGTCGCAAAAGCATGGAAGAAGCGTGTGTTACTGTCCCTGTCTTGCAACCAATGGGTCTTACTCCGCTGCTGCCATTTCAACATTTCACGAGTCCTGAGTTCCTCCAATTCCTGCCGAACATCCCGTAACTCCCTGTGTTCCCTTTCGCCTATATGTCCCCCCTCAAGGGCTACTACTCGAATCTCCAATTCTTGCAGTCGTCCTCTTTCTTTTCGAAATACCTCTCTGTCCCATCGTAACAAACCCACCCGGCATCCCTGGATTCGCCGCCACAGCCGCGTATGAGGATCATCTCCAGCCGGGGTCCCCCACGCCTCCTCTATACATGAGTACACTCCTCAGACTGTAGTCACTGCGCCTCGAATCTAAACCGCCTCTTCCGTCGCTTCGCCTGCTTAGCCCCACCTGAATCCCATATTACCCTTACCATTGCGTGATCCGACTGAGAATTGGCTACATGGTCAACGGATGTAGACGGGAAACGACCGCACCATGCCATATTAGCACACGCCCTGTCTAGACGAGCCCGAACAGTACCCGGTGCTTGCCGCCTTTTACACCACGTATACTTAGGTCCTCGATATCCCAAGTCTGTCAGATCACTCCGCATTAACGCTGACCGAAAATCCGCAATCTGCCAATTCGGACGCTGAGACCCCCCTCTTTTCGTTTTGACAAAGGATCTCATTATAATCTCCGTCACACAGCCACGGCGCGTCTGATTGTCTACTCAGCCGTACCAATAGCTCCCATACTGCCCTACGACGCGAGGAATCCGGTTCCCCATAGAATCCTATGAACCTCCAACTAGCTGCTCGGTCCCCTGTTATCATGTCCGCATCAATGTGGTTCATCGAGTATGACCGGAGCTGCACAACTACCTCCTTATTCCATAACAGCGGCAAACCTCCATTTCTCCCGACCGCCGGAACGCATACCCCAAACCAGCTTAACCGTGAATGTACCTGCTCAAACTGACGATGTCCGCATTTTATTTTTTACAGAAACACAAGTTGAGGTTGCAAATCTTGGATCCACTCCCCGAGCTGACGAACTGTCGAGGTCGACCCCAAACCCCGACAATTCCAAGGTAAAGCACTCATTGGTCTCGGTGGGACTGCATCACAGCCTCCGCCGCTGGTATTAAGTCGTACATCTCATCACCGGAATTGTCTGTACCCGTCTCATCCACCAATGTCCTCTTCAGCGGACGTTCCCCAACCTCACCACCCATCTTCCGTTTCCCCTCTACCACACTCAGCCGCCGAGCCCCTCTCCTTCCCCGAGTTCCCCCACCCCCTTCTGCCTCCCCCTGCCCCTGCCATAAAGACAATAGGAACAGTGACCAGTCCCTTCCCCTTCGTTAGGGCCGCCTCCATCTCCCTGCCCTCTAGTCCCTCTGTTTCTTTAGTTTGGATTGAAGGGACGTCCTCCTCTCTGCTTCTGTCCACTTCCCCCCCACCCTTCGAGCCAAGATTGATAGCAATAGGTACAGAAATCGACGGCAATGCAACCGGGGCTACAAGGTCTACAGCCAACTTACCTATGTCGCGGTCCAACCTCCCCCCGTGTCGCAGCCCCTCTTCCCTATGCCTATTCGGTGTGTTATTCCCGTTCCCTGGCGACGATGACCTGGGCTGGCTCCCCTCCTTGGTGGACAGTGCGGTTTCTGATCGTAAGTCAACTCCGTCGAGTTGTCCTCCCCCCCCCCCCCCCCCGCCTCCATTCTATCCTTCCTGTTCGCTGAGTATTTGCCTCCTCTTCAATCTGTTTCGTTCCCATTTGTTTCACAAAAGGTAGGCTCTCAATTAGTTGTAGATCAAGGCCAGACGCAGGCCCATCCTCGGTCGGCCCCATCTGGAGCTTACTACCGCCCGTGTCCAGCCCAGTACCAGCCTTACTCAGCCCAGTGTCAATCCGCAGCCCAACGCCCTCACAAAGCCCCACTTTAACCCCCACGCTCCCTAGTGGGCCTGAATTCGGCCCACTCCCTCTCCCCTTTGGACCCATATCTCTCCAGCCCGTCATCCTCAATCCCTGTCCACCTCAATTTCCTCTCTTTATGCCTCACGTTTATTTCTGCCACCCCCACTACCCCCCCCCCCCCCCCCGATCTCCACTTTCCTCGCCCTATCCATCTGCCCCTTCGTCGCCGGTTGCGTGTGTCGTTCCGCCGTCGCCATCCCCTCTCCATCATGGCCAAATATCAAAAATACTAGTTCCCTTTCTTACCCCCGGTTCAGTTGCCACCCTTCCCCGCTCCATCCCCCACCCTCCTCCATTTCTGCCCCTACATTCATCTCATCATTTGTCTCAACATGATAATCACTACACATACATACATATATATACCAGGTTAATTCAATTTACCTCCTGTGTTAACAAAAAAAGACCCCCCTTAAAAAAATAGATATGGTGTACAACAGACGCATTTGCTGCGAATTTTTATGATTTTTAAGAATAAATTATTATTTTTTATATAAAAATATTATAATATGAATATTTATATATATAATATTAAATATTTATAATAATATATAATTATATTATTTTATAATTCAACCCCCCCCCCCCGCCACCACCGGTGACCTCCTCCTCCCCCTTAGTCGTCGCGCCGCCCTCCCCTCGCCCTTGCCAGTCCCGTCGCCCTCCCCTTCATCGCACGTAGCCGCCAGTCCACCTCCCCTCATTTTAGTCGCCCGCCGCTCCCTCGCATCATCCCCATAGCCGCACGATCCACCTCCCCCCTTTAGATCTCGTGCCGCCCCCCCCTCCCCCAATTTTCCCTTGGCCCTGCCCGCTCCCCCTCGCGCCTTAGATCTCGTTGCTGACCCCCTATTTTCGTTCATTGTCGCCCCTCCCTCTTTACATCTCGTCGCCGCCGCCTCTCCCTCAAGCGCCGTCGTCGCCTCTCCCTCCAATGTCGTCGCCATTCTCCCCCTTCAGCTTCTCGTTGTCGTCGACCTCTCTTCCTCTCTCCTCTCTCTCTATATTATATCGCTTTAATTAGATATATATTTATATATATAATTTTTATTATTTATTATATAAATATTTATATATATTTATATAAAATATACAATTTTAAATCTATACCATTGATTTGATGAAGTAAAATAAGCCATTGATCCGTTAATCAAATTTGGACCATAGATTCAAATCAGATCCAATGATTTTTTAAATAAAGATTTAATATAATTGTAGAATTAAAAATAAAAAATAAAAAAAATAGCACGTGTAACACAGGCTATCGCGTGAGGGACCTTTTTGCTTCATTTTGAGAAACATAGAGGGGTAAATTGCTGCTTTTTTTATTTCACATGAGGTTTTGTTGCTCTTTTTGGTTAACACAGGGGATAAATTACATTTAACCCATATATATATATATATATATATATACAAATATGTAAATTTCAATCTATAAATTAATTAATCAAACTACTAATATTTAAAATTTTAATGAAAAATACTATATATATTTAATTTAATCAAACTACTACATTTAAATCAAACTAGTGATATTTAACATTTAAATATAGAAATTAAAAATTATCATCAAACTACATTGAACAAAAAAGGCTTCCAACCGTTACCCGTTAAATCAACTCAAAAGATCAACGGTACGCAAAAATAACACTAATAATTTTAATATACTCAAAATCAGAGAAAGATTGAGTTTGTGTGTGTGGTTAATAATTTAAGAGAGTGAAAATAAATAGAATGAAAACAACACATATGTATGTCACTTTTTGAGATATTTAGCAACGGATTTTGAGACAAAAATTTAGCCATTAAGAACTAGCCATTGACTTTTGGATTGGAGTTTGGGACAGATATGTGACCGTTTGTGGAATTAGTCGTCAAACTTGCCACGGGTACATAAATTTGTGATGGAAAAAAAAGTTGTCACAAAATTTATTCAAATTTGGGACGGATTTTGCAACCTTTGAGCTCGAACTCTTTGATGAGCCGAGTTCGAGCCAACATATTTCTATTCGAAAGCTCACGAGCTTTTCTCTATTTTTTATTTTTATATACTTAATATATTTATTATATATTTTAATAACATAATTAATAAATACTTTAAAATAATTATTATTTTAATTCTAATTTTAATCATTAATTAAAAGAAAATTGAACAAGCCGAGCTCGAGCTCGAGAGCCTAAAAATTTTTGAGCTCGTCGAGTTCGAGCTTGAGCTAAAAATCATAAGCTCGAGGTAAATTGAAATAACCTGGTATATATTAGGTAGAAGTTTGAGGATGGTGTTTGAGCTTTCACATAATGGGCCACATGTCAGCATGCACATATGGACGGCGAGAAAATTGGGGGTTCGTTTCAAAAATGATGAGCGGTTCAAAACCACAAACGAGATTAATTCTGTCTTGTGTATTAGAGGGTTTATGTCGGACTATTATAGTTGGACTTGCCATGGTGAGGAAAGGGTACAAGAGTATTATGAACTCATGACCGCCCCACTTTGGGGCAAACCCCAGCTGCATAGGAGGCTACTACGGACTGGGGTGAATATCAGTAGATGAATTGGGAACAAATGATGGTTTTTGATGCAATTGGCCCGGAATATTTTTTATCGTACGCTGAGAGTGTACGGCGGGAGAGCGTATGACTATGATGTGTTCAGATTGTCAGACCGATTTTTCAATGTAGTGCACGTTGCTAACCATTCATTATACAACGGGTGTAATGAATTTCAGTTGTCGATGGTTTGCTAGGCTGGTGAACATCAAGGTTGAGCACAACTTGTACGAGATATTCTATGATCAGGTGTCCCAGTGGGCTAGTGATCTATTACGTCGCGATCACATCCTACCCCCCATTACTACAACACGAAGAAGATGATAAGGGATTTGGGATTACTTATCGAGAAGATCCATGTATGTAAAAATGGTTGCATGTTGTACTGGAAGGACGACATTGATTTAGAGTACTGCCAGTTCTGCGATAATTGTAGATACAAACCTACCAAAGGCCGAAACCCCCGCCAAATGTCATTCATAGGTACATGCTGCTTCCACCCTGACTGCAGATGTTGTATTCTTCACCAGCGACAGCAGAGCACATGACGTGGCATGCCGCCCATTAGATGGAGGAGGGCTCCATGTGCTATCTGTCTGATGCCGAGGCATGAAGGCATTTCGGCCAGACACACCCAGATTTCGCATTGGAGCCCCATAATGTTAGACTGGATTTCTGCACAGACGTATTTGGCCCATAAAAGCATTATAATAAGACCTACTCATATTGGTCGGTTATACTTATACGTAAAAATTTCCACCATGACATGTATGAAGTCTGAGTACATGTTTTCTGACAATGGTGGTCCATGGCCTGTTGAATGCGAAGCGTCTCATTGATGTGTACCTAGAGCCATTGGTCGAGGAGCTACTACAATTATAGCATGTGGGTATACGGACGCACGATAACTCCATGAACCAGGCATTCATGATGCATCCGGCTTTGATGTGGATCGTGAGCGATCTACCCGCCTATGGGATTTCGTCTGGATGGAGTACCGCTGGTATATGGGGTGCCATGTTTGTACAGATGACAGAGAGGCATTCCATCTGCAATACGGGAGAATGGTGTGTTACTTTGACTGCCACAAGCAATTTCTCCCTAGGATCCATCCATTCCAGAGGAACAAGAAAGCATTCACTAAAAAATTGGCAGGAAAGGAAGATTGGATGGTCGAGGTTAACCGGAGGCAAGATCCGTTATTGGATGGCATAGTTTAGTACTGCAGTTAAAGAACCGTTGACACTCCCATCAAGCTACGGCAACAACCACAAATGGACGAAGAAAATCATCTTTTGGGATCTCCTATGGGCTAAAAAATGTATGTGTATTTCCGTCCTTATTTATCAAGAATTTAAAGAGAGAAAATTGATGGTTTCATGTTTTTTTATTGTTTTCTTTCTTGTCCATATGTATTTTGTCATGTATAAGAATTTGCATATTAGTTTTTAATTTATAATATATTTTTTAATATAGTTTCCAATAATGTTTTCTTTGTCCTTTTAGTTATAGACAGTTCGCAGTTCTGCCAGCTCCTTCGGGATGTGGCCAAGGTCATGGCCACATGGTTCTCCTACCTGCCGTTGTTGAGCACCCTCCAGCGTCTCAGAGATCGCTGGTAGATCAGAGCCTACCTGTGGGTCCATGCAACGCTCAGCACATTGCATGCTAGGCCCTCGACCGCCCGCTTTATGTTTCCACATCCCCACCCCATCCTCTGTTGCACCACGAGCCGGTCATTGTGGCTGGCCAACGAGGTCTGGGCCGGGCTGCTAGAATATTGGGCTTCTCCCAAGTTCCTGAAAAGGTTGTGAAAAAATAAGATCAACAGAGCAGTCAATGCGGCATCCGCGACCACTATATACCGTGGTAGGTCATCATCCATATGGATGCACAAAATAAAGCTGGTATTTGTTTTTAAATAATGAATAATTAATAAATGTTTTTTAATTATTATATTATAGTGCTTACTATTTTCATTTATTCCACATGTCACAGCATAGTTGGCCGTCGAAACATATGCTATAAGGAGAAAGTCTACGACACTTGGAGCGGGCCAATCATAGATCAAGTGGTGGTAAGTACATAAAAAAATAATTTAATTAATTATTTGTGTTTATACATATTAAATTTTTCTTATTTCAAGATATCTTTCAGAAGCTGATAGAGGACCAGCTGAGCCAGTCTCTCACCGATGGACAGGATCTTGCTCACAGCAGCCTCCGTGACCCAGATAGAGGAGCAGTTGTAGGTCCAGGCAGTCGGTGGCCCGAATAAGGCCGCGTAGTCGCTCTAGGCTCAAAGGCTCACACGTCGACTATTGGCCTATCATAGAGGATTGCGCGACCGTCGTCGTCATCGACACCGACCCCTGATCGAGAGACCAAAGGCCTGAAGTGGCGTATGAAGAAGATGGAGGGGACGATGACGCACTTGAAGACCACCCACATGGCCGAGACGGGTGAGCCTTCATCCGATGACGAGGCCACAATTGACGACCCCGATGATGACGAGGAGCATGACAAGGAGGTCGTTTTAGATTAGGATTTTTTATTTAATTTGTATTTTCATACAAATTTTTAAATTAATATTATGTGCTTTTAATTTAATTGGTCGTTAAGTTTATTTAATAATTCAATTTATATGAATTAAAAATAATAAAACTATAAATTAAATTAAAATGAATCCAAAGAGTTAAAAATAAACTAATTTAAATTATCAATATATTAAAAATAAATTAATTTATAATAATAATTAAAAAAAATTAAATAGTAAAAAATAAAATAATATAAATTGTTAAAAAAAAGCAGATTTTAAGTTCTTCAACGAGTTTTGAAACGGCACCCCTCCCAAAAAATAAAAAAAAATCAAAGCTACAAAACCCGTTGCAAAATTCATTCCAAAATGCGTCACAAACGATGTCACATAAATTGTTGCAAATGGCCGTCCCAATATTTTGATTGTGTACTAATTGCAAAACCCGCTCCAAAATATACCACAAACGATATCCCAAAACCATCGCAAGCGTCTGTCCCAGTTAGGGGTGTAAACAGTCGAGCTCGATAAAAAAATTCATGCTCGAGCACAATCTCGAGCTTATGATTTTTAGCTTAAGCTCGAACTCGACGAGCTCAAAAATTTTTTAGGCTCTCGAGCTCGAGCTCGGCTTGTTCAATTTTCTTTTAATTAATGATTAAAATTAGAATTAAAATAATAATTATTTTAAAGTATTTTTAATTATGTTATTAAAATATATAATAAATATATTAAGTATATAAAAATAAAAAATAGAGAAAAGCTCGTGAGCTTTCGAATAGAAATATGTTGGCTCGAACTCGGCTCATCAAAGAGTTCGAGCTCAAGCCAACTTAACTTGAGCTCGAAACACTTTGAGCTCGCATTGCTGGCTCGAGTTATCTACCACCCCTAGTCCCAATATTTGGAATGGGTACCCGTTGCAAAACCTGCTCCAAAATATTTATATTTGTACTCAAAAATCCATCCCAAAGTTCATTGCAAATCCGTCCGCAAATAAGACCAAGTAATATCCGTCCTTTTATGAATTTTGGGACGGGTAGAATAACTGGCACAAAATATGTCCGAAATTTTGGATGGGCGGCCAAAATTTGTTCGAACACCCTCATTAAAGACGGGGTCCTACCCGTTCCAAATTCGTCCCAAAAGTCATCCCCCCTCCCAAAAAATAGTTTTTTTATATTGATATGTCATGAGCTTGTTATGCGCACATCATAATCAATCACTTGTCCACGATTTAATCTGACCGATATAAATTTATTAAATAAATTTATTCTTTAATTTATCATTCACTATTTTTCAAAAATCTCCACATGAATGAAATTAATGCATATGAACATGCAAACACTTAATAGAGTCTCAAATGAGAAGTCATTGCATCAGGAGAGGTAGCTTGTTGCTTTGAACCTTCCTTAGAGAAACACCTTTGGATTTACTTAACAAATCAGTGAACATGATGTCATGAACTATTCAGCCGTTAGTGTAAAACCAAGACAATAGTACTCCCACAATAACTTCTATAATATTTTTGGTTCTCACTATGGAGTCCATTTTCGGGCTCTGAACATCATCTTGGTTTCATAAGTGTTTATACATTTGAAGTGATCCATCATTACACTTATGTAAGTGATCTCCTGTACTGTATTTGACTTAGCATAGTAATCAATAAAAGTTTTATAACTTGACTTAAAACCCTTTAGCTAACAATACTAAACGTCATAGGAACGGGAAGGAGTAAAACTCCAAGTGCTTTTCACAGGCTCGGGATCCTCTATTCTAATTTTGTATTCCATCTCCTATTCCACCTATAGGAGATGGACATGTGGAAAATCTAAATAAAAAAAGAAAATAAGTTTGTAAAAGTTGTGGGCCCAAAGAGAGAAAAGCAAGTAATTTCATCCAAATAAAAAATTTAAAAAAACATATATGAGAGAGAATATTATGAGAAAATAATAATTATTTTCTATCACTACAAAAAAAAAAGAATTATCTACAAATTTTCTTTTTATGAATTTCAAATTTTAGTGGAAACAATCTTATTTATATTTATTTTCAATAATTTTTACTTTGTTACAATAATGAATTTTTCCATATTTTAGTGGAGATAATCATTTTATAAAATTAAATATATTTATATATGAGAAAGAAAATATTATGAGGAAAAACAATAATTATTTTTTTGTCACTAAAAAATAGAATTATCGATAAAAAATATTTAATGAATTTTAAAGTTTTAGTGGAAATAATTATTTTGTAAAAATTATAATTAGCAAGGATTCTTTTTTAATTGTGGTTGCTTGAAGTATTTTTTTAGTTTCATCTCATCCAAGCAAGACAAGAGTTTATTTGTTTGTGAGAAAATTATTATTTCTTAACTTAAGAAAAAAATATTTTAAACACATTTAAAATATTACTATTGGAATAGAGGATCCGGACACATTTGCTTTATATTTTCGAGGATCCGGATGGAATTGGAATAGAGGAATGCTTTTTTAATTTTCAAAAATTGCTTTATATTAAAAATTTCCATCAAAATTCAAGAATTGTGGATGTAGCATTAAAAATATATTATTATATTTTAAAAGCTACATTCAATACTCATTAATATTTTCAATAATAATGATTTTAAATTACTCATTAAAATTTCTAATAATAATATATGATAGCAAAAGAAATATAAAAATATAAAATAATCAAGACGACCATCCGCATCTACCTAAAATTGTTGTATATCAAATATTTAAACTAACTACTTTTCACCATTTAAGTACATGATCATGGTATCTGACTTAATCTTGTTGGCCTTGAGTCATTTTCTTTTCTTCTTTTTATTTTTTAAATAGTATTTTGTAATAATTTAACATTACTTAATATTAATTACTTTTTAATAATTAATTAATCTATATGTATTAATATACAAAATATTTTTAATAAATATTTATCATAAAAATTAAATTAAAATTTTAAAAATAATTAAATATTATTTAATTTTTAATTTTCCTTTTTTTTTAAAAATATTACAATTGATAATTTTTGTTAGTTTGTTCAGTTAACTTGTAAACCTTTACATACAAATAAAAGGAAAAAAAAGTAGACGGAATCAATAATTACTATGTATTAAGGTATGATACGTCTTTACAATATTCCATCTCTACGGAAAACAATTTCATCCATGACAAAAAGGTAATAATCACAAACTAGTCATTTTCTACGCTTTATCTTCAACATTATGTTACTATGACGCTACCATATTTTCTACGCTTTATGTAATGCAAATCGATCCAAATTAATTATAAACAAGAAAGGTACTTATTGAATATTTACTCCTTTTTGAACTATCACAAGTGATGATGCGGGAACTCAATTAGTTGAATCTTTCCATATATCATCAGCTAAAGAGCCTACAGACAATTTAATGGCTACTTCCGAATTTCAAAATCTCGTTGGAGAAAAGCTTCAAACAAGAAAAAGTTCTTGCAAAATATTGGTATCCCTTAAAAATATTTGGTATTTATGTATAAACAAGTATAGATTAATTTGGATTAGTAGTTTATTAGATGAAGAAGTTGAAAATTAGTAGAATTAGAAGTGGAAGAAGTTTTCACAAAAATGGTTCTTGCTAATTATAATTTTATAAAATGATTATCTCCACTAAAATATTGAAAAATTCATTATTGTAACAAAGTAAAAATTCTTTGAAAATAAATATAAATAAGATTGTTTCCACTAAAAATTTAAAATTCATTAAAAAAAATATTGATAGTTCTATTTTTTGTAGTGATAGAAAATAATTATTATTTTCTCATAATATTCTCTTTCATATATGTTTTTTGAATTTTTTGTCTGGATAAAATTCCTTGCTTTTCTCTCCGGGCCCACAGCTTTTACATCTCGTTTTCTTTTTTATTTAGATTTTCCACATATCCATCTCCTATAGGTGGAATAGGAGATGGAATACAAAATTGGAATAGAGGATGAATTTAGTTGTCCTATTGAACCATAGGATCTCCATTCAACAAGGTCGAGATTTAATTGTCGGGTTTTAATTCAATTCCCCCTGACGAATAGTATACTTGATCTCTAGAAAAATATCTTTTTAAATGAATCAACTAGATTATTCTTTGACTTTAGAGTTAATGAATATAATTATACTACAGATCCACTGTCTTATGGTATTATATCTTCGATGTAAGTCTAGATTTATCATAATACATATTGCTTCGTATTCTTTCCATAGCCGATTAACTAACACAATGTAATTGTAAACACTGGCTTTGTCAACAAAGAATGTCTTCCATTAAATTACGAAGCCAATCAGTTTCTTGTCCAGCTTTATCTAAAGCTATGACTCGGATTCCATAGTGAAACGAGCTATACAAGTTTGTTTTAAAGACCTTTAAGACGCTGCACCACATCTAACGTGAATATATAAGATTAGATGTCTTAGAGATCTTAATCCCTAATATTACGTCAGTTAAACTCATGTCTTTCATATCAAAATATTTTTTTAACACTTGCTTGGTAGCCAAAATAATGTCATTATTGCTTCCCAATATCAACATGTCATTTACGTATAAACAGACTATGGGTTGTGAGTACCTTTAACATAGCCACATTTATCACGCTCATTGATCCTAAAGCTATTCGACAACACTTGTTTTGTCAAAGTTTGTATGTCATTATTTAGGAGCTTATGTAAGCCTACACAATAAGTTGACAAGTCTACAGACATTCTTTTCTTGACCAAGAACGATAAACACTTCAAGTTATTCCATGTAGAGATCTCTTCATCTAACTAGCTATTTAGAATGTTATCTTAACGTCCATTTGTATTTTTCCTCATAGGGTTCCCAAAAAATTTTGCACCCTTAGTTGGACTATATACGTTGTTCAATGTATCACACAAGTCATTGAAATGTAATTTCTACATAGGAAATCCCCTTATCTTCATGCATCAAAAGCAACTCTCTTTTGGGTAGTACTTTTCCCTTCAAAAATAACGGCGGTTCCCTAGTTTAATAACCTTATTAGAAAATGAAATCTTTAGATGTTATCTTTAAAGACGTCGTGGGAGAATTTATCTGACATCTACCATTGGGTAGTAATTAGCCGTAGCACAGGAGGTTGGACAACAAAGAAACTAAAGTAACAACGATTTAAAAAAAAAATAACACCACAATATACAATAATAAATAATTGTCTTAAACTTATTGAGAATCACGAGGAATATGCAAGAGTTGTATATAATGAAGTCGAGGCAAGAGTTAAACTTTTTATTTTTATAAGATAATTATTGTCCCGCTTAGTGCTAACAAAAACGATAATTTGTCTCTCAAGATACAACGAGTTACAATTTCAAAGTAGTAACACTATAAACTTTTAAAAATGGCGAACTTGTTTAATAAAAGACAAAATATTTTTATTGTTTTAAGAGTGCTATGGAATGAATTGATTACATTGATAAATGAAATTGAAAATGTATCGTTGAATGGATATGTACAATCAAAAAATATGCCTTTAAAAAGTAATTATTTTTCATCCGAATAGGCGTATCATTTCACCCAAAGCTCACACCATTTCATTCAAATAGATGCATTGTCTCATCCAAAGGGTTTCACCCAATGGACACATCATTTTAATCAAATGACACACATATTCAGTTGATTACACACAGTTGGATGATAATTGGACGCCATGAACCATCATCCACGTGTCACAAGTTTGTTATACGTCGCACGTCGTAATCAATCACTTGTCACGATTAATCTGATCGATATAAATTTATTAAATAAATTTAATTTTACATTTATCATTCACTATTTTCCATCAATTCATTTGTTCCATCTCATCGAGCAAAAATGGGATGAGATAGATTTAGATGAGATGAAAATAAATTTCAATTGATGAGATAGGTCTAGATGAGATGAAAATAATTTTTGAATGCTTGTTTGTATAGAGAAAAGAAATATAATAATGATAGTTGATTTGATGTATTAATGTAATAGATAAAAAAAAAAAGGATAATTATAATAGTTGATGTGATATATATTTTTTAGTTGTGAAATGTGATTGAAATATATTTTTTAAAAATTACTCAAATAAATACATAGTAGCTATTAAACGCACTCAATGCGTGCGCCAAATCTAAATTTCTATTATATTTTATTAAATAAAATAAAAAATGAATAACTAATCAAAATAAATAAAATAAATTATAAATTATAGCAGTGGTTATGAGCTCTTTCTTGTTCCGGTTCAGAAGAGGTAATTCCTTCAGTTGCACTAGTGGATTGAATCACTTTTTTCTTAAGCCAAAAGTGAACTTTAGGTAAGTAAGTAGCGGTAACTAAATATAGAGAGAAGAAAAGCCTTGGGTTTTTGAAGAGAAAGGGACTTATTTTTAGGATTGCCTCGTCGATTAAGGGTGGCATCATGTCTTAGTGTATTTTTCTCTTTAGATACAAGAAAAGAAAACCTATTATACAAAAGTGTCAATTGATTAAGTTCCACTACTGGCCGAAGTACATAATGGAAAGAAAAGGCATATGAGACTGCTTCAAAGTCATAAGCTGCGAAAAGAGAGTCACTTGACCAAGAAGGAGGGGATCAGAACATTGACACAGCACAGGGAGAATCAATTGCTTGGTTTCCCACAGGCAGAAAAGGACAAAAATCAGAATCAAAAAGAAAAAGATATCGTGATGTAAGTCTATAATTCCTTGCATCATAGGTGTTGCTGCGTCTTGAGATCCTAATTGCCATGGTTCTGCTGCATCACAAGGAGCAATTCCTAACATTCCGGTTGTTGGTCAATAGTGACAGTAGCCAAACCAATTCCTCACAGATGTCGCCTTGAGAGTTCCATCTCACCCGGGCGTAACTTTCCCTTGCGTCACAGGTATGTAACTCGCTCTAGACGAACGGCAAGCCGTTCAACCAGGGATCTATCCATAATTTTGTGTCAGTTCCCGTTCTAATGAAGTAAGAGTCCTCTATCCCACGTTGAGATTTTAGAAAAAGGTGGGCTTGGGCACAAGCTCAACTTCTTCGATTAGGCTACCACCCTGGTTTAGCTGAGGATGGGATTCGCTATCCGATTAGTCTCCCTACGCTATTAGGCACCTTTGGTCTAGGCTTTGACGACTTAGCTCAACGCACAAACTATGACAGAAGAATGTGAAAGGCTAGCGATTGAGTGCCAGAGGCTGAAGTCCAATGCAGAATATATTTGAATAGCTTTACCAAGATCCTTAGCCAGCTATCCGATCCAGTCCAAGGGGAACACTCCAGGATGGATAGGAAAAAACCATATCTATTTTAAATGTATAGAATAAATAAAACTAATTAATAAAAAAAACCTAATTGCTTTTGAAAAACTAACCACTCCTACGTGCATATAATACATAATTTTTTACGTTTTAAAATATATATAAATAAGGAAAAAATTATATAAAACCAACACATCACATCTCAAAAGAAAAGAAAGAAAGAAAATAAAACCAACTTAAAGATATTATCGACACAATAAATTGGTGTAGTTGTGTCACAAACCACCATTTGATAGTAACAATTGTCTTTCCTCTATATATTAGTATAGATAGCCGCTGTGGCATGCCGTTCCTGCGTGCATATAATAAATATTTTGTTATGCTTTAAAATATATTATAAATAAGAGTAAAATATATAAACTAACACATCATATTAAAAACTGAGTTTCTTTTATCTAATAGTATACACTATAAATAATTTTTTATGCTTTAAAATATATTATAAATAAAAATAAAATATATAAGTCAACACATCACATTCAAAAAGGAAAAACTTAAACTAAGGGAAAAAAAAAAAATTTAGTACACTAACTTGGCTCTCGTTCAATTTTAGTACACTAACTTTAGTAATTATCACATTTTATACATTATGTTGTAATTTTACTTCAATTAAGTCCAATTCACCGAAATTTGCTGACGTGGCCAATTTTTGCTTATGTGTCCGGCAAAATTAACCACGTCAGCACATGACGTGGCCGGCGACTGACGTGGCGGGATGACTTGGATGTATTTTCTTCCATAAGGATGAATATTAGTACACTAACTTTAGCATGGTTTAATTTTAGTCCAATAACTTTGAATGAGGTGAAATTTAAGTCCCATGTCATTGTGTCTAGGGATTGTCACTGCCCATTCATATTTATATTATAAAAAAAATTAAATATAAGTCTACCGTTGAAAATGGTACACTTATATATTTATGACTAGTCGCTAGTTGCGAGCTGCACTCACGACCAGCCCTCAATTTTTTTTAAAGTTGTTAATTCTTTATAATTATTAGTTAAAGTTAAAATAATAATTATTAATACGTAATTAGATATAATTAATTAATAATAATTTGATAATTGTTAATATAGCTATTAACTTAATTAATTAGAGAATACTAAATTTAATAATATAGTTGTTAATATTAATTAATTTGATATATATATTAATTATTGAAAATTTGATAATACAGTTGTTAATTATAATTTAAAAAATAGATAATTATATATTTTATAATTATTAATAATTTGATAATATATTTGTTAATTATTAATAGAGTTGATATTATTATAGCCGAGATCTTTTTCTTTTCACACTTATCAGTTCAGTTGGATCATCTATTTTTAAACTATGATTAACAACTATATTATTGAATTTCTAACAATTAATCTATATCAAATTAATTAATATTAACAACTATATTATCAAATTAATTAAAATTATCTTAATAATATTACATTCCGTACGAAAAAAATAAAAATATTATATCATTATTATAATTATTATTCTGTACTTAAATTTAACCTCATTCAAAGTTATTGGACTAAAATTAAACCATGCTAAAGTTAGTGTACTAAAATTCATCCTTATGAAAGAAAATACATCCAAGTCATCCCGTCACGTCAGCCGCCTGCCACGTCATGTGCTGACGTGGTTAATTTCGTCGGACACGTCAGCAAAAATTGGCCACGTCAGCAAATTCCGGACTTAAATTTAACCTCATTCAAAGTTATTGGACTAAAATAAAACCATGCTAAAGTTAGTGTACTAAAAATTCATCCTTATGAAAGAAAATACATCCAAGTCATCCCGTCACGTCAGCCGCCTGCCACGTCATGTGCTGACGTGGTTAATTTCGCCGGACACGTCAGCAAAAATTGGCCACGTCAGCAAATTCCGGACTTAAATTTAACCTCATTCAAAGTTATTGGACTAAAATAAAACCATGCTAAAGTTAGTGTACTAAAATTCATCCTTATGAAAGAAAATACATCCAAGTCATCCCGTCACGTCAGCCGCCTGCCACGTCATGTGCTGACGTGGTTAATTTCGCCGGACACGTCAGCAAAAATTGGCCACGTCAGCAAATTCCGGTTAATTGACCGGAAAATTGGAACAAAACCCTCAATTGGACTTAATTGAAGCAAAATTGCAACATAATGTATAAAATGTGGTAATTACCAAAGTTAGTATACTAAAATTGAACGAGAGCCAAGTTAGTGTACTAAAAAAAGTTTTTTCCCCTTAAACTAACTTAAGAATATTATTGACAAAAAAACAAATTGGTGTAGTGGGGTGTGAGTAAATACTGTTTTTTCCTTTTTTATATGAGTATAGATATATATAATTAGGGATAATTTAGATAATTTATAATTATTAATGATGGTAGTTATTTTAGGAGTTATAAATAGTGGAGAGATTGACAGAAACAAGTGAGATGAAATTTCGCATGCAAGCAAGCACATTAGCACAGCCTTCACTATTTCGGATCCCATTTCCATTGTCACCGACCCGCCGCAGTGTTTTTTTCGTGGCGATCGTTTCGGCTCGACACCTCAGAACACATGATGACACAACCGTTCATTCTGCCTACTTTTCTTCATTGCTAGACTCCGAGAACTTGAAACCCACCGCTTGCATTGCAATCATTTTCGTCTCCAACAGATTTCCCTTTCAGAAGCTCTCGGAAAGGTACGTGATCTCTTTTTTTATTGCGAATACTTTTTCTTTGTCAACTCTATCAATCTGATTGAGTCATGTTATGTAAAATATTATTAAGTTTAGCTGGACACCATGTGGACCCGTTTGAGCTCGAGCTTTTGCAAATTTATTTCGCTTTCATGAACATTTGTTATGTGTATAATCGGATTATATAAGTTCCTCGCTTGACTGTAAATTGTCTGGTCGTGTATATTTGGCTGTAATTTATGTTGTATCTGCTTTCTTCCTCATTGGATCATCAATCATGTCGTCGCAGGATTTTGGATCCACCTCTTGTTTTGATAGTTTCGGAGGTGCTTTTTGGTTTCAGGTTTGTGGGTTTCTGTGATGATGTTACTAAATCCGATTTATTCATGTGTGGGTGTGTGTGGGTGTACTTCAATTATATGTGCAAGGCTTTATGGTGCTTGAGTTGATGACAACAGGTTGCAAAATTTTGCTGGGTGGGTTCTAGTTTCAGAATTATGTACATTGTAATGTAGTTTGTTTATTTCTAATGATCACCCTGTGAGGATTTCCTTTTCATAGTCTTGATTCTGGGATTTGATGTGAATCATGACTTAGTGATCTTTGGTGTGCTAAAAGTTCTTAACGGTTGTCATGTTTTTTTATTTCAGGATGGGTGATTTTCATTTAGAAAAACTGCTTAGATTTGTCCAATTTCTTCTTTTTTTTTTTTTCTATGTCCAACTCCGAGACACAAATGATAACAAATCGCGCTCTATGTTTCCACAGCCCTTGTTTTGATCTGTGCATTTCTTTATGCATGATCTGTTCCACTTTGAGTTAGCTAACGGTTAAATTTTCTGGGTATCTAAATAATATTGCCCAAAAGGAGTAGTAGATCATTTGTGGTGTCACAAAATTGTTTTGATTCAGAGAGCTTACTATTCAGCAATAAACTATGATTGACTTGATTGTAAAAAGTTCTTAAGACTAGGAAATTTCTTGGCGGATGTATGTAGCATGTGAACTTTTGTGGGTGCATGATCATGTTGTCAGCTGTCATGTACTTGGCCAGATGTTTCTTGGTCATACACTCGTATATCTTAGAGAATTCTACTTGTCTGTCTTGAGTATTCTAATAAAATGTCTGCGATATTTGTGTTTTATGGTCACGTAGGCTGTAATTTTAAAGGTTCCTCTTCAAGTTATCTAAACCAAGCATTTTGATTTATCCAATTTTAGTTTGTGTCTTCTTTATCTCTAAGTTGGGTTTATCTCCTCTCCATTAAAGAATATGTTTGGTATTGATTTTTCATTTCTGAATTCAGAGGAAGAATACTTCTGTAGTCACCAGTGATTGGTTTCCTCAGCTCCACTTCCCTTTGATAGAATTCGAGAACCACCAGGTATATGTTTCACCGTGCTGTTAACTAAAATATAATAATCTATTTTAGTTTTTGCATATGACTGTGAGGATGATTGTATGGATGACTAGTATGTGTCTATTGATTTAATCTCCATTATCACAATCTAAGCAAAGTATGAAGATGTACTCACCACGGTCATAGGTATAAGACAGTTATAAGGTTGACCTCGACCATTCTAATTGTCGTTTATGTATTGGAGTTCTAAGTGTAAGGCATGGCGGATGGCCAACTTTTCTTGAGTGCCTTTACTACTTTAGTAATTGATTAATGACTCTTTAAGTACTCGACAATTTTCTTATTCACTATTACTGAGCTGTTTGTGACAGTTTCTTTCCTGTACTGATTAGAGATGCTTAGAAGTTTTATCTCCGTTCAGGTTGTGTTGAGTTAAGTTTCAGTTGTGTTCTTTAGTGCTCCACAAAGGGGTAGTTCGCTATAAATTTCCCTTGAGTTGAGCTGGGATAGTGCTCTCCACTCATGGAGGTAGTCGAATATCATCTCAAATCGGAATCGTCAAACTCCGGTTTGACTCATCTAGGATGTCGTTTAAGTCGAGCTTCATCGTACCCATTAATTACAGTTTACAACAGAGCTCAATCTGCACTTGGTTCAATATTGAACAGTGTCTGACCCTCCTGGCCAGACACTGTTCAATATTGATATGCACAGAGGTAGTATGGAGCTCTTTTGTTTTTTTTTTTTTTTTTGGGGGGGGGGGTGGTGGGGAGGGCGTGGCTGCAGCGGCAGGTCCCTTCCCTCTGGCACTGATCTCTCTCTTGCTAGTCTGTTTCTGCTTAAGGCTGTCGTTTTTAGTATTTGTCTCCTTGTGCTGTAACTTGATGCATGAGCATATGCCAGTGTTGCTATTTTAGTTACTTAGAGTATGAAGTCAACTATTTGCATTTGTGTCTTTAGCTTCTTCTAGTGGCTTTAGACTTGATTTTATAGATACTGTTTCTATCCTCATCAGTGCATATTTATTGTATTCTGCAGAGTGAAATGTGGCAATCCCAGCCTGGAACTCATACTGTGAGGTCCCATGGAGTCAGAGTAGCAACAACACATATGCATGACTGGCTAATACTTATAGTGCTGGGGTTGATTTTAGTTGTTCTGAATGTTATCCATCCATTTTACCGTTTTGTTAGTAAAGATATGATGTCTGATTTCAAGTATCCTTTTAAGAGTAGCACGCTTCCTGTATGGGCTGTGCCAGTAAGTGACAAATGTACCTTGAGCACTTACACAAACTCTCAACTTCTTTAATTCTTGAATAAGGTCAATGGTTCAGGAGTTGTCTGCTGACATTCTTCATTTTCCTAGATATATGCAGTTTTATTGCCAGTTGTGGTTTTTCTGCTATTCTATCTTCGTCGAAGAGATGTATATGATCTTCATCATACAATATTAGGTACGTGATAGTGATACTGTCAGATCTTTGCTCTTTTTTAAACATATTGTTATCATTGTTCCAGCCAAAACGGATTACTTTACAATCTAAAGTAATCCACTTGTACAGGACTTCTGTTTTCCGTCCTCATAACTGGGGTTCTAACAGATGCCATAAAAGATGCAGTTGGTCGCCCTCGGCCTGACTTCTTTTGGCGATGCTTTCCAGATGGAAAAGATGTAAGTGGTATCAAGACTTGATTCTTAGAAAGCATTACTTTCTGAAGCTAACTTTCTGTTATATGTACTTTAATACACATCTCACCTAATTGACATTCCGTAGCTTTTCAGGCTTATGATCAATGGGGAAATGTTGTTTGCCATGGTGACCAAAGTGTCATAAGGCAAGGGCATAAGAGTTTTCCTAGTGGGCATACTTCATGTAAGCAGGAAAATCTGTTATCAACCTGTTCATAATTTTCAGTGCAAAAGACTCTGCCTGTTCAGTATTTTGGGCTTTATAAAGAGTGAACTTAAAATCTGTAACAAAGATTAATGACATCTGGAAATTGGTTATATAGCCTGATCGCAAACTTGGGACACTGACATGCTTTTCAACGAAATGACCCTAAGCTGCTCTTGCCAAAAAGTTGTTTTGAACTTTCTGCTGGTTGTTTTCCCCTCTGATGTTCATGTCACTCACTCTGGCAACATGAGAAACCATCATCTTTTCTTTGAACAATTTCCTAGCTTGAATTCTCCAAACCATAATGTTAAAGTATATCTCTGGAACATTCATATAACTTATGATTCTCTATCACATGAACTTTCCATCTACAGCAAGAATATTGTATTCCTATTGGCAAGTTTTCTATATAGAAGAATTTGACCATTTATGTATTACAACTGGTGCTTCTTGCACTAGAAGAGTCCCTTCCACTTCACAGATGGTGTTTGTGTTTGGTTTCACTTTTATCTCATTTTCCAATCTTCTAGTATATTGGGGTGGTTTTTTTTTCTCTTTTCTTTTGGTTTTGGTTTTTGTTTGAATACGAGAATGTATTTGAACTAGTTGATGGGGATCATATACTGTCTGTCATTTTTTTTATCGGATGAAGATTGATGGTCGTATATTTTAGTCTCTAAGGTTGTTAGTGGTTAAATAATATATTATTGAAAATATGTATTATATTCAATTGAGTTAATGATCGAAATACATATATATATGTATAGATAATGTAATGATGGAGATGAGATGTGAAAATATTTTCAGCCGAAAAGTGCCAAAAAACAAATAAATATGTTTCTGCATCTCTGGAGGAAAATTAAAATTGAAGATGGAAACAAGAAGGCACTCCTTTTTCTGATAAGGTTTTTATGAAACATATTGGCCTGACACAACGCCAAAATAATGTTTAAATCTAACTCTTAAAAACTGAGACTAACAGGGGCGGATTATGTAAAAAAAAAAAGTAATTTTTGATTTCAGAGATCAGTTTTCGTGGATATCCTTGTTATAATTACTTGTTCCAGTGATATTTCCAGAATGGGCATTAACAATGTATTACACTTTTTTTTGTGTGTTGCTTATCAATTTAATGGAACATGGAATTGAACATGTAGGGGCGTTTGCTGGCTTGGGCTTCTTGTCACTGTATTTGGCTGGGAAGATAAAGGCATTTGATGGTAGAGGTCACGTTGCGAAACTCTGTGTGATTCTTCTCCCTCTAGTTGTTGCATCTCTTATTGCCATTTCTCGGGTGAATGATTATCGACACCATTGGCAGGATGTGGTCGTAGGAGGTTTACTTGGTTCGTCCACTGCTTTTGTCTGTGACTAACATCCGAATAATTAGTTTCAAGGTATATATCTTATTCAGTTCACATTTCTTTGGCAGGTCTAACAGTTGCCACATTTTGCTATTTGCAGTTCTTCCCACCTCCATATCATGTTGAAGGTATCTTCTGCTTCATCTTGAATTCTTTACTCGGGTAATACTAATGATCAACTAGTAGCTGAGTGCCAAGCTATATCTTATGTAGATCTGCTTAGTCACAAATCGAGTATCCCCTTCATTATGCATGCTGACATCAACAAAGAGCAAACCAACATGAAGTTTCATTCATACTGAGTTGGATTACTGATTTTTTTTTTTTCGATATGCCAGTCGAGTGAACTAGATAACTAAACTTGAAATAAGCAAGTGTGAGCATAGAGGTTTAGATCTATTACAGAAAGGCTTTTGATTTTGACGAATTATACCGCACCTTTTCAAGTCATCTTAAACATTATAAATTGCTTGCTGAAGATAGGATGGCTGGGAAGAAAGCTAGAGCATAAAACAAGCTTTGGGTATATAGTATACTTTTCAAAACAATGGATCTTTATGTCATATGTTCAAACATCAGGGGTCAAATAAATCAGCTATACGGTAAATGAGATGCAGTGTGGTGTCGGGATGAACACACATGTTTTGTTCTTTGATGTCATTCGTAACTTTTCCGAGCAACCATGCTTGCATCCTTGTAGGGTGGAGGACTCATGCACATTTGCATATGTTAGAGGAGTCGCGATCAAATACAAACAATGCACGGGCCTCTGCCGTTGAGGTTGAAATCCAGCCAACTCAAAGGAACGGCAATCCAATGAGGGGTCTATCGTTATCTCGTACCTCCAGCTTACCAGTTGAAGACTTAGAATACGGAAGGAGATAGTTAAAAAATAATTTTGTAAGCATGAGACCACTTTGTTATTACAAGTTTTGTGGAATGCATGTAGATATGTGCAGTTTTGCAGATTATATTTCATTGTTTGTTATATCCTTGTTCTAAGCTGCAGATTGACTAATCATCAGTATTTTCTTCCCTCCCTTTATTTATTTCTCACTTGCATGCATAAGTATCAAAAGATCCATATAAACTTGATTTGTAGGCTTGATACCGATTCTAGATGGTTTTGCATAGAGTAGTAGGAAGCAGGATGCTAGAAAGGAATTTTTTTTGCTATTGTGTAACTTGGTGTTTGACCAAGCTTATTTATCAAATTTTATAATTCCATACATATATGTAAGATGATTTTTAGAGGTTATAAAATTTAAATTTATTTTAAAAATAACATTTTCTTTCTTCTATTTTTCCTGCTAAAGTTGGATGTGCCTAGGTAGGGTGTCTGCCGGATCTATAGCCTTTTATTAAACTCTTAGACCCCATGAAGGTTCATACAAGCACAAGAAACACATAAATATGGAATATTGTTTCTTTACATTATTGAAATTGGTAATTACGTGTAATAAGTTTTTGGAGTGTTTAGATAAAATGTGAGAAGCTTATAAGATGTTAATAATGATAAATGTATAATGAATTTAAAGGAGTTTCTAAACTTCTAAAAGTAAATCAGGAATTCCTTATAAATTTTTAGAGTTTATATGTTGTTTATTGTTTTTTTTTTTTTTTTTTTTTGAAAGCACTTAAAAATATTTTATAATGTTTTATTAGCTCTCATGTATCTTATAAAATATTTTTAAAAATGTATAAATTTATCCAAACAACTTTTATAGTTCGTTTGGTTCAAGTGAGAGGGGAGGGGAAGTGAAAGGGGAAGGGGAAGGGGGGGTAAAATTCATTTTAGTGTCCGATTTTTAATTTCAACTTCAAAATAATTCCTATCTTTTTAACTTACTTCAAATTAGTCCCTCCAATGGGTAACTATCCCATATTACCCTTACTGAACTCTTCCTTTTTTCTTTTTTCAGAAATTCATTTATCATTCTTTTCATTTTTAATTACAATTTGATCCTAATTTTAAACTTAGAAAAATATAATCGTGTTAATTGGAATATTCGTTAGACAATTAATCATATAATAACTTGATTAATAATATATTAACATAATTATTGTGAATTTAATTAATTTATTGAGTTTTTCAAACCAAAACAATTTGAATAAATAAGTTGTTGGATAAAAAATTTGGAAAAAAAAATAGAGTAAAAATATTTAAACAAAAAACTTCTAAAATTAGAACATAAATAAGAAAATAAATATGTTACTAAAATATTAAAGAACGGGGTATATAATACCTCTTATTCATTTAGGCGTTCTTTTATTTGAAAGATTCAAGAGGTTTAATATATTTCACGATAATTATATTGATATACATGTCATTAGTCAAGTTACTATCTATACTTTTATATAATTGAGATCACCATTTTGTCGTCTTCAAATTCTTTTTTGTTATTTATTTTCCTTTCTTCTCAACTTCTATTTCTCCTTTTTGTTCTCACTCTTTTATTCAATAATTTCTCATAACCTTTTTCTACTTTTCAATATTTTTTATTTATCCGGCTAACATATATAATTTTTAAACAACAATTAGGTTCTAAATTTTAAAACTAAATGTGCACAAACGTATGAAGAATTTTCCAAATGATAAATTCTTTCAATTAAAATAATAATTATTTTTTAAGTTTGTGTATAAGAGACCAAATTGCAATAAAAAGTAGAAAGTGAAGACAAATAATTTTCTAAAAAAAAAAAAAACAAATTTATAAGGGTAATATGGGAAAATTACCTGCTAGAGGGACTAATTTGAAGTGGGTTAAATAGACAGGGATTATTTTGAAGTTGAAATCGAATGTCGCGGACTAAAATGAATTTTACCCAGGGAAGTGGAAAGGCAAAGAATAATAGTTTTCTTCAAGTTGTTTGATATGATTGAAAGGGCATAAATCTCGACTAATTTCCCTTATTTAGTACAAGGAAAATAGATAGAGGAGAAAAAGACTAATTTTGTAATTTAATTACAGATTAACCATTTTCATTTTTTTTAGAATATAATAAATTAATATTATACTAAAATAATTTTAGTAAATAAAAAGTTTAAAAATCTCATTAATAAAATTATTCATCAAACAAGAACAATAGTTATTATTAATAAAAATTAATAATTTTTGCACACCCTATATGTGTGCAACTTCTATAAATATTATTTAAAATAAAGTATTTATAAAATATTATTGTTTAAGAAAGTATATAAAAATAATAAGTTAATATTAAATTTATACAAAAATAAAAAAAAATATGAATGAAAATTTGCAAAAAAAACAAAAAAGAAAATAATTATCGAAGATAATGGGGAAGTGAAAAGTTAAATGAAAAAATAAATATAAAACAGAAAAAGACCAAAAATGGGAGACCAGCTCTAGGAAAGTTAAATGAAAAAAAGTAAATGTAAAACAAAAAAAAAAAAAAGCATACCAAAATGGGAGAGATTCCAAAGAGGTGTTCTCCCTTAATATCTATTAGTAAATGTAGCATACTCAAATGTGTGTGCACAATTAATTTAAATTTTATAAAATATTTATTTTTTAAAAAAAATAAATTAATTATATTCTAAAATATTAAAAATATAAAAAATAAAAAATTAATGATAGAAAATGAGAGAAGAAAAAGGTACGTGGGGGTTGATAAGAGAGAAAATGAGAAGTTCAGAAGTGAGAGAAAAATAAGAAGTTGATAAAAGAGAAAAAATAATAATAAAATATTAAATAAAACAATATATTGGTAGATCAAATTTGGAAAAGATACTAAAAAGATGATCTCCCTTAATATAATACTCTTGTCCGTACTTTTTGACTGTATGTAGGGAGGACCGCCTATTAGAATGTCTTTTCTCTTTATTTCCATGCCACCTGTGTAAAGAACACAGCCTCATGAAAGCTATGCTATGCCTTTTTATTTGTATTTGACCTCTCCCTATCCCGGCTGTATTGAGTGTATCGCCCATGTACTTCTAATCTATTAGTAATATTCGACTGAAGCAGATGGGGATCTCTATTATATTAAGGGAGAGTACATCTTTGGTATCTCTCCCAAATTTGGTTTGTCATTTATTGTTTAATTATTAATTTATTTAATATTTTAATATTTTATTATTATTTTTCTCTTTTATCAACTTTTTATTTTTCTCTCACTTCTCAACTTCCCATTTTCTCTCTTATCAACTCTCACATTCCTTTTTCTTCTCTCATTTTCTTTCATTAATTTCTTTTTTTTTTAATTTTTAATAGTTTAGAATCTAATTAATTTATATAAAAATAAATAAATATTTTATAAAAATTTATATTAATTTATATTAATTGTGCACACACATTTGAGTGTGCCACATTTACTAGTATAGTAAAATGGGAGAGACGCCAAAGAGGTGCTCTCCCTTAATATATAGTATATATATTCGTCAAAATGAATATTGTTCATTTTATCTAAACTATCCAGTTTAAATAAATTAAGATTAATGACAAATTAATATAAAAATTTGAAGACGCAAAAGCAGAGTATGTTTATTTGATTGTTAACTTCAACGTAGTAGTTGTTTTCGGCTATTTAGTTATTTTTTTTCTTGAAAATTGTATACTGGTATTATCAGCGAGAAAGAAAAAGAATTGAAAAAATATTACATATATAGTTAATAGAGTAAATAAAAATAAAATATGTATTTTTTTTGTTTTTTTTTTTGCCCTATACTTTCACTTTTCGCCCAATTTTGATCGGAAATGAAATTGGACTCCAAAGGATTTCATATACATCTATTTTTCCCTAAACAAACATAAACTTTTTTCTTATATATATCGTTTTTTACTTTCACTTCTTTTACTTTTCACTTTTTACCTAACCAAAACAAACCTTAGTAAATTTAGAGAGAAGGGATGTGTGAGAATTTTGGATTCATATGAACGCATTCTTTTGTTAAATGGATCATGAACGAATGACTAAACAATTTGATATAGGGACGCGTTTGTCTTTATATTTTTTTCATTTAAAATATATTAATTATTTTCTCAATTCAATTATATACAAGTTAGTTACTAATTCAACAAAATAATAAACAAAAAATAATTATTTAATAACTTTTTATTAATATAAAAAATGTTGATTCGACCATTTTGTTCATGGGCGCATTGAGGAAAATGTGTTTAGATAGTGCGTCCTTCCAGCTTTCATTGGGTGATGAGCTAAGAAGGAGAATGTCGATGGCAGTAGTGTCCACCTATCACTTGAAGATGAAGTTCCCAACATGACATGAAATAGGCGAGGTGAGGTGTGACCAGAGGAAGGCTAGAAAGTGTACAACCTATCCTGAAAAAGGGTGGAGGTGATGACATAATGACCAAAAGAAAGATAGTGCCTGGGCACCCAATTGAGAAGATGGACACTGTAAAGAAGTCTAAACCCGAGTGGATAAAACTAACAGGAGAGCATAAGACAATCGAATTGACGCAAGGAGAAGCAAGTAAAACAACCAAAATTGGGTCAACAAACGTGGGGATTGTGGCAGCATCAGGAAAGTTGCGAATGTGCACGGACTTCACCGACTTAAACAAAGCGTGCCCTAAGAACCCCTACCAGCTACCTCGAATTGACTTGTTGGTAGACTCTATGTTGTTCAGCAGGATGGATGCATACCAGGGATGCCACCAAATTTTTATGGCGGAAGAAGATAGGGATAAGACGTCTTTCGTAATAAAAAATGGTATTTATTGTTATAATGAAAAAATATCGTTTGATGTGAAAAATGCAGACTCTATCTACCAAAGGCTGGTGAACAGAATATTCAAAGAACTTACATGCTGCAAGATCAGGAAGGAAAAGACCTCCCACGACCATGGAACGTTCATAACTTGGGAAGAAATTTTACGCACAGGCGTAGCATGCGATCAGGAAGCTAGATAGTCTGTGAAAGACCACTTTTGTGCTAGGTCTCAAGAGCGTTTGGGTGCCATGCGATCAAGAAGCTAGATGGTCTGTAATAGACCACTTTGGTGCTAATTCTCAAGATGCGTTTGGGTGTCATGCGATCAGGAAGCAGATGGTCTGTGAAAGACCACTGTTGTGCTAAGTTTGGAGATGCTTTCCGAAGATGCGCGATCAGAAGGCAGATGGTCTGAAAAGGACCAACTTTGTGCTAAGTCTCAAGACGCTTGTGAGTGACATGCGACCAAAAAATAGATTGCTGTAAGAGACCACTTTGGTGCTAAGTTTTGAGACGCTTTCGGAAGACACGCGATCAGAAGGCAAATGGTCTAAAAAAGATCACTTTTTGTGCTAAGTCTCAAGACGCTTGTGGGTAACATGCGACCAAAAAATAGATGGTCTGTGAAAGACAACTTAGCAAGAAGACGCGACTGATCACATGATGCGTGTTCAATTTCTTCCAGTGCAATAACTTACACTAGAAGAAGTGGGGACTAATGATAAGGGTACCTTATATATATATGGAAAAGACACAAATAACCCTAAAAATGTGCTAAATTTACATATGGGCCTTAAGATCCGCGCACAGAACAGTCGGGTCGCGGGTCGAAACCCACCCCGGAAGACCCGAAATCTAGACCCTTTGTTGTTTGACAGCTTAAGTCTCGAGATGAACCCACGTGGACCAAGTAAGTACATACGTTTGGCCCTATAAATACAACTATCCCACTGCATTTATGGTAAGACTTATTGATTGCATTCGATCTACTCTACTTAGATCTCATATTTGTCATCTCGAATTTGAGCTGACTTAAGCATTGGAGGGTTTTCGTCGGTGACCATCCCGGCTAGCCTGACGTGCTATCTCTTCTCAGGTGTCACTATGTTTTGAGTGATAGATCGAGACTGCGAGCACAGACCTCACCAAGGACCGCTACCTGCCACCCGAATCATTATCAATAATTTACATATATTTTATTTTCACATAAAAATCAATATAAAAACAAGAATATTGTCTTGGTTTAGAAGTTAGAAAAGCAAGAATCAAACTAAACACAAATCTACCAACAGGGCTGAGGGCAAAGTAGTCAACGTTGAAACCTTACAACATTATTATGATAAATCACAATTTACTCAATAAAGTACTTTATTTTAAAAACAAATCTCCCCACCACTGATTTTAGTGATTTTAATAATGTACTCAAATTTTTATAAAAAAATAATTTCTAAAATACTATTTTCCTTATTCAAACTAATTAGCCCGTAAATGAGGCCTTATAATTTAGGAGGGTAAATGCAATTATATAAATACTTCAAGAGTGAAAGTATACTTAACCCTAAATATTATGATGATATAAATAGAATATATTTTGAAAAATAAAGAATACGATGATAACATCATAATATCAAAAATTGTACAAGCTCAAGTAGCAAAAACGGTCTTCGACTTATATTTTTCTAAAAGTTTTTTGGTACAAAAAGTGTGGGTGGTTTCCATTATGTTCAGTACCATAAGTCAGAGCATACTCCCAAAACTACAAATCGCTTGCTAAAATACTTATAAATTATCCATCAATACAATTTTCACATCGATAAAAAGAGTCGAACCCATAATCATTCAATTAAGGAAAAGGCCATTTTCGTCACATCCCCAAAACCCTAATTCGGAATTCTCCTTCACTGTTCTTCACATTTTGTCTGATAAACTCCAAGAGCCGCTGACATCCAATTCTCCATTTGTCCCTTCACAGCCCACAAATCTCTGAAACAGGATGAAGTACAATCCGCGGGTCTCAAGCTCCCGCCGTAAGTCCCGGAAAGCGCATTTCACGGCGCCTTCCAGCGTCCGCCGCGTGCTAATGAGCGCGCCGCTGGCTACCGACCTCCGCAACAAGTACAGTGTCAGGTCTATGCCGGTCCGGAAGGACGACGAGGTGCAGGTGGTGCGGGGCACCTACAAGGGCCGCGAGGGAAAAATCGTTCAAGTCTACCGGAAGAAATGGGTCATCCATATCGAACGGATCACCCGTGAGAAGGTTAACGGGTCGACGGTTAACGTCGGCATCCACCCCTCCAAGGTCGTCATCACTAAGCTGAAGTTGGATAAGGATCGCAAGGATTTGATTGATAGGAAGGCTAAGGGAAGGGCTCTGGATAAGGATAAGGGCAAATTCACGGTGGATGATGTGGCTGCGGCTGCCGCCGGTGCCCCGTCCTTGCAATCTATTGATTAGAATTAGATGGCTGTGTTTTCCCTTTTATTTTTCTATTTGAAGGATTTTGGAGTTAACTCTTTCTTTAGTAGTCTAATTTTGTAGATGAAGATGTTTATGTTAGTTGAGGTAATGACAATATTGATGAATCATTACTTATTTTCTCCTAGAAATTCCGCTTGTCCGGAAGCTCCAAGGTACTTACTTTGCCAGTTAGTAACTGTTTGTTTGTCAAAAGATCATGGATTTTGGTTTTGCTTTCTGTCACATTTCTCCTATGATCAGAGTTGCTGTCTGTCCCATTCTTCCTGTGATTAGGATTGCTTCTGTTCTTTATCTTTGAATCTTATGATGTGTTGTCTTTTATACAACAAGTGTTATGTTGGTTGGAATGGATCAATTCTGGTGATTACTTAGTTTAAGCAGCTGCCTGTTACATCAATATGTTGTCACTTCTACAGGAATCTTAATTTAATTTTGTCGGGGTTATTATCTTGATGGGCATAAATGATGAGTGATAATGTTGTGAACCATCGAATCTGAATGTTGTTTATTCTGCAATATAAGCATATTAGTTGTATGACGCTACAACGTGGGCGTTCCATATTTTGTTTGTTATGAAGTATAAATATTTGCTCTTGTTCATACTTGATCTTTGCTATGATATCTTCCTTTTTCATTCCCACGATCTTGCTTTTGGTATGAAATCCCAGGTATGTGTTTCTGATACTTGCAGATGAGCGATGATTTATTGATCTTAAATACATAGTATTATTTTAGTTCTCATCTTTACCAATACTACACTTGCATTTCTCTTTTGTGCCCACCATGTTTAGGAGAGTACCAACTTGAGATGCCAATGGTGTTGTTTAAGGATAAAAGTTAACTGATTGAACAGATTTTTCTCGGCACATTTTTGTTCAGCAGTGTTCAGAGTTGGCCATCTTGGGTAGAGTTTATAATCTTAATTTCATCTCTTGTGCAAATACTAATTCTGGGAGCGGCAGATTTCACGTCAACTTGTTATAGCACTCTTCAGTATGCAGTAAAGTTGTAGGTAAGCTTTGGTTTGCTCATGGTACTTCAGTAGACCATCATTCCTAGCTTCATTAGCCATCTGATCCTCGTCTGAATGCCGGTTGAGTTGCTTGTATCCTTCTTTTTCTTTTCCTTCTTATAAGTGACGGCATTGTGTATGCTTCATACGCCGTATGAATATAGTGATTGACTGCACTAAGGTTGAATCTTGACATGCAATTGGGTGCAATATTTGCATCTTGAACTGTTTATAATGCATATGCATGCATAGCGCTGCCTTATATGGTGCTGCAGGATTACCTCTCTTGGCAGCCATTTTTCTGAATCCAATGGCTACACATTGAACCATCTCTAGAATCCAGCTGAGAATGCTGCATAACAGGGCGTTTTAAGAAGTGAACAATCAGCAAGCCAAAGATGGTATTTAGTTCAGCTTTCAACGAAAAAAAGATTTTAAGAAAGCACTTCCAAAACCAACCAAGCTTTTTTACTTGGGGTAAATTACAGCCAACTTCGTTGAGGTTTGACATAATTATAAATACTCTCTCGTTGTTTGAAAAATTATGAATACTCCTTGAGGTTTATAATTTTTAATCAAAGGTCTGAACTTGACTATTTTGCCCCTGAATTTTAGTTAAAATTGTAAAAAAATCAGTGAGGTAATTCACATTATTGCTCCTCAGTTAAAAAATTTAAGAAACCTTTCCCTGGCACTGTAGTACAAAAAAATTCAAAAAATTTTAAGAATAACTCAGTTAGCATATAGGGCATTTTGGTTAGTTTACTCATAAAAATTAATAAAAATGGGTTATTTGTTATACAGTTACAAACTTATGAGGTATTTGTAATTTTTCAAACAAAAATGGAGTATTTGTAATTATGTTAAACCTCAGAAGAGGTATTTGTAATTTATCCTTTTTAGTTGGATTCACTTAGGCTACACTGGTATGGAAGGAAGTATCAAGTATTTATGAACATGGATTGAAGTTGTGATTCTAACATATGTTTTCGAGTTAATAAATATTAAAAAAAAAGTAAAATATTTCGAAATGTTATAGAAAAATTGTAAATTTCACTAAACATATAAAATAATCATAAAAATGACATTTAAAATTATTACATTTCTCCTTTTTAGATCAAACGTATCTATTTTAATTTTGTAATATTTATGTCAACCAAAATTATTTATTTTCTTGTAGTATAATTATATATTTTGACTTAATATTATTTGAGACCGTTGATATTGAAACTAAATAATAATATAGTATTTATTTTTTTTAAACTATGTTTTATTAAAATGTTTTGATTACATTGATGCATATGCATATAACAAATCTAGAGTACTTTAGAGTTTAGATTAGTTAACATTAAATAAAATATTCATATGTGATGTCAATAATTTTATATTCATAGCTGAAAATATGAGATAAATATTTTGGAAGAAAATTAGGAAAAATATAAAGTTTCTAGAAAACTCAAAATATATTACCCAAAATTTATGATCTTTGTAATTAGTATAAAAATTTATGTAAACTCTATAAACTTACAATTCTCATATTTTGTTATATTATGTTAAAAAATTTATATAATTTGTGATTTGTGTTGTCATAAGTATTTGATTTTTTTTTTTTAAAAAAAAACGTATGCTGTCAATCTGATTTTAATATATTATATTGAACATATATGTGTACTGTGAAATATACAAATTTATGCATACAATTAATCCATAATATTCTATTATTTTGCGAGTAAAGATATGATATATTTTGAATATTCGTACACGTAATTGGATCTAAATAGTAGATGTAGTTACATTATGATTTACTCATTTATGTGCATCTTTTTCACATAACTAATTTACTCTAAAACATGAGCTTGTAATTTTTATTTGTATTATATTATATAATATATATAAAAAAGTTATAAATTTCAAACATTATTTTTTGAATAAAAGTTTGACAAAAAATTCTATTGGTTGGGTGTAGATGGGTGGGTGGGGGGTTCATACTCTAAAGAGTGAACAGAAAATACAGAGGATAAGTAAGAAGGACAATTTTGTCTTGTCAATGTCAACTTATTTTTTACAAGAATTATTTTTATATTTCATACTTTAGGGTACGTTTAATTGGGGGAGAAGTGAAAGTAAAAGAGCATGTATAAGAAAAAATTTAGTGTTTGGTTTGGATAAAGAAATGGAGGGAAAGTAAAATTGGATGTATATGAAATCCCTGGAGTTCAATTTTGTTTCCGTTTGAAATTGGGCGGAAAAATGAAAGTATAAGGCCAAAAAAAAAAAAAATACATATTTTAATTTTATTTACTCTATTGTCTATATTTGAGGGCTTTGGTAGTAATTTTTATTTTATTTAAACTAAACAATTTATTATAAATAAATAATATTCATTTTGATAAATATTTTTATTAATAAAAAATATTATTGTTCTTGTTCGATAAATATTTTTATTAATAAGATTTTTAAGTCTTTGTTATACTAAAATTATATTACTATAATATTAATTTGTTTATTTTCTGATACAAGATGAAGAGAAAGGATTAAATAGTCAACTTACAAAAGTTCGTCTTTTTTTCTCGATCTATTGCTCTCGTACTAAACAAGAAGAAGTATTTGATATTTACTTTCCTTCTAATCATATCAAACAACTTGAAAAAAAATATTATTCTTTTCCTTCTTCTCCGCCTTCCCCCTATTTTTCACTTCTCATTTTCTTTCATTTGAACCAAAAGAACATTTAGAGATGAACACGACTATAATCGTATTTGAAATCTGCAAATTGTATTTAACTCTTAAAAGAAAATGAGATATCAAACAATTGTAGGCCCCACGTCATAGATTTTCTTGTCTGTTGTCTGGCCGGTCCATCGATCGTGTTTTAAATTTAGGTTAGAACTTTCTATTTTCATAATCTATGCAGAGTGCATATTATATTGTTTTTAAGCCATATTATATAATTATATTAATATTTTAATACATTAGATAATTAAGATATTAGTTCGATCAATGTATTAGTATGACTAAGAATTATAAAATATATTATAATAAACTCACATAAAATGAGATAAATGCCCACACGATCGATGAAACTCAAATTCATGATTTCAACTTATTTATCAAATTTCGACTTTAGCTACTAAATTAAGAGATTATTAGTTACGGAGACTATAATAATCATGATAAGGTTGTACTTTTTTTCTTAGGGTATGTGGTTAAGGTTGTACTTGAATTGACTAAATCTCGAAGCTAAGAATTTTACGTGCATGACAATAAAATTGATACAGTTATTTCGTTATTTTTGAGTTAAATTTTCTTAATTTTTATGACGTTTGTCTTAGATAATTTCTTTACAACTTATTATGAATATAAGATTTTTCAATCTAAACTTTTTTTCTCACATTTTGGCAATTTTTAAAAAATTATTATTATAATATTATATAATTATCTCAAAAAATTGATCAATATATCAATATATTTTTCAATTAAAAAAATAAATTTCAGAGAACAATGAAAAATTAAATCACAAAAAATTCAAATAAAATGATACGAATTATTCACACATTTGACATAACTCCGAATGTATAATTTTATATTTATTTATGAACTCTGACCTAAATCACTGAATTAAGAAACCTCGTTTATCCTGCTCTATTATTTCAATCTAAGTGCAACGTAACCCGACAGAGAAAATTAAATTGACATCTTTTAACGTTCTCTTTAGTCGAAGAAAGTATAATCTATACTATATATTAAGACACAAAATCTTAGAACAACTATTTGATAGATAAAATGTGAATTGACTAAAATACCCTTACTTAAATTTATTTATTCTATAAATAATCATTTTTTTGAACTAATTAGTTATATAAATTATTTACTATTCATACAAATTCAAATTTAATCGGTTTTATCAATTTGATCAGTTATTTATTTTATTTAATTAAATATATATAATAAAAAATTTAAGACAAAATTATATTTTTAGTCCTGTAACTTTAGGTTATTAGCACTTTTGGTTCTATAACTTAATTTATTTACACATTTAGTCCTTTTTTGACGAATTTAGTCCAACACATATAAGATTTGGTTCTTTTTTTGACAAATTTAGTTCTGACGACATATAATTACAGGACAAAAAATGATATTTACTCGACTGGGAATAGGATTAAAATTGTCAAGACGGGACTAAAGTGGTCCAGAAAGGACTAAATATGATATGTTCAACACTAAATTCGTAAAAAACTGACTAAATGTGTAAGTGAAATAAATTATAGGACCAAAAATACTAACGACATAATTACAAGACCAAAATATAATTTTGTCAAAATTTAAACTACACACATCAAGTGCTTTATTAGCTAGTCAGTAATAATTTCTATTTACTGCTTTTCAACATCATAAAATTTAGCACCAAATATTTTTGAAATGCAAATGCACGCCATATCATTGATCAAAAAGCGTGGAATAAAGGACGCTTGTTATTTGGCTAATTAAAATACGTTATTAAATATTTTTTATACTCATAAAATATCAAATTTTATTTTAAAAGTAAACTCTTAACCTCGTTTGAATAAAATATGACTATAAAGTTTAAAAGACATGGGAAACGATAATTTTGTAATTAATATGATTGGAATTGAAGGAGTTCGTTACAATTTTAGAAATTAGTTGAGAACTCTTTATTTTTTTTAAAGAAATTTTTAATCTAACATTTTGTTTTTGGATCTCATAAGTTCCTTATCTGAAAACTAGTCATCAGAGTACAGTGAACGAATGTGCATAATTTAAATTTTTAATATATTTATTGAGTTATAAAAAAAGAGAAAAAAAGTCAAAATAAGGAACTAATCAGAACTGATAATTTCTTAAACAATTTTTATTATATATATATATGTGTGTGTGAATAGAATATTATTGGTAGAAAAAAGTAAAGTGATTGTCATTTTGTGTAAGAATAAGTATAATTTGCTAATTAAAAGTAGTTCCTCTAACTCTCTCAAACTTAATAAATACTATAATATTATCAAATATTTTTCAACATCTTATAAGATATTTTATAAACTTATGAGCTAACCCAAACGCTCAAAACCACTAGGGGCGTTTGAAAGGCTTGATACGGGTGGATTGGGTCATTATATTTTACTATAAGAAATAGCGACCCGCTAGGAATATATCAGGTTTTGGAGGTGTGATGGTATAATTTGGTATTCTATATTTTATTTAAGGGAAAATTACAGCTATCATCCCTAAGGTTTGGTATAATTATAAATATCCCTCGTTGTTTAAAAAATTACAAATACCCCCCTGAGGTTTGTAACCCTCTAACAAATAAACTATTTTCATCCATTTGTGTGGGTGAACTGACCAAAATACCCCTATGCACTGAATTATTTTTTATTTAATTCTTAATTTTTTTTAACTATAATGTACAAGAAGAGATTTCTTATATTTTTTTTACATAGAGGAGCAATAATGCATTTTGACTCGGTTGATTTTTCTATAATTTTAATAAAAAGTTCAAGGGCAAAATGGTCAATTTCAGGCTTTGCTTAAAAATTACAAACCTCGTGGAGTATTTATAATTTTTCAAACAACGAGGGGTTTTTGTAATTATGTCAAATCTCCAGAAAAATGGTTGTAATTTACCCTTTATTTAATTGGATAAGTATAAAAAAAATTATTAATTTATTATATTCTACGCTGTCAACCATTTATCCCAAATATAAAAGTAAACGACCCCATCGAGTTTTCAAAACGTCTGAATTTCAATATTTCATTACAAATTCCAATAACAAACTACTCACTCATACTTACTACCTTTTTCTTGTGAAAATTTGAAAGTGGCATGCTCGTTTTCTGGAATTAAAATCCAACTCAAACAAACAGGCCCCAATCATTGTTACTTAAAACTTTTTGTGGGAAATAAAACCACGCCTTGTTTGGATGAAGTAATTTCTTTATTGGGAAAACAATATAATATATGCAGCAGAAAGATTACTTGTCAGCATCCCCATTGCATTACATTGTTTGAATGGGGAGCTGTTCATCATTAAGTATCCGTTTCTCCTGACAAACTCTCAACCTTTCCATTATGAAATCTACCAAACGTTCTCCTTACTTGTTTTATATATTTTTTTGAAAAATTATGATATTTTAATTTTATTTTCAAATTAGATTTGATGATACTTAATCAATTATGTTACTAATATTATTTGCATATAGCTTGTTTCAGATCATATATCGGTTATGATTTGGATCGAGGTAAGTGATGATATGATGAGCTGAGTTAGATGTCTTGTTTTGAGGTGGGGTCCATTTTTTTTCTTGATCTGATGGTGGATTGAGGTGCCTCCAACTAAAACCTTTTAAAGTTTAAGTCGGTTCACTTAAATTATATCGAAGCTGCAAAGCTAGATCTCAAAGTCGTAAATGCATACTTGTATTATGGAGCTCCCCCCCCCTCCCCGAGTTATATATACGAGTCAATGGGTCAGGTGTATGAATCCACATATCCAATAGGCTGCCCTTAGATGGGTTAAAGATCAATTGTTGTGACGGTTTGTGGGGTCAGGCAAATTAGCTAGAACCGACCCAGACAAAAAGATGAGGACCCTTGTCCTGTTTCACAATTTTCAGCATTCTGCGGGGCAATTTATTTTTTGTGGGGATTTTTAACTGTTTAACCCCCATCAAGTTACATGTGTGAATTACCATTCAAAATATAAAAAAATAAAAAAAATTGCATGCTCACCACTCAAAAAAAAAAAAAAAAAAGTTGCATGATTTAATCACATGGTAACTAAAATCCATTTAATTGCATTTTTACCTCGTGTAAAAGTCTAACATACATAAAATTTTACTAAAACAAAATGACAACGCGACCTCTAAACTTTTAAAAAAGAAACTCACTACATGCCTATAATGTTGTGGGCTTGTATTGCATTTTCTCGAATCTCCTATTATGGAGATTTTTGACCCATTAATATTTTCATCAGGGAGTCTCTAGCATTTAACCTCTAAAAACTCTTGGAGAGTAGGATAAGTATTGAATATTAATATTCTTTATTTTCCAAAAACGAGTCAATATTGATATAATCTATTAGAACTACTTTACCTACTACATACTCAGTTAAGGTTGTGTTTGGATTTATAAATTTGAATTTAATGGAAAAATTTAGAAAAAGGATTTTAAATAACTTCATAATAAATTTAAAATCCATAAATATTCAATGAAACATAGTTCAAATTTATAGTTGAATGATTTGAAATCCTTTAAAATTTATAATTTTAAATTTATCAATCTAAATGTAACATAAGAAAATTTAACCGTTGCGAAATATCCTTTTCATTATATTAGGAGTTAAGTTTAATTTTTATTGAACTAAGTATTATAAGTTAATTATTATTAATTCATAATATACTCACGTAAAATTACGAGCTCTACCTATTAAATGATGTTCAAGTTTTGTGAGGTCAAGGGGTGGTTGTGAATATTAATCGGAATAAATATGAGAAGACCTAAGTACCCAATCCACATGCAAGTTAATATTGATGGCGTTGAATTAAAACTTGAAGAGACCAAACAAAACATTAAAAATGACTCATTTGATTGCATTAATTCAAATAATAATTGAAACTAAATATTCATATCAAATTAATTATTGATACACCTTTTTATAAAAAAAATAAGTCTCAAATTTATGACTCTTTTTCCTAGCCCATGACATTACATGATTAATCCGACAACTACTTTTAAAATAATAATTTCAAACTATACCAAAAAAATAATAATAATAATAATAACTTGTGTTTAATAATTGAGCTATTTTCTTTATACTAGTATTGAAACACATTCGATGTGTATGCATACTTTAAATTTTAATTATATTTATTTAATGCAACGAAAGAGAAGGAAAATAAAATAAATAAATGATCAAAATCAATAAGATGAATTAATTTAAAACGTGTATAAACAAAAAGTTATTGATAAATACAATTGAATAAAAGTTATATTATTTCATAGAAAATATATATATAAGGACATTTTAGTGTATGTTCATTATTCAACCAAGAAAATTACTATGGGCATCTACTCCTTTAACAAATAGTACAGGCTAGGGGTCGGAGCACACTCAGTGTGTGTGCATTTCTATATTTTATGGTATTTGTTTAATTAAATTAAAGAGAAAGAAGATAAAATTAATAACTTATTTAAACTCCTAAATTATTTGAACTTTAAATTTGCAGGAGTAAAAAAATTGATAAAACAAAGTTATTAGCCAGATGGTTATTTTTGTAGGTCTTCTATTATACTTTTGTGTCACACACAAAAATTCACACATACTTTTTTCTCAAATAAAAAAATATACTTGAAATAAATTATAATTTAAAAATAAGATCAATTACAATACACGTATAAATATAACATGTGCATCCTATATAACATGTACTTGGCCTGCGAAATTCTTATCCAAATCAGGTTAGTCTGACCTGAACTAATTGTATGACAAGTATAATAGCTTATTGTGTATTCCGGTGTACAGTTAAAAAAAAATAGGAATAATAACACTCCTCTCCCCTAAGGTTCAATATAATTATACGTAGACCCCTTGTAGTTTGAAAAATTACATTTAGTATCCTTGAAGCTTGCTTGGTCTAACAAATAGGTCCCCCGTTAGTCAAATACTCTGCATTTTTTTATATTAACAAAAAAATAAAATGAATGAAAATCGATATTTATCCCCGATTCACTTATTAATAGCTTATTGCAAGCCAAAGAAATCTTTTATGACTAAACTACCTTTATCACGGTGAAAATATACCTCCTCACATGTATTAACGTGTGAAGATATGTAAGTGTCCTTTGGTCATAAAAAGAGTTGTTTAACCTATAACAAGTCCGTAATAAGTCAATCGAAAATAAATATCGATTTCATTCAAAAAAATTTTTTACTAATATCAACAAATTTAGTGAATTTTGAGTAACGATAGGACCTATTTGTTAGATGAAAACAAATCTCAAGAATACTAGCTATAGTTTTCTAAATTATAAAAAATTTATACATAATTACATCAAATTTTAATAAAAGAGAGTGTAATTATCTCAGAAATCCCGGAGTAACTTGTACGTTTCTTGGATGAATTTTAATACATTTCACCCCCAAAAAAAAATATTATACTTCTTATTTGATCAATTTAATTTGATTAGAACTTATTTGGAAAAAGAATTTTTCAGTATATGACTCGTACAACATCTTTTACCCTCATTCAATACTCCCTCCGTACTCTCCACTGTTCCACTCTCTCTCTCTCTCCTCTCTCTCTCTCTCTCTCTCTCTCTCTCTCTCTCATTTCATTTCACTAACACCCATACTCCACAAATTCCCACGTATGTATACATACTACATACATACATACATATATATTTATCTATATATATATATACAGAGAAGAGAGAATAAAGAAACAGAGAATACTTCGCCGGCTATTACTCCTCACAACATGCCCAGATCTCACTTTCCCATTCTCTCCATCTTCACCCTTTGAATATTCGCAATCCCAAATCCCCCATTTCTTTTATTTAATTCAATCGGAACCCAGTAAATTTTACAGATATGGCAACTCTGCAGAAATTCAAGCTGTTAGCCACCCAATGCGCGGTCGCCGGAAGCCAGACCAAGAGCCCGACGGCGAGCCCAGTGATCCACCTCCGCCGCCGGAAAACTCTCCGGATGCTGCTCGCCCGAGGCGGAGGCGGCAGCGGTGAGAGAAGGCTGCCGCCGCGCTGCGACGACGGCTCGCCCGATCGGAGGGGGATCCGAGACGAAGGTAGCTCACCGGAGAAGGGGAAGGAACTGTCGGTCAGCCACAAGCTGAAGGATTTGTTTGTCTCCTCGCCGCCGGCGTTCGAGGGTCCGGTTTCGGAAAATGTCAGGGAAGGGTTGCTGCGGTCGAGCGGCGGTGACCGCGGCCTTAGGAGAGGTGTCAGCCGCCCGCTGCGGCCGCTGTCGGCGACGTTTCGACAACGGCTGTTGAGGAAAGCTTGGCGGCCTGTGCTCGTTGCCATACCTGAGTAATAGTTGTTGGAAAACTGCACGGAATAATAAGAGTATTATTATCAATTTTTATTTTTCGGTATTAGAAAATTTGGGTATTTTCTTTTAACTTTTTGTTTTAAATATTTTTTACTTCTCCATAATTTCTCTCTATTTATACAAATTAGGTGGCCAATAATTAAAGGTTAAAAATATGAAATTAATTTGAAATGGATCTAATTTTGATAAAAAAATAAAGAATTTCTTATATTAGTTCCACAAATAATTATATTATTCACATAATTTAATACATTAACATATTAAATATATTTAATGAATGGAATTAATGATTTATTTGTAAAGAGAATAAATTAATATTGGAGTATATATGAGTTTTTTCATTGTATTTTCGTGATTATATTGTTAGCCGTTCAATAAAAGGACAAAATATATTCTCTATTTACAAATGTTAAGAAAAATGTTAATTTTGTTTAATAGAGAATATGATTATATGAATTCAAAATAATAATTAATAATTTACTACATTATTTAATAATTATTGTGGTAAAATTAATAATAAAATTATAAGGTTCAAAATGCTCATAAAGGGCAACTATTTTAATAGTACAAGGAAGAATTTAATGAAGGTTTTGGACGGCAAGAACGGAGAAATGGGTTTCATTACTTTTAAATTGATATAAAAAAATATATATATAGTTTGCTTTTCTATCACAAATATATTATTACAATAGAATACATAGATATTACTTTCTTTTAAACTGTGGACACATCGAGTATGCCTTACTGCAAGTTATTATTATATCGGGATAATACCCACTTTCATAATGTTTGGTGTAAGTATATATAGATATCATGTGACTTAAAAAATTACATCTAATACTGTTGAGGTTTGTTTTCGTTCAACAAATAGGTCCATTCGCTAGTCAAAATTTCCTGAATTTGTTGATATTAAAAAGAAAATTGAATGAAGATTTATATTTACCCTCAATTGACTTTGTTATTGATTTATTGCAAGTCAAACAAATCTTTTCTGACTAAACTACCATTATAACAGTGAAGATATACGTCCTCACATGCATTAACATTTGAAGATGTATAAGAGTAGTTTGATTATAAAAAAATTTGTTTAACCTACAATAATATAAAATAAGTCAATCAATGGTAAATATCAATTTTTATTTAGTTTCTTGCTAATGTCAACAAAATCAGTGATTTTTTACTAATGAATAGACCTATTTGTTAGACAGAAGCAAACATTAAGGATGCTTGATGTAATTTTTTAAATTACAGGGGATTTAGTGTAATTATACCAAATCGCAAGAGATATGAGTGTAATTATCCCCATTATATATCTATACTATTTAGTTAGGCTCGATCCCTTACAGTAACTATACTTTTTATTGCCATAGTATTAATTGATTAAAATACCTTTCAATTCATATATTTATTTAACAAGATAACTATCTCTTTAATTAGTTTGTTCTTAAAATTAATGCATTAAGTATTTTCTTATAAAAAAAAAAGTGTGTTTCAATTGCTAGTTATTCCAAAAGGTTTGAATGATTTCAACTTCATTTTGGACTAGAGTAGTATCCTTAAAGGATAATTACACTGCTCTCCCCTTAAGTTTGATGTAATTACATATAGATCTCTTGTAGTTTGAAAAATTATATTTAGTTTTTTTGAAGTTTGCTTCTATCTAACAAATAAGTTCATTCGTTCGTTAATATTTACTGAATTTGTTGATATTAACAAAAAATTGGATAAAATTCATATTTACTCCCGTTGACTTATTACTGACTTATTGCAGGTCAAACAAATCTTTTTATAACCAAACTACTTTTATACATCTTCAAACGTTGATGCATGTGACGAGGTATATTTTTACCCTTATAAGAGTAGTTTAGTCATAAAAAATTGTTTGACCTCAATCAATGATAAATATCGATTTTCATTCAATTGTTTTTTCAATATCAACAAATTTGGTGAATAATAACTAAGAAGAGACCGATTTGTTAGATGGAAGCAAATTTTAAGGGTATTAGATATAATTTTTTAAATCACAAGAGATTTACGTGTAATTACACCCAATCTTAAAGAAAAACAATATAATTCTCCTTATTCTTAAAATCATAGATCACTTATATGATATTTATAATTATCCACCAACACAATCTTCACACTAATACATCAAGAGATCAGACTTACAATCATGATAAAAAGTAGTTGGTTCTTATCAATTAAGCCAACAAGCATGAATTTGGGAGTCGGGCTTTTGCTTTGGGCTTATCAAAGAAAATTTCGGAAGGCAGTTGAAAATTATTGTGGTGGGGCACATGACCATCGTCTAGTGCGTACTCTCCTGAGCAGCAAATACCAGGCATTTACAGAGACAAATCAAAGGGCCTCAACTTATTTTTTGATTAGTTGCTGAAAACGAACCACTTTCAATTAGATAATAATAAATTCAATTCTCTTGCTAACGCGAGGTTTGTATTGGTGGGTGGTCCGTAAGTATCTTTATAAGCGGCTTATAACTCTAAAGGCAAGCTTCGGCCGATGCTGATGATTAGAGTGGCAAAACTGTAAATTAGTCCCATAATTTGGGGTAATTTTAAATTTGACTCCACGTGTTACGGGGTTCTAAATTTAAGTCCATGTTCTATTAAAGTTATAAAAATAGGCCACAAAGTTGCAAAATAAACCCTCCCACTAATCGATGTTAAAACTAATAATTGATCATTTTTTTGACCAACGTGCACGTGACTTTCACGTTGGTTCTCCACCTTTAATGTCTGTTAGTATCCGGGTGTTTTTTTTTTCTTTTTTCAAATGTTCTTTTTTTGTAATTTTTAACAAAATATAGGATAAATATGTAAAATTTCATAAAGTATAGGGTCAAATTTGAATGATCCTAAATCATTGGCTTAGTTTTGCAATTTGCCTGATTGGGGTAGAAGCTGCATTTTTTTTTAGTAAAGGTAAAAGAAAGAGAAAAGAAATAAGCACTCTCAACTTAAATTACTCTTAACTTTGAGAGTTTGCACATCTATAATATATATCAAGGACAACATCTTTTCGGTGTCTCTTCCATGTTTTCTCTGTTTTTTTGTTTTTTATTCATTTTTATTTTTTATTTAACTTTTCACTCAGTATTATCTTTTTATAGTTATTTTCTTTTATTTTCATTCACCATTTTTTTTATCACAATTTTATTATAAATTTAATATGAACTTATTATTTTATATATACTTTATCAAATAATAAAATTTTATAAATATTTTATTCTAAAAAATATTTATAGAATTTGCACAATATAGGGTGTGCCAAAAGTACTAGTTTGTATAATCGATTTCCAACAATTTAGATATTGTAAAATTACATTTTGTATCCCAGAATCAATTGAAAAAGAAACTTACCATACTTTAAAAAAAATTATAGTTCGCACCTAAAGAAGTATTTTTTTTCACATTGAAATGTTGACACTTTTGTGGCAAAGGTATCGCGGGTGAAAGGGCAAAATAGTAAAAAGTTTTACGTCCGTGGAGACTCTTTTTTGGGAAAATGAAGCCCTAATTTATGAATCTCGAAACAACTAAAAAAAAAGGTTTATTACAATTTATCTCCCTGTAATATTACAAATGATCAAATTATTTGCATATGAAAAAAAAAAAAAGCAATTGATCTCGCGGTGTTCTTTAAAATGGAGTAACTTACCTCCCTCGACAGGGAGGTAAATTGCTCCATTTAAAAAAATATGAGAATGTATTGATTCATTTAAAAAAATACAGAAAAATAAATCACTATTTTATTTTTCATACAGGAGTAATTTTGTTATTTGTAATATCACATGGTGTTGCTTGCATTTTTCCCTAAAGAAAAGAAAATGAAATATGAATAGAGAAAGAGAATTTTCCAAGGCAAATTTTTGAACGTGCAAAGTGTGTTTGAACTTGAAGGATTAAAAGAGGAGGACAAGGAAAGAACAGTGTCACTTTGAGTAATGTTTTTTTTTTTTAATGGAAATTACGTTTATAATTACATCAATATCTTGATAAATCGAGCAATATATATAATTAAAATTAATAAATAAATTATAATAATTTACATGAAACAAATATTCACATACCATAAAATATATACCCACACGTTTGATGGGACTCAAACTTACTCACGGAACCTCAATCTTAACGAGTAATACTTTAGTTCAAATAGCTATAGGCAGACGGTTGTGTGACCCTTTGACATAAGGTATAAGTAGGGGGTGCACACTCGGTGCATATGTAGATTTAAGTTTTTATTATATTTGTTTAAATAAATGGAAGAATATTAGAAAATAAAATGAATAGTTTGTCGTAACTACTAAAATATTTTAACATTAAATGGGCATCAATAAAATGGTTGATAAATAAAGTGAATAAAGAGGAGGTTATTTTATGTTAAAAATAAATATATTTGAGAATATTTTAGTCAAAGTACATATTGCCAATCGAAATTAGTCATTCTAAGACCCTCACACTACATGAATAGTATAAATCTATAATGTATAGACACTCTAAAAAATTACTCGGTATAGTGTCAGACACATCTCAGCCACGTGCGGACAAGGCATCCGTGTGTTCGACATATTCTGAACACATTTAGAATTTTTTCTTTTATAATCATAAAAAGTTTTGAACTGTCTTTTAAAATAAAAGAGTTTTGAGCTTAACAAAAAAAAAAAAAAAAGAATCAATTCACTTATGTCAAACTAAAAGTTTTGGAATGAAATTACTATAAATTCGAGAGATAGTCATGATGATTTACTAATTTGGATGATTAGAAAATTTTCATAACATACATTAAAAAATAAAGTGATTGTGTATATTTTTGAAACCATATATTTGGTTAAGAATTTAGATATAAGATATGCTTATTTTATGTTTTATCTGAATATTTTTCATATGGCATATTTTAATTTTATGAGAAATTGAGAATATATATAATAAAAACATATATTCTATATAATCAGTGTTGTGTCACGTCTTAAATTTTTAAATTTTTTTGCATCGCTATATTCGTATTGTATTTGTGCCGTCGTATCCGTTTTTGTGTCCACGCATCATAAGTAGAGATAATTAGACATGTTTTTCTTTTGGCTTTGAATGCTAAGATGTTTGATTAGGATCTCTTCATTAAAGGTGAGTCTTGCCAATAAAAACAAGAGATAATTACATTTATACCCCTAACCAATGATCTGGTTGCACAAATCATTCATTTCTTTTGAATAATTACATATATATCCACCATAAATATCAAAATTATTCATACAAATTACCCATATTTTTTGAAAAATTATACATATATCCCCAAAAACATCAATATCATTATACAAACTAATTTTGCTTTTTGGTTGTCATGAATGGTTTATGTAATTATGTAAAAAATAGGAGTGGTTTGTGTAAACAAACATAGGTTAGGGGTGTAAATATAATTATTCCTAAAACAATTAATTTTGGATAAGTTTATAGTTTTCTATCTATATTTTAAAGATTCGTGATAGTTTATCTTTTATTTTTATTTAAATTTAGATAAGTTTATAATTATTTATCTTTATTTTAAAGATTTATAGATGTTTTTAGATAAATGTGTTAGTAAGGTAATTTAAATTTATTTGTATATCTATTAATACTTTTTTATCGTTGATTATTTTTATCTTAAATTTTGTATTCTTTATTTTTATATTATAAAATTGAAATTATTTATAATTTTTTATTTGATATTTTTTTAAATAGAGTTCTATCGTGCCTTAATACAAAGTACCAACTATTATATATCTGTACTATATATGGTCGGTCAACACCCTTTTGTATCTTTGGTTTGGTTTGGTTTGGTTTGGTCTTTCTTTTTTTTTTTTTTTTTCCCCACAAGTTCGGCCTTTGCCCTCATTATTTCCTGGTGGAAAAACCACCCGTTGTCAATAATTATTTATTTTTAGCTAATTTTATTTTTTTTCTCTTTTGTTTCATACTTTCTCTATTAAAAGTATTTATTTTTATTTCGATCTTTTTCATATTATTATCTCTTTCTACTTCAAATATTATATTCATTTGTCTTGCATTTTTAAAAAAATCAATCAAAGAAATACATACAACAAAAAGATTAGTAAAAGTTATTTAACTATTTAGAATTTTTTTAAATAATTTTGCACACATATCATATCGAATGTGGTACATATATACTGCTGGTATATCAGTACTACATATCTCTTTGCCAAAATTCTCTACTTTCTCTTTAGCACCATTATCTCTCACAAATACTAACTTATGCAATAGAGGTTTTAGTTAAGATTCTAGCCCGAGCCACCAATTTTTTTTTCCCCTTTTCAACGTTTGGGAAAGCTTTGATCTATTTTTGAATTTGATCATCCATTTTGAATTCCAATTAATAATCGTACTTATAAGTATAAACATTGAATATAATGTATCGTACATTAGAACCTCTATAAATTAATAATCGATAAATTTATAAATTCTCTAAAATAATATTTTTTCAGTTTCGAGGTGGGCCCAAGGTCTAAATTAATAATTTTGATAAATTAATAAGATTAATAATTTTTTGAAAGATCCTTATATAAATTTATGGTCCCTTTAATATTATAAATTAATAATTCTATAAAATTATAAATATAACTAGGACAACTTAGTAAAATATGATTCTACTGTTGTTTGCTTCTTCTTAAAATTTAAATCTAGCTATATTTTATCTCTAGCTTTTCTTACTGCATCCAAAAGCTCCGGTGTTGCATTCTCATATAATAACAAAAAATTGCGAAGAGTTGTTGCCGTTATGAGTGTTTCCTTCCGCGTAATTGTTTGCAAAGGCATTGTATCATCTTCAGTTTCATCCTCAATAGAATTTTCAACAACACTAGCTACAATTCTTCTAAACTTTAGAATTCTGAACATGTATCATTTTCACCCGGGTAGTCCAATAGGTGATTGACATCCATTTTGTTGCGATAACCAAGGCCATTAATCATCGTCTCAAGTTCATGAATGCCTTCTTCAGTAGTTCCTTCTTTAAATTCCTTGAGGCTACTTCATCCTGCCAACGAATTTCACAGTGTCGAAAATAATTTGTTATTGTCTCTTGTTGAACATTTATCGCCCAAGCCGAGATTGCAAGATTGATGGCATCTAAAACATTAATATTTTCTAGATCAGATTCTCCCAATTCATAGCCCTCTAATACCCTACGGTAATCTCCTGCGGTAGTGCATCTTGAAAGTTCTTATTACCCCTGCATCACATGGTTGGATTTTTTGAGGTCACGTTGGGTGGAAAAAAAATACAAACTCAAACATTATGTAGCCCTTCAATATTTTTTGGATAGGCTGGACAATTATCTACCCCCAACAAAATTCTTCTACCATGCATTTTCTGGTCCAACCAATGAATATATTCATAAAAAAAAACCTCATCATCCATGCTCTTTCGTTACAACGATATTGACAATTCAAGCTGTTCATGTTACATTTTTGAAGCAACGTGGCTTGCGTACTTTCCAATATCTCATAAAGGAAATTTTTTCAGAGCCATCCTCATTGCAACAAATAACAATTGTAAGACTTTCTTTGCTTTCTTTTCTTCCTTCAAGTTGTTTCGTTGCAAGAGAATGATCAGCTTGTCACCTGTAAAACAACCCAGTTTCATCCATATTAAAAACATCCTTCATAGGATATTGGTTTATTATTTCTTTTATAGCCACCAATTTGTTCTCCATGTCCTCTTTGTCAATAGAACCACTCTCTACAAAGCGATGAAATGACTTGATACCATGTCTTACCTTGAACTTCTCAAGACAACCTTGAGAAAATTTGTACGACTCAGGAGGTTGTTGAGGTATAGAAGTTTTATCGTGTCTCTTGCCTTATCCAAAATTAGCTCTTAGGACATGTTTACACGTTCTTGCTATTGGAGGAACCACTCATAAAGAACCTTTCTCCATCTCTGGATATTTTTTTAGGTTTTGTGTTGCTTAGTATCCCTTCATTTTCCTGAGTTAGCCGAAAGGTACTTAGATGATCGCTTGAGTGTGTTTGATATTGTACCTTGACTAACTTTCAAACGAAAATGTTCATCAATCCATTTTTGCAAATCGTTTTGAGTGCATGTGGAGTGATCTCTCTCACTCACATAGTGCTTTACATATTTTATCTGTCATGGTTGATTTTTGGACACATTTTAGATGTGAAGCCATGGTTGGTTGGTTTTGATTTGGATAGGCTAATTAGGAATGTTTGATGTTGTTTATATAGTGGTTGGCATGGTTTAAAATTTTCATGCGTTTCTATCGAAACTATGGCAACGTTTTCATTTTTTATGTTATGGAAACAAAAATAATTGGTAGTTTCGAAATTATAGTTTCATTTTAAACACTTTATTTTTCCTGATATTCCTTCAAAATCTTTGAGTTTCCTAAGAATAATGGAGGTTCATTGAATTGGAAAAAACTCTTAAATTAATAAATTATTAATTTATCGATTAATTAAGACCTCTTTAAATTAATAAAATTATGTGGTCCCAACATTATTAATTTATAGAGGTTTTACTGTATTTATTCAATTTGATGCGAGCAAAAAGTGGTTCGTTCGAGTAAGTCCAACTTCAGATTTTTTGGCCAAGTTTTTTACAAGTCTTAGAACGCGAACCTATAAAAAATACGTTAGCACTCTGACACCCAAATCAGTATACAATGGTGTAAATAATAATCAAAAATCAAAAAGCTTGTCAACAAGGAAGAAATCAATAATAGAATGTTTTTTAAACGATAGTGTTTTTATGCAAGTAAGTGTTGACAAAAAGTGTTACCCTTTACCAAAGAAATTAAGAGGAGCCAATTTTATAGCCCCGCACCCTACCAGCTGGAGGAGGCCGGTACTTTAGAACTCGGGAGAGTGGCAGTTGGCGAGGATAGACTCCAGTTGTCGGAGGGAATCTTCTCATCCTTAGGTTTACTCGGCTATGAAACCAATTTTTAAGGGTCGGTGTGAAACGTTCCAAGTCGAGGACCTCAAGATTGGGCATCGAGTGTGTCCTATAGAAACTTTGCACTAAGTATTGCATTCACTGGGTGAGTGTCGAGTTTCATTAGTGACAGATGTGGGTCGTTTATGTAATTTTAGTGGGTTGGTTGGCAAGGTAGTCGATTGACTGAACTGACTCGCGACATATAGAAGCCATGGAGGCTTGGTCGGTATGACTGGAAGTCTTGGTTTCGATAGTACGGGATTAGTCCTCGAACTTGAGGACACTAGAATCAAAATTATCAGTTAACAATGGCTAATTGCCATGGTTAAAAATAAATAACCGTGGTAATAATAATTCACTACGGCCATACAACGGTTATTGACTGTGGTTTTTGTAAGTGTAGCAAAAATAGTTTAGCCATTGCAAATAACATTTTTAGCCATGGCAAAAATATTTTCTATGGCTTCATAAGCCATGGTGAATATAGTTCCACGGTGGATAATTTAGGTTTTTTGCAACGATTTTGTTTGACCATGACTAGTAATAAGTATTTTGTCATGGTTTTTTGTCCATAGCTAATACAATTGTAGCTAACTAATAAAAAAAATTTTCTAGTGGGAATCATGACAGTCGCTTACATATGAAAGACTGTATCTTGGATCTGACGAGCAGTGACTGTGTCCTGAGATATGGTCATTATAAGTCTTGTTCAGTGCAGTCAAAGTATGTCGTGAGAACGGTGGATTCCAAGACAAAATCCGTCCCCTGTCAGTATTCGACAGTAGTTCTCCTATGCGCTCTGAGAAGGTTTATACTCTAAAATTTTTTGGCCAGCGATTGATAGATTAGGGAAAGATTCGCTAGATTAGATCAATAGAGTAAACACATCTCGAGTATGAAGCTCAATTGTCTAGTTAAGGACGGGAAACCGACGCCCAATTTTATACCCTATGGTGACATGGGGTTGGACTGTGTTGCTTTGGTAGAAAATTATAGTAGACCTACGAGACCAAGCTGGTATCATAGATTAGTCATACTCAGAAGGTTTTGAGTGACATGGGTAATTGACTTTAAGGTGAAATGTGAGATTGTTAAGAAATAAGTGACCTTAGTCTATGAAGACTCTATTGACTTTGTTAGTTGGCATAGTGGCAGTGATTACTAGGGCATCAATTAGGGGGGAGGGGGGGAAATGACTCCCGCTCCTTCAGTTGGCCCAAATTGGATGATGGGTGTGCCCATCCTCGTACTTACATCCAGAATTTCTTCAGGAGGCGGTTCTCTTAGCTTCCCGAGCTACCTGTGCCTTTATCGTGCCCTATGGGAGTCTCCCCCTATGGTCCTCCTGCGATCATGCGTATAACTCCCTTCTGAGGGAGGGTTCGTGTCCTCCAGATGGCCCGGGCAAGGGCTTGCCCTACGCCTTTCGTCACTGGCAGGCTCGAGACTGGACTAAGCCAGGGCTTTTCCTTGGTTCTGATCCTTTTTCTGGTAGGGACCCGTGCCTTGAGACTTCTCTCTGCAAATGAACTCTTGGAGGTATCCATTCTGGACAAGTCGCTCAATCTCGTATTTTAGATGTTGGCATTCCTTTGTGAAGCCCATAGTCGTTGTAGAATTGACAGAAATTGTTCGACTTGGGCCGCGTGGGGCCTTCCTTAGCTCCTCGAGGTCTTATCAGCAGTCCCTTCCCTTCTACTGCTATGAGGGCCTGATTGATGGGAGCGTTGAGGGGGGTGTAGACAGGAGGTTCCCTTTGGAAACGGGGCTTCCTATCCCCCCATCAGCACGGGGCTTCTTGGTGGATCCTTCCTCTTGAGTGTCGTTCCTCTTCTCACCCAGTCCTTTCTTCTTGGAGGCTTGAGCCCTTCCTCCATGTTGATGTATTTGGCTGCTCTAGCTAACAGGCTATCGAAATCTACAGTACCAGTTTCTTTCCGGTGAGAGATTTGAAGAAATCCCTCATCCAAAAGCCCTTGAGTGAAGGCGTTTCACCATTAACCTCCTGAGTAGCCGCGGCGGGACCTCCAAGGTAGCGGGCGTTTCAACAATGCAAGGTAGTGCCTCAAGGATTCGGATGTCCTTCTGCGGCACGAACAATGAAGAGACTAAGGGAAGTTTTTGCAATGTTTCCTACTACTAGCGTACTGGTGGAGGAACAACGAGCGAAAACTCCTAGAAGCTTCCCCACTTGAACTGGGAAGTAGCTGGTTGAACCACTATTGGGCCGCTCGGGCAAAGGTGGGTCACAAAGACCTGGCATTTGATTTAACCCCTTGTCCGTATCTGTGTACTTAATGGAGAAGCCCGGCGTTCTCGAACTACGACAGGTGGTCTTACTGAGTTAGTTGGTGCCATCATACTCCCACAATGGCTGATGATCCAACAATTGGGAGTCTAAGTTCGTCCGCCATAACCTCATCGCTGAACGGGATGCCCCATCTGTACCTCCAGCAAGATCCTCATCATCCTATGTTGCCCACATCTTGTAGGCTTTTCTATAGGTGCTCTCAGCAGTTGACCTCCCAGCGAGGGAGAGCGCGTCATTCCGCACCAGGGGAGGCAGAAGTGGTTCCTCCTCTGCCGAGTCTAAGCGAATCCTTTGTCCAGGAAGGGACCTCGCCATCTTCTACTGGCCCGACGGGTACCGGGAACTCCTCGGGGCCCGGGAGCCACTGCTGCAAGGGGGTAGTGGTTGAATTGTCGCCATTTGTGTCCGTATAGTGGATATGATCATCTGTGAATGGCCGCCATCAGCCCTGGGATAACCTATCAGAGGAGGTGTCCGAAGGGGTACTGTCCCGCGAGGGGTCCGATAGGGGTTCAAAGGGACTGGAGGGTCCGGCTTCCACCCTCCCGGAGGGAGCCAAGTGGGCTCCAGACAACACTTACGACGCTTGAGGGTCGGTAGGAACATCTGCGGCCTACTATTTTCCTGCTCTGCTGTTTGGGAGTTTCTATAATCCTCACGTCTTAGTTCTGTGTTCCCACAAACGGTGCCAATTGATGTGAGCTGAAAGAGCTCGTTCTTGGGCTTGAGTGGGGTGGACCTTAGTTTTCTTCAAGCTATGAAACGGGGACCTACAAAAAAAGCATTAGCACTCTGACATTTAAGTCAGTAAACAGTTATAGAAGAATAAACGTAAATAAGGTAAAGAGATAGTGAAATCTCGTGAATAAAGAGCATAAAATAAGCTTAGTGTGAGTGTGAGAGCATAAATTCGTGTGTTAGAGTGCTAGAAAAACATTACTTGAGTCAGCCAAGTGGATCCGGTTATTTATAGAGGAAAAGCCACAATTGGGAAGGACTCCTCATCAAACTAGACTCTGGAAGGACCGAGTACTGGCCTTCCTAGACTTCTGCCATCTTCAGACTCCTTGAAAATATGGAGTCAGTTGAAGTGGTCTTCCGTGGATAAGGATAAAGGGTAGACTCAATCAACCCTCATCCGTTCTTGGTGAGCTTGGGCCTCCGACTTGGGCTTCCTTGGTGGGTTTCCTCCTAGGCCTGGGTCGGAGTTCTTCCATGTTGGGGATAGGCTTGATCAGTTCTTCCTTGGGTTGGGCTGGTGCCCTGAATGGGCCTCCTCCTAGAGATAGGTGGGCTCTGTGTGGGGCTCCAACACCCTTCATTGGGTTCTTGAATGTCTACTTGAGTTTTTGGGTTGACCCTTTACCTATTGTATCGCATATCAATCACAGAACAAGTGTGATATACTTATCATGTGATTAATCATTTTTTGAACTTTTATATTAATTATACGATAAATATATTATATTTATCGTATAATTAATTTAAACCATCACAAATCGGCTCTGAATTAAAACTTTTGGTATGTTCACAAGATGCGGCAAATATCAGCACTATCTTTTCCCAATTGCTCTCTTTTTTAAGTGGCATTAATGCATGGGGCTAAGTGGTGGGCAAATCGTAGCGTCCACTGATTAGTGATATAAAGAGGCATCATTATTTTTGTCATAGGATGCCACGTCACCGAGGGGAAACAAACAAACAAACATGGGATCATGGTCTCTTTGACCTGTAAGCCAAGAAACGGATTCCTTTTTCTAAAGTCGCGTAATCAACATCTGTAAAAAGTCGAAACAAACACAGATCTTTAAAGTCGCGCGAATAAGTCTGTGGAGGGAAAATGGAGTTCAACGTTTTTCTCTTTATGTGGGTGGGTCACAGTTACTGAAAAACGGCACCATGAAGAATGACAACAGGAGTGGACCAGATGTTGAATATATGGATTAATTTTACAATGATCTCGCATAACAGTTTGATATAATTACGAATATTTTATCATTATTATTAGAAGGGTTAGGATGGGAAGGGTCAAAAAATTACAAATATTTTTTTAAGAGATTCTTAATTTTTAATCAAAAGTCTGAAATTATCTTTTTTTTTTTTGAAATTATTGAGAAAATGATTCAAGACAATTATATTATTACTCATCTGTGTGTAAAAAATCGTAAGAAACTTCTCCCTGTGCATTGTAGTTCAATTTTTTTTGAAAATTAAACAAAAGATAATTTAATTTGCATAAGGGTATGTTGGTCAGTTCACCCATGAAAATCGTTTGTTTGTTAGGCGGCGTTACAAACCTCAGGGGTTACTTGTAATTTTGAAAAAATGAGAGAGTATCCGTAATTATGGCCAAATCTTAGGGGAGGTTTATTGTAATTCACCCTAAATATATTTTTACCCCCTCAACTATACTCAAATTCGAGGAAAAAGTTTGGCATTTTTGATCCACACGGATGTAGGATGTTGTACTTTTAGTTCACAGGTTTACGAGTTTAGCAATTTGGTCCTATAAGATAAAAGATTGTAGCATTTGGTCCCAAATGTTAAAATCTTTAGCTTACAGGAACTAAATGTACTTAAGCCTGCCGTAAATAGTAGGAATGAAAAGTACCAACATCCTCTATCACGTGAGAATACCAAAAGTATATTAATTTGCCCCAAGATCTAGTTCAACCCCCTAAATTGATAAATTACAACATTACCCCCTTAATTTAATTATCGGGATAAAAGTACCCCACATGAATACTATATATATTTATATGTTCCTAATATATTTTAAAATACTTTTTATGATAATTAATCTCCAATTAGTTTATGATACCCCCAATCCAAATTTGTGCGGACAATGCCCAATATTTGTAGAATGTTAACCATGTCCTGATTCAATTTCGAGTGGAATACGCCACTGGGGATTCTAAAATACTTTTAACTATGTTGACTTAGCATCCTAACTTTTGAAAGATGTGAGTTTAAACTATTTATACTAGTTGAAATTTGAACATTTTATTATAAAATTCTTAATTTTTTATTGAAATGAATCAAATATCTTACCGAAATTGTTATCATCAAAATATGCTTAAATATATGAATATTTCAACCAATTGGAGATAAATTGAAATTATAAACTATTTTGTATGGTTATTTCCAAATTTAATGCATGTGAGGTAATAAAAGCTTATTTTTGTAGGGTTATTCCTCAACTTATTGTTTATACAACTGTTGGAAAATAATAATGGTTAATACATAAATTGAATATTCTCGCATTAAAATATGTAATCTCTAGGTGCACGTTATATAGTTAATTATACACATTAAGCACACAATCGTGGATTTGGTTAAACTGTAGCAACGGAAGGTATTTCGATCCACGTATCCGGATCTGACTCGTCTATAAGCTCATGCCTCGATTGGATCACGAATACATTGTCTTGCTCGTTCTTGAAGATTACCCACGTACATCTTCAAGATCCCCGACGAACATCTTCAAGATCACCCCACGTCGAACCTTTCTCCAAATATTGAAGAGCCTATGAAACACGTCTTGCTCACCTCGGTGGATTACTACCAGAGTAACCCACTCATTTACACACCTTAAACCCTCAAAGACTTTGGTGATTCTCCAAGAGAGGATAGAGAGAGTTATTTGCATGAGGCTTTGAGAGAATATACATCGAATGGAATTTTTCATATGGTTCCATAGAAGCACCCTATATATAGGTGTGCACAAGAGGAGTTTCATTACCAATACACAGTCTAGAGAGACTACAACTCTTTACACAAAGAGGAGTCCTCCTTAACCACAAGTTTAAGAAGACATCAAACTCTTGGAATATGTATGTATATTTAACATCTCCCACTCATACATATTTGACATAGCCTCCTCAATCGAAAATTTCTCATCTCTCATCCCCGCTTTCATTACAGAAGAATAAGCGTGCGACCAAGCGAGAAAGATGAAAGTGAGGAGATTTATATTAAATTATCACCAAAACTAACATAACTCTTCAACTCCAAAAAACTCGTTATGTACCCCAAACCTTGTGGTCGCACTTAATCAAGCATCTCTAGATCCTCAAATAAATAGAGCATGCTTAACTCACTCAAGTATGTATTTAATATTCATGACTGGTGGTTGGACATTTTTTCCAACACAGTTGCCTAGGCTATGAGCCATAGAACACAAGTGATTTACCAACTTAGTTCTTTCTCGGCCTCTCATACCAATCAGCTTGGTCTTGACAGCTTCCTAGACATGCTCTACAGACCGAATCACAACTTGGCCATTGGATGACATGCTAAAGTAGCATCACAAGCTTCCACCTCATGACATGGCCAGAGTTTCAAAAAGGGTACAAGAAATAATATGGGCTCACACAGTGACGAAGTAGGACCCATTCAGTCACTCCTCATAAGAGGTCAGCTTAAAGCATATGTAGTATGAATACATGTTATGATGGAGCTCCCACTCAACTTGGGCATGTCACGGCTCTTAACATCATGTGAACCTAAGTCCAATCGCTATCCAAGCGCCTAACTTGTGCACTACCAGACAGTCACTCTCTTAATGCCCTCTAGTAGTTCGCAAGTTCAGCTAAAAAATAGGCCTTTTATGAAGTTCGGAAATACTCATAATCGATCAAATATGGTGATCTCATATTAGTTTTCTCTAACCAAGGCGACTATCCATATATACATTGTCCTTCCCCACTTCTCAAGTGCGAAGGTGATCATTCACATGACTCACTAGTGCGAAATATGATCTTTCAGTCTCATCCTGTTCGCTAATCGCAGCGCGAGGGCGATTACCCGTGTGAGAGGGCCAATCAGGGCCTAGTGACATTTTCATAATTCAGTACCAATCTTATGTTCTCACAAGCATAAAGAATCAAGTTCTACATGATCCTTTACCACTAACATGCCTTTTCATCGATACCAAGGCTTGGTAAAAGGGATGAGTGCTCATAACCGCTAGTAGAACATGTTTGGAGAACAATTGATTATGCGCATGTCTCATCAATAATATCTGGCATCTGTATACTAGGTCCTCCAACTATACATCGTGCCCAAACGTATACAGAGTTTCGCTATGTGCATCACATATGCATCATGACCAGATAGTTTTTAGTCTAATCTTATATTACTTTCATAGATCACTTTTGTTGTATCAGATATGTGCAATCAAGGAATCACTTCGATTATCTACTCACCATTCTAAATTGTTGAGCACACTGACTAGTTGTGCACACATATTGTGCATCAAACATTCTACAGCACCCACAACACATCATTTCTTTTCTTATTTCAATTTAAGGCATCTCCCTTAACTAAGAACACTGTGGTTATGGAGTATCAATTAGGATAGTATGACACCGTATACAACTTTAATATCTGAACACTAAGTATGCATCATACTTGCTCCTATGTCATTGCGAAAGACCTGCCACTCTATTTGGCGATATCTCCACATCACTTCTAGCCATCAAACTTATTCGCCCGCATCGGATGAAGCTAATTTCTCACAATTTTGACATATCTAGTGGTCATCTCGATCATCGTTAAGCCTATCAAATGATAGCTCGATGGAATCGATATTATCACTACCTGGACAAATAGCAAGTTATAAATGGAGCTTGCAGCAAAACAAACTTGCACTTGCCCCCACAACTTGAATTAACTAGAAGATTCCACATGATCATCATGTCTACTACTTAACTGGGACATGTCAACTATTATAGATAGGAGCACCTAGGTGAAGCGGCGATAGTGGCTATGGCGAGTTTCAGACAAATCTCACCATCAAGGAGAATGTCTGAAAACTACACCCCTCAGTGGGCATAAATATTTCGCGGTCAGTTAACCTTTATACTTGTAATAAACTATCTACTTTGCACTTAACCTTTTAGAAATCACATGTTTCAAAATGATCTTGCACATAGATAGAAGATCAACCTTGTTCTTAGTCATTAGGTTTATCAATTCCCTTTAAGGACTTGTCCACTAGAAGTGTTACGTGAAGTCAATTCTTGACTCATCAATATCCATCAAATACTTGTGGAGGATTAACCATTCAGTCTCATATAGACGATGGGAACATTATTAATGTTCACTCCTTACGTGGAATTTGAGAATCCTTTCTCTAGTCAGACACTCCCACTGACTTTTGAGTCGCTTCGATTATCTCTTGCAACTAAAGATGAATAAAATATCATCATAGCAGAGAAATGAGCGCCTCTGTTAAGAATCTTTCACTCTCATAGTTAAGATTCTATTGACCTCACGACTGTCAAAAAGGTTCCTTCTAAAGGAATCTATATTGCGCAACTAAATTTCTCCATGAACCCTTTGTTCATTTATCTTGCTAATGGTCAGTAGGTAACATGCCATATGCTTGCTACCATATTAACAAAAAGTTGGAGAATTTCGTAGAGGTACTTTATCATGTTTGTAGGTTGCATTTGAAAATCGCATCTACCCCAGTGAAATGCAAAAATGGTCTTGCGTCATTTAAGTTCTAGACGTATCTAGAAATGTTAGTTTCTTTCCTTTCGCAAGCTCATGTAGCTGCTAAGAGATTAAGAAGATCATGATGGATTCATTTGCAGTTTTATATTCCTCAATATTTGTCCAACATAATCAGACATGGTACTTTCGCTACTTATCAGTATATGGAACCATAATGTTCACATCCTTTAATTCTCTACCATTGTCAAAAATCGCTGAAAATAGCGCTTTTCAACTAGTGAGAAAGGTGCACTGATCAATAGCGTGAGAAATACTATTGCATCATTTCATGCCTCATACTCATAAGTCCGAATTCATTTATTGGACAAGTTGTAGTGGTTTGATAAACCCTCCTTATTTTCCAGCGAACCCTTTTCGCTAGGAAAAATTTTCAATCAAGAGTAACCTTTTTAGCGAGTGAACCAAGTGACCTCTTAAGCTAAACATAATATTCCTCAGGGAGGTTGATTTTAGCGAGTGAACCAGGTCGTTTTTCTAGCTAACATGGTCAATCTCAAGGAAGAATAACCTTTAGCGAATGAATCAAGTGGCCTCCTCTAGCTAACATAATCTTCCTCGGGGAGGTTGATTTTAGCGAGTGAACCATGCGGTTTTTTCTAGCTAACACGGTCAATCGGCAAGGGAAAATAACCTTTAGCGAATGAACCAAGTGGCCTCTTAACATAATCTTCCTCGGGGAAGGTCGACTTTTAGCGAGTTAAACCAAATAGTTGCTGTTCTAGGCTAACATAATCATTCTCAACATCCCATATGCCATAACACCATAAATGAAAGAAAAAATGTAAATGACAGTAAAAAAATGCTTCTAAGATGGATAAGCCATAACACACAACCTACAAAATGTATTAAGAGTGCTCTTAACAAGATTAGATATATCGGATAACTAGTGCCATTTTGCACAACTCTTTAGAGTAGCTCCATTGCTTTTTTAGAGTATTGACTCTTGAAGAGTACAACTCATATCAAATAAATGAGCGTGGGGTGACCCTTTCAAAATGCCTCCTCTTGTGTGCTATGCCATAATATTTCTATACTAGCGCACAATACCGATAATAGTCATTTTGCTCAATCTTGAATTATATGTGCTAGGTCTTGTCATATCTACCATCCATCTAAGGAGAGAATTGGAGACCCTAGCAAACTTAATGAGAGAGCATTTATTTAGTTAAACTTCCTCTCAGTTCAATTATGAGTGGAGTAACTAATTTCACATAACACTATGACAATTGTTGGTGTCACTTGCTTTAGAAAAAAAGTGATATGATTATCACCTCGTGGATCAAGTTTTCAGTCTTGCATTTATCGTGCTACTCTTTGTTTGATCCAACAACACTTTAGTTGGTTCAACATGAGCAACAAGTACATCCCTTTGTATTTCAACCGAAAAAAATCAAACCTCAAGTTGGCGATTTTGGTTGAACGCAATAAATATCCATAACTCAACTCGATTAAAACTTAAGGATGAGTGAGCTCATATTCAAGAATAGAGCTTGACAACTCTCCAATGAGATTCTTTAGTTTGCAGCTTAACCAATAAAAGCGCAAATATTTTCTTGATCCACCATTGATTGTCAGCGTCTGAGTCGCGACAATATTAGGCAATTATCCATATCAAAATTTAATAGACTTAAAAAGAATGGTGAGTTAATCTAAGATCTCTTTGGTGTGCGCAAAAATATAGTACTAAATATTCTATTCTAGATTCAAGTAAATTATTTATTATTTTTTATACCTAGCAGAATCGAAAATTTCACCACACACGGCTAGTAATCATCTCCAACTGAGTAAAAAGTCATAATAAACTATTTACTGATCATGAGTAAAATAACCCCATGTCCAAAAAAAAACTCTACGTGCATGCCATATGCGATATGAATAAAATAAAATAATAAATAGCCCCGCATGGGCTACACTAATATTTGGTGCATCATGTTGAGATAATTTGGCCCTATGGTGGTAAATAGCTAAACATATCCCCACAAAAAAAATACATAGCCTCCAAAATCGGCCTAAAAAAATACATTTTCCAAAAATATAATTACATTGATATAATGCCTACTACATTAGGCTAAAAAAAAAAATACATCCAAGGCCTACTACGTCAATCTGAAAAAAATGAGGATACCACAATTAAATTACCATCATGTCACAAATTATCTCACAAATAATAAAGTACTCACATAATACATGAGCACCCAAATGTTAATGTCCATATATTTATAGCACAAAATCATATTGCATATTTCAATAAAATTGCAAAAACATATATTGTTACGCAATTTATCTAGGCATTCATTACTATAAATAGGAGCACTTATTAGCATATTTGAATCATAAAATTATGCTAGCATAAATTGCAATCACAAAAATATTGCATAAATTGCAATCACATAATGCACTACAAAAAAATGCGGGAATAGGAACGGTAAGGTGTGACCGTTCCACTTACCGTTCCACGTAGGAACGGTTGTAGGAACTGTTGTGGAACGGTAAACCGTTGATGACGTCAGAGTCGTGCTAATTGTAATAAAAATTAATAAGAACGGTCGGACCATTCCTATTAGAGTGCCAAACATAGCGTGCCTAATTTGTACACATAACCGTTCCTAAGGGGACCTGATATATTTTGGACCTCAATTTGGAACACATGTGTGAGATTTGGAACGGTACACCGACCGGGAACACAGACCGTTACTGTATGTGTTCAAAGACCGTTTCAATTTTGGACCGGTTGGCTGACCGTTCCAATATGTAGTCCTACAAGAGGCCCTTTTACACCATGGGAAAAAAATGTGATGTAATACCGTCCAAATTACGGGTATGTAGTAAGTGTAACTGTGTTACAAAGTACCGGTCGAAAATGTACTCCAAGTAGGAACGGTCCATTTTTTGTTGTGCCTGATACCGTTCCTAATATACGCTAACGGCTATATTACCACGGTAACTTTACCGTTCCTGTTAACCTTTCCTGAGACCGTTCCTAAACTGGAAAAAACGGCTATATTTTTAACGGCTAGTTTTGTGTTCCAAATAGTATTCCAATGACCATTCCAATGATTTCTATATATATGTCCCCCTTCTTTGTCATTGTTCTTATACTTACTCTTCAACTCATTTTGTATTTGTAACTCCCCCCCTTGATTCTTTTATAACGGAAAAATCGAACATATCAACTACCGAGCGCGAATTTTGGATTGATATTGATAAGTGTTTTGCTCAAGTAAGTATGCAAAATTATGTTACTTTTGCATATTATATATAATTTACTCTCGTCATTTAATTGTTGTTTGTGAATATACGTAGGACCAATCATGTTAAGACAATTGAGGAAATGGATGTATGATCGAGACGTCCTGGGTGTGACGCCGGAGTTTGAGGATGGTGTTACAACATTTTTTAGAATGGGCCCAGTCTCAGCGTGCATATATGGACGGGGACAAGATTAAGTGTCCTTGCCGGAAGTGCAAAAACAACGGTTCAAAACACCAGACGAGGTAAATTTTGATTTGTGTATGAAAAGGGTTTATGCAGAGTATTACAATTGGACTTCGCATGGTGAGGAGAGGGTGCAGGAATACTTTGAAGGCATTGACAGCGCCCCCTAATGCAGCATCAGAAAACACCACCTGTTCAGGAGGAGGGTAGTTCACATTGGGTGATGCAGCTCAAATGGATTGGGCGCAGAGGATGGTATTCGATGCCGCTGGGCTGTCCATTCTGGTCTTCGTACAACCAGGAGGGACCAACTGATGATGGTACTCGGTATTGTCCATACTGATGTGGGTCCTAGTTCATATTACGATTCGGGCCCTATGATTATGTGTCTGGGCTTGTCAGACCATTTTTTTTGATGCTAGTTCATGCTGCGGACCAACCTTTGTGGAATGGCTGCACCACCTCTCAGTTGGCGTCAATTGCCTCTTTGGTGAATATCAAGGCCGAAGGGGGTTTTTTCGAGCATACATATGATCGGTTATGCCAGTGGGCTGATACTGTAATGGCCCGCGATCACACTTTCCCCGCCGATTATTACAATACGAAAAAATGATAAGAGAATTGGGTTTACCAGTTCAGAAGATTGATGCTTGCAAAAAACGGTTGCATGTTGTACTGGAAGGATGATATTGATTTGGAATATTTCAAGTTCTTGTGGAGACGCTAGGTACAAAGCCCCACGAGGGACAGAAACCTAAACCCAAGATGCCCCCGTATGCCATTCTTAGGTATCTACAGATAACCCTCGGCTGCAGAGGTTGTATGTGTCGGAGCTCACAGCAGAGTATATGACTTGGCATGCGAGCCATCAGACGGAGGAATTGATCCATGTGTCATCCGTCGGATGCAGAGGCTTGGAAGCATTTGACCGGACGTATCCTGATTTTGCAGCTGAACCCGAGGAATGTTTTAGACTTGGGTTGTGCACGGATGGGTTTGCACCGCACGGTCAGTATGGTAAAACTTACTCATGTTGGCCCGTGATACTTACACCATACAATCTCCCACCGGGAATGTGCATGAAGTCTGAGTATATGTTCCTAACGATGATGATCCCTGGCCCATCGAATCCCAAACGTCTTATCGATGTCTACTTGGAGCCGTTGATCGAGGAGTTGTAAAATTTATAGCATGTGGGTGTACGTACGCACGATACTGCGACAAACCAGGCATTCATGATGCATGCCGCATTAATGTGGACAGTGAACGACCTTCCTGCTTATGGTATGGCGTCTGGATGGAGTACCGCCGGTGTTATGGGGTGTCCAATTTGTATGGAGGACACACGGACATTCTATTTTACAGCACGGTTGGAAGGCATGCTATTTTGACTGCCACAAGCAATTCCTACCACCAGGTCATCCCTTATCACTAGGGAACAAGAAAGCCTTCACTAAAAATCGAATGGAGAGGAAGGTTGCACGTCCGAGGCTGACTGGAGAACAGATCCGAACCCGTGTCGATGCATTTAGTGTTGCTGTCGAACAACCGTTTGAGTGAACCAGAAGGCTACGGGTGTCGACCATAAGTGGACGAAGAAAAGCATATTCTGGGAGCTTGAATACTAGGGGGCGCATCTGAAACGACACAATCTTGATGTCATGCATATTGAGAAAGAATGTGTTTCGATAAATATATTCAATATTATGATGGACATCAAGGGAAAAACGAAGGACAATCTGAATGCACGGAAAGGATTTGAAGATCATATGTAATCGGCCGGAGCTTGAGGTGGACGAAAGAAAGACCGAACGTGATGCCCAAGGAAGTATATACATCTGACGAAGGAGCAAAAGAAGAAGATATATGAGTGGATTCGTTGTCTTAGATTTCCTGATGGGTATGCCTTTAACTTGGTCCGTTGTGTCTACCTGAAGGAGTTGAGGATGCACGGCATGAAGGTCCATGATTGCCATGTTTTCATGCAGAAATTGATTCCAGTTGCTTTCCGTGAAATGCTTCCAAAGCACGTGTGGGGGCCTTGACGGAAGTCAGCCTTCTAAACTTCAGATCCTATGCTCAACAACACTAAAATGTGGCTAAGGTAAAAGGATTGGAAGATAGTGTAGCCGTCTTTATCATGTGCAAACCTTACGAGAAAATTTTTTCCTCCTTCCTTTTTCGACTTAATGGAACAATCTAATTGTTCACCTTCCATATGAGGCACGCGTTGGGGGCCCCGTGCAATACAAGTGGATGTACCATTTGAAAAGGTAATTGAAAAAAAATTAATACTGTTAAATATATACTTATTATTTGCATTTTAATAAATTGTCATATGAATAGATTCCTACGCGATTTGAAGAAAAAGGTGAAAAACAAAGCACACGTGAGGCGTCAATTGTAGAGGCTTATATTGTCGAAGAAATCGGACTTTTCTCCTCGCACTACTTCGAACCGCACATTCTGTGCAAGCGAAACAGACCCGGTCGAAACGATGACCTCACGAGCAACGACGATCGAATTGGTTCGGTCCATTTTCAATTACCCAGGCGAGCAAAGTGGAGCCTCGAAGAAGAGATGGCTGAGCGGGGATGAACTTCATGCTAATCGAGACATACGTCTTGTGTAATTGTGAAGTAGTTTACACCGTACTACCGAGTAAATGTCTTATACAAACGTAATTACCTCGTACGAATCATTTCAATTTCAATTACATGTATATTTATAACTATCAGTTTTACTATAACAGGTCATTCCTGAATGAACTGTTCGAGCAACATAATTCGGAGGACCCGATAATTGATCAACTAGTGGTGACACAATTCAAGGATTGGTTCAAGGCTCATGTAAGTATCATCGATTTGTTGTAATTACCGCGATATGATCATGAATTTGTAATCAATTATCTCAATTGCTATATATATAATTAATTGCAGGTGAAACCCGAATGGAATCACACAAACGAGGATTTTGTTGAAGTTGCATTATTGGGGGCCAAGAGCAGAAGTCACGACATACCCATCATACTTCGTCAATGGCTTCAATTTCCCACACTGAACGTCACAATGTCGGGAAGTCAACAATGAATTGTGGTATTTGTGTCAAAAAGCTCATCATATATAGACACGGATTCTGACTTCTATCGAATTTTGAAGAGATAATTCAGCTAGATTATCCACTAATTCCGAACATTGCACATTGTAATGTTAATTGTTGTTGGGTCAATCCGATCAGAGGCATGAAGATACACCCTCGTTATCACGTCGTTGATGTCAACTTCAAAAAGCTCTACCAAAAGAATGAACCATTCATACTGGCCCAACAAGTAGTACAAGTATACTACGCGGATTACCCGAGCATGAAGAAGGACAAAGTCGACTGGAAAGCTGTTTGCAAAATCCAGGCTCGAAGAGTTATCGATGACTCCCGATGGACCGAGATCGCCTATCAGATGGATGAAATCGTACCTAATCCAGATGTTGTAATAGATAACCAAACATTTGAACTGCATGACCCAACGTGAATACAGTTGGTCGTTGATCATGGAGCAGGGCCATCGCGCTCGCCAGACAGTGAATCCGAAGATGAAGATGAAGATGAAGATAGCTTTGACGAGGCTGAGTCCGATGAAGAGACTTTTTGAATTTTTTCAAAAAATTTCTGTAATTTTTTATCATAGTTATTATTAATATTGTATGTGATAGATGTATTTTGATTATCAGGACGTTGCTATTTGAGGTACAATATTTTCAAATAATGACGGCTACTTTAAAAAAAAAATTGACGGAAATTTGAATTAGGAACGGTTCCAAATTTTATACTTACCGTTCCCCGGAAAAAATGCACCGTTCCAAAAAGTTTATAATAAATTAAACCTTGGTTGAATTTTTCTCACTTTCTCTCTCTCACTCTCTCTCTCTCAGAACTTCTTCTCTCTGCCCTTCGCCTCTCTCCCTCCACCTCTCTCCGTCCGCCTCTCTTCGTCCGCATCGTCCGCCGTCTGCCGCATCTCCACCAGTCCACGCCGTCCGCCGCCTCTGCCTCCTCGTTCTACACCGCCGTCCGCCGCATTTGCCACCACTGACCAGCCGAGCCTCCACCGCCTCTACCAAGTAGGGTCTAAAAACCCTCTTTAATTTTTTTTTCATTAAAATTTGCCTGTAATTTTTTGGTTGTAATGTATGTTATAGTTTGGGTTATTTATGTAATTTATGTATAGATAGGATTTCTATGTAATTTTATGAATAGTTAGGGGGGATTTAGTTGTAAATTTTTTGTTAGTTAGGGGATGTTAAACGTAATTTCTGTATTTTCCTGTAATAATTCTATAATATTCTGTAATTATTCTGTATTTTCTGTAATTAACTTGTGGAATTTTGTATTTTCTGTTAATTAGTGTAATTTATTTGTAATTTGTTGGTCTAATTTTTTGGTGTAATTTGTTGGTGTAATTAGTGTAATTTAGTATTAATTTGTTGGTGTAGTTAGTGTAATTTGAAATTGTAATTTGTTGTCAATTTTGTAAATTTTTTCTGTCAATTTGTAATTTTTCTATTTTAAAAATCTGAAAATTTTAATTTTTTAAAATTCTGAAAATTTTCAAAATATTTAAAATCTGCCATTTTGAATTTTTTTTAATAAATCTGGAATTTTGAATTTTTTAAAAATCTGGAAATTTGAATTTTTTAACATCTGGAAATTTGAATTTTTTAAAATCTGGTATTTTTAATTTTTCAAAAATCTGGAATTTTTAATTTTTAAAAATCTTGAAAATTTAAAATATTTTAAAATCTGCAATTTTGAATTTTTTAAAAAATCTGGATTTTGATTTTTTTATAAATCTGAAAATTTGAATTTTTTTAAAAAAATCTGGTATTTTTAATTTTTCAAAAATCTGGAAATTTAAAATATTTAGAATCTGGAATTTTTAATTTTTTTAAAAATCTGGAATTTTTAATTTTTTAAAAATCTGAAAATTTAAAATATTTAAAAATCTGAAATTTTGAATTTTTTTAAAAAATCTGGAAATTTGAATTTTTTAAAATCTGGGATTTTGAATTTTTTAAAATCTGGAACTTTTAATTTTTTAAAAATCTGAAATTTTTAATTTTTCAATAAATTCAATGATTAAAGATATGATAATTTGAAGGAATCAGTGCAATTTTAGGGTAAAATTATGGTATTTAGTATAAATATGTACAGTTGTAGAATTTAGTTTGCATATATATTAATACATTAGAAAATCTTCATTATTGAAATAAATTCATACTTATGTGTATTTTTTAGATAATGTCTGGTTGGGATTTTCCACCTCAAGGAGGTGGACGTGGTCGTGGTCGTGGCCGCGGTCGCGGCGAACCGGCTATACCGCCGGCCGGTGTTGCTTCCTAGGATGGGGAAGCAGTTTTTCCGACCACCACCACCACCAGCAGAGCAGGCACCAGCACCACCTACGCCGGTAGATCCGGCACTCGCACCACCTGCGTCGGATCAGCAGCCTGGTGCGTCTACCGCTGCGCCGGGTCAGCAGCCCGGACCATCCACTACTACACCGGCGGTCGATCCGGCCCGTCCATGGGCTGCCCCACCCCACCACCCCATCGGCCCCACCACTCCCACCATCATCCGCGCGCCAGTACATCACACTCGCCGATGCGAGGTACAATTTATGTTTTTAATTTTTTTTTTTGTAATTTAAATTAATATTTTTATGACAGACTAATTATTTTGTAATTTCAGTCGTGATCGGAAGATCCACGAGCGCATGTACGCGGTCGTGCAAGGACACTATCCCCATCCTTGGGGCAGTTTGCGCAAGGTGCCGCCAGAGCACCAGCATTTCTGGTTTGAGAGTCTGAAGGTAAGAGCAATTAATTTTTGTTTTTAAATATTTTAACAATCTAAGTTAAAAAATATTTATATATATTTTTTTAATACAGATGACGTACTGGTGGGACGTTGACGACGAGTCGATGTTCAAGATCTTCCATGTCTTGGTGGGGAAGTTCCTGAGGAAGAAGTTCGTCCTCGCCAGACAGTCGCTGCAGAAGCCTCTATGGCTGGCAAACGAGGTGTGGCGGCAGCTCCTCCTGTACTGGGATTCCCCGGAGTTCCAGAAGGAGTGCGAGAAGAACAAGGCGAACCGAAACGCCAACCCAGCCGCATCCACTATTGTGTACCGCGGGGGATCTGTCTCCGTCGGTATGCACAAGCGAAAAATGGTAAGATATCTAATGCTATTTCAATTATTTATTACTATCAAATTAAAATTGTAATAACTGTTTCCCATTTCTTTTTACAGGAGGAGTAGCTCGACCGGCCAGTGAAGCAGATGGAGTTATTCTCCAGATCTACAAGAAGAAGGCCGACGGCCGCTGGAGTGGGTCGAGGGGCAGCGGAGGTGGCGTAAGTGTAATTAAAACATTCTAATTTTTTTTAAATATTTAAAAATTTTCTAATTTATTGTAATTATTTTTGTAAGAGATGTTCCAGAAGATGATGGAGGATCATCAGTCTCAGGCCCCTGAGGATCCTGCTTCCGAATCAGAGGGCTTGGTGGCGCAGATCGAGCAGCAAATGTGGCGTGGGGGGCAAGAACAAGGGCCGGTATTTGGTCTTGGTTCTGAGGCCCTCGGGCTCAGCCAGACCTTTACCTCGCCATCGCCACTGCCACCGCCCGCGCCAGAGCCAGCGCCTTCGTCAAACATGGAGAGTTGGTTGTGCCGCCTCGAGGAGATGATGACGGACCTGATGGACATGGCGAAGGACATGCAGACCAGTCGCTCCGGCGCCGGCCCATCACGGCCTCCTAGAGACCACACCCGTCCAGACATTGACGAGATAGACGAGGCCGATGGGGACGAACACTAAATTATGTATTTTTTTTTATTTTTTATAATCAAATCGGATAATATTCGTATTTAAATATAATTTTTATTTCTAAATTATGCATTTTTTCATATTTAAATATTAATTATCTAATCAAATTATTATTATTAATTTAATTTATATTTAAATGATAAAAACTATTAATATAAAAAAACTTCATCATTTAGGAACGGTACCTGAGACGGACAGTAACCGCAACTTACCTTTCCTATATTTGACTTTTTCGAAAGACTTACCGTTCCCAATACCGATGAAAAAACCATTCCAACTCTACACGTTAACCGTTCCTAATGACGGAACCTACCGTGCCTAATTGTATTCCAAAATCAATCCTTTCGTGGTTAGGCTTTCGTTCTAAAGACAATACCAACAACCGGTCCAAAAGTTATTCCAAAGTTTGAGTGCAAACACCGTTCTAAAAAAGTCGCGATAAAATATATTCCAGTTATCGGTTCCTAATCTCGACAACCAATCGTTCCTATATGTATTCCAGACACCATGCTAAATTTTATCTACAATATAATTGGATTGTTCGAAACAATGTTCTACATACCGTTCCTAATTGCACGATTTATTTTCGATGCTACCGTTCCTAATGTTTATAAAGTATTCCAAATGCAAAAAAATCAAAAAATTATACGTACAAAGGTAATTAGGAACGGTAGAACCAAATAGTGCCAAACACCGTTCCCAAATAGGAACGGTAATCTCGTTATCGTTCCTAATAATTAGGATCGCCTCTTATTACCACGGATAGCCTCCCGTTTCTCAACCGTTTCTAATTGCAGTCCAAAATGTTCAAATGAAGTATTTACCGTTCCAAATAATAAAAAAACCGTTCCTGGTACCGTCCCAATCCCCGCTTTTTTTTTTTTTTTTTGTAGTGATATGGCAATAATAAATAATCAAAATGACATAAATTGCAAACACAAGTATTGCAATAATCAATAATCGACATGGCATAAATTGCAATTATAAATGCAATAATAAATAATCAACGTGTCATAAATTGCAATCACAAATATTGCAATAAATAAATATACATTATTTTCTAAGTCATGCTCCAATTTTCTACAATACAAAAAAGGAGAAAATATAAATATTTAGACTTAGAAAAAAAAAAACTAATCTTTTCAACAACCCGAAAATGTCGCCCCATCAAATATAAATTTTAAATATATATATATATATATATATTTTATTGAGAAAATGGATTTTCAAAAAAACTGGAAAAAAATTGCAGCCAAACAAAGCCTTAGCCGCGAGCCAGCCATAAGCTAGCCATGAACAACAAGCTCGGCTCAGCTCAGCTCGGCTCGGCTCGGCTCACAAGCCAACCAAGAGGCATTAAACTCTACACCCAGTTGGCGCCAAGTCAACGCCTAGTTGGTGCCGAATCAGTGCCCAATTGGCGCCTAGTCAGCCATCATGGGACCCTCACCCAATTGGCGCAACATCAGCAACCAGTCAGCACGTCTCCGGCGCCGGCGACGCATTTCCGGCGACTCCGCCAGCCAATTTCCGATGATCGTATATTTTCCGGCAAAAATTTAAAAAATTCATGTCTAATTCAATTTAAATCCATTTTCAATGATTTAAACACCGTTTCGAACCTTTTTTCATGCTCCACAATATAGCATAAAAATACTTTTAATGAAAAATACATAATCAGGTTCGATTTTCTACTCAAAGAAAATAAATTTGAAAACTAGGGTTTGATTTTTCTCACAAACCACCCATCCAATTTTCACCAAATTTTAACCATATGATCTCCACAAATAGATCTACATGTGGTGAAAAAATCAACAAAAAAACTCATACTTTCATGGTAAAAATGAATTTTTTCAAAAAAACAAGCATACAAATAACTTTCGCAATTAATCAGGCAAATCAAACGAGACTAAGCCGTAGTGGATCTGATACCACTGTTGGAAAATAGCAATGGTTAATACATAAATTGAATATTCTCGCATAGAATATGTAATCTCTAGGTGCATTTTATATAATTAATATACACATTAGCACACAATCGTGTATTGGTTAAACCTGTAGCAGCGGAAGGTATTTCGATCCATGTATCTGGATCTGGCTCGTTTACAAGCTCATGCCTCGATTGGATCACGAACACATCATCTTGCTCGTTCTTGAAGATTTCCGCACGTACATCTTCACGATCCCCACAAACATCTTCAAGATCACCCCACGTCGAACCTTACTCCAAATATTGAAGAGTCCACGAACTCGTCTTGCTCGCCTCGGTGGATTACTACCAGAGTAAGCCATTCATTTACACACCTTAAACCCTCGGAGACTTTGGTGATTCTTCAAAAGAGAATAGAAAGAGTTATTTGCGTGAGGCTTTGAGAGAATATACATCGAATGGAATTTTCCATATGGTTCCATAGAAGCACCCTATATATAAAGTGTATACAAGAGGAGTTCAATCCCAATATAAAGTCTAGGAGACTACAAACTCTTTATACAAGAGGAGTCCTCCTTAACCATAAGTTTAGGAGACATCAAACTCTTGCAATATGTATGTATATTTAACATACAACAAATGTAATGCATGTATATTACATTTTTTGTAGTTCAAACTAAGGAATAAATGAGAAATATGACGATGATACCAAAATTCTTATAATACTAATGTCTAGTTATTGTGGTACACAATACTTGCGTGCATACAATCAGGTCGACACGATAGAATCATTACATGATTAAAAGTGGAGCAAATTATAAATATGGGTGAAAGTTGGGCGCAAACATGATAGTAGATTGTCGGTTAAAAAAGTGACGTGCACCATTTAAAATAAATAAATAATTATATTATTATAGATATTCAATGGTATAATTGATATGACAAAATTTGATATTGCAATGTTACAAACCACCATTTATGAGTGATGAGTGACTTTCTTTTTTATATTAGTATTGATAGATTATCTGTCTTAACCACAATAAATCCAAATCCCAAGCAGGTCATATTATTAACTAAACAAATAAACCCATACTTATGTATTATTGGAGAGTTACTTTAAAAACAATTCTTGAATATCTATAACACATAAAAATAATTACAAAAATAGGTTATTATTACAATATAATTGATATACTAGTAGAAAAGTAGCATAGGACAATATTTTTGTGAAATATTCTATTATTTTCAACAAAAAATTAAATAAAATTTTAGATAACGTAAGTCATAGATGCATGTATTTTTTGAGTTTAGTAAGTGAACTTCCATCTCCGACATTATCGAAATCCACCAATCTCCTTGCCTTTCTAGGGAAATTCATCTTTCAAATTTTTTCATAAACTAATTGATTAGAAACATTGGAACCTCGAAGTGTTTCTCCCTCACCACTATAAATATCAATGGGAATAAATGCAATCTATTCCATTTGATATGAGAAATGGGTAAAAAAATTCCTATGAAAAAAGAATAGTAAATTATCTACTGTGTTTTGAGAAAAATAAAGCAAATTACCCACTATTTAAAAACCGTTGTCGGGGGAGTCATTTGCTTCATTTTCCAAAATACAAGGGATAATTTGCTAAAAAATTTTCATAGGATTTTTTTTGCTCATTGGTGATATCGGGGGGGGGGGGGGGGTGGTAATGGCATTTCACCCAATATCAACGTGAGAAATTCATGTTCGGGGTACATATATAATGTTTATCAGGATTGGCATTTGTTAATCTTTGTCACTTGCACCTCTCTTTTTCATACATCACTCCATTTTTGCTAGAATATGAGTTGCTCGATTATGGAGTCATTTAGCTTGTCGATAATAGGATATTACACTACTCAAATTCCACCCAGTAAATACGTGTAATAATTTTCTTCATACCATATTCTTATCCTATCTGGACAATACCTGTTGGATCTTACCTAAATTATACTAAAAAAGATTGGGTAAGGTCTGGACCTTATCCATTAATTTTTGTATTTTATTTTCCCTTTTTTTCCCCTTTCATGAAATACTGGATTAGCCATTATATGAATTGTAGCTTAATTATCACAAAGAAAGGGACTTTGTGTGCCCATTGCAACCTTCAAGTCTTGAAGTAAGTTATATACCTATGTCAATTCACAAGTTATTGATCCCATGCTCTTGTCTTCAACTTCTGTCGTTGATCTTGAGACTGTATTGTGCTTCTTTGTCTTCTAAGAGATCATGCTAAACCTAAAAAGATACAAAACTAGTGAGGGAACGTCTAGTGTCCTTACAAGATGCCCAATCAGCATAACAGTAAGCCTTCAAATCTGTGTGTTGTTCCAAGAAATTTGTATAACTAAAATCGGTACCCTCCACTCCAATGGGTATGCCCTGAATCTCCAATACGAGACATGCAAAATACACAATCGTTGGTACCCCCCGGTGATAGCCCTCAAATGCTTAAGTCAGTCCATGGTAGGAGAAGATGAAGAAGATAATAAGAGGGAGAGTGGGGAGTCTGAGCTTATACCTGATATATGGAGGACCAATATATATATAAAGGGGGGGGGGGGCATCATATTTGTACTATATGAATCTTTATGACAGACAAGGATGAATGTCCTTTTCACTAAGTACAGAGGTCTTTCCCAGAAACCTTGGTACTTAGGCAATTTTACCATGTCCTTTTCACTAAGTATGAAGGTCTCCTAGAGACCTTGGTACTTCGGCAGTTTTTACAGTAACTTAGGCACAACATCTAGACCTTAAATATGTTCTGCAGGAGGTCTCTTGGGATCCCTTAATAATATAAACGGATAAAGGTCCTAGGTCAACAGAGGAAGGTACGAAGGTTTCCGTTGGATACCTTTGGTACTTAGAATATTATATTATCGTAAATGAGTCTGCTGGGAGACCTTCGTTAAGGGTATACCTAAGATCTTCCGTAGTACCATGCTTCAAGTAATCATAAATAAGGTCCTCTCGACTGCTTCTGAAGATCTCTAATGACTTGTTATAAATATCCCAGAATGTTGTGGTATCTCTGAAAGAAAAAAACAATTATTTATTCACGGTCCCCTTGAGATATCTTAGTGAGTGAATGGTTGCATACTAATGTTGTTTGCAAGGGTATTGTAAAAACTGGCTAAGTTGTTGTGATGCATGTAAAATATCTGGCCTAGAACACCCCAAATATATCAATCTCGCAGTCACTCTTCTATTACCTTCTGGACTAGGTAGAACATTCCCTACATCAACTGCAAATTTAATTCCTGCGGGCAATGGTGTTGTAGCTATTTTGGTATGAAAAAGTACAGTATCTCTGATAATATCTTTAATATATTTTGACTGTATGATTACAATTCCTTGTGGGGATTTAGCTATTTCCAAACCAAGGAACATTTTGCAACTTTGTGGTCATTAACGGTGAAAAGACTGTCCAAATGCTTCTTTACCTCATGGACCAAGTCTTCTGAAGGTCTTGTAAGAAGAATGTCATCAACATAGATAAGTAAAACTATCAAACTTATGGAAGTACCTTTGGTAAAAATACAGTGATCATGCTTGGATTGAGTAAAGCCAAAGGATTCTAGCTTTCTAGTGAATTCTTGGTTCCATTGCATTGAAGATTGCTTCAGTGGGTCTTGGTTCCATTGCATTGAAGCTTGCTTCAGGCCATACTGTGATCTTTTGAGTTTGCAAACGTGCCCTGCTGGTACTTCATACCCTTCTGGTGGCAGAATGTATATTTCTTCATCCAGAAAACCATGCAAGAATGCAATGTTGATATCTAATTGGTCTATGCGCCAATTAAAGGAATTGTTCATCTACCTTGAGTTTCATCTTAGGCTAAAACTTATTTACCCCCTATGTTTTTTTCGAAAAAACTGAAAGCCCCCCTGTATTTTCAAAATAAGGAACCCCGCCCCCCTCCATTGAAACACCTCTTCCGTTAGAAACTAATGGAAGGTGTAAGAAACACGCGAGTGGTGTGATTTGGGGAGTGTTTTAGCATCCTTGCACCATTGTTTGGGATGTTCTTTACTAAAATGCGCTGACTGTGGCTATATAATAACCTTGGGCATTTTTTACTTGTTTTTAGCTTGTTTTGGGTGAATTTCTTTTTTCGCATTTTGATCTCTCTATAAAATTAAAAATTTATTTAAAAGTAGGAAAAGTATATAAATTTTTTAAAATTTATAATTTAAATTAAAAATTAAATTATAATCACAATACAAAGATTAATATACTAAATTCATTTTTAGTATTTAAATATCTTAACAAATATAAATGTTACTTAGTTATAAATATTATACATTATTAACTATTTAAATTATTATTTGATTAAAAATATTAAGTAAATTTTATTTAAATTTTAATTACTCTTATATTTGAAAATGAAAAAAATGATACTTTCCTTTAACTTGTTTAAAATTTTTGAAAATGTTTAAGTGAATTATTTAAAAATATAATTAATTAAATATTTGGTCATTTTTAATTTAAAGTTTAGAAACTAAAAAATATAAAAAATATAATTATAAAATATTAACCTCTCCCAACCCCCTCGCCCCATACAGAATGGGGCGACGATGAATTTTGGCAATGTCGTTGGGTCTATGCCGGGCGACCACCGTCCCCCAGCGCAGATATGAACGCCGACGACTTCTGTGCATGCGGCCGCTGGGGGTGGGGGTGGGGGGAGGTTAATTTTTTTAAATTTAATTTTTAAAAAATATGTTTTTATAATATATATTTAAAATTAATTAAATATTAATACTTGATTTTTTTTTATTTATAAATTTAAGATTTACGGTTTAGATTAATTGGTCAGATCCTATGACTCACATATAATCAATAAAGATTTATCTGTTATTAAAATAAAGAATAATATATAATAGATAATGGCAAATGACACTTTATGAAAAACTTGAAGCTGTTAGTTTCATTTAACGGAGATGGGCGATTGAGCTATGTTTAAGAGAACATAAGGAAATTTTTAGCCTATTTATAAAACATAAGGGGGTTTCCATCCGAGTTTTCAAAACACGGAGGGGTTTTATGCTATTTGGCCTCCATCTTATATATTCACCTACACCCTATTGCCTTTTCATCCTTGGGCAGGGAAACAACTCCAAGTTTGATTTTTCTCCAGGTCATCATACTTTCTTTTTGAAAGAAAAAGAGGGACGGGATCCACATCCCTTCTCGATAAAATTAAAATCATGTACATTATGTTTTGTACAATACACAAAAATCCTACTTTAATTCAAAGCCCAAAAAAAGATATACAAAATGTTGGGCCTTGCAAAAAATTCAGCCCAATGGAGAGCTTGTCAGCCAACCAAAAACAGTGGACTGCAGCCCATTCTATGAGTAAAAAATCCAGGGCATCAGTTTCTATGAGCATGGCTTTCATCCAATCTTCTTGCTTGCTGGCTTGATCATAGTTTTCAGATTCTTGCAAGTTAGAGAAAGAGGCTGCAAAACCAGCATGCTTATGATCAATGCAAGTAACTAATGGAGATGTGTGTTCTATGATATTGCGCACAAAACCTTGCATCCATGCGGGCTTGGTCATGACCATGGTTGTTCTTCTTAAGTTAGTAAGAGAATTTGCAGCTTCAGTGATTAAAGGATCTATATGTACCAAATCCATAGGATCTAAATTAATTTTATGAGTGGGCAATGTGTCCTGACTACAATCAGTAATAGAAAGAAAGCAGACGACAGGGTCAAGTTTCTTTCAAGAATAAGAAAAGTTATTCTTATGAAACACCACATCTTAGGACACTATAACTCTATGTTTATCTAAATCAAAGAGTCTATATCCCTTTTGGCCATGTTCATAGCCAAGGAATACACATTTTGTAGTCCGAGTGTCAAATTTAGATCTTTGTGGTAAAGTGTTGGTTGCAAAGTATAGACAACCAAAAGTTCTTAAATAGGAATACTTAGCTAGTTTCTTATATAACATCTCATAAGGTGTTTTCCAATTCAACATAGGAGAAGGAGCCTATTTATAATATATGTGGTTGTGAGAATGGCCTCAGCCCAAAACATGCTAGGGAGACTAGACTCAAACATCAAGACTCTTGCTACTTGCAAGAGATGTTTATGCTTTCTCTCCACTACCCCATTTTGTTAGGGAGTGTAAGCACAAGACTTATGATATATAATTCATTTATTTCTGACACGATCTTAACATTTCTCATTAATAAACTCTATCCCATTGTTTGTTCTCACTGTCTTAATCCTTTTCCCAAAATGGGTGAGGAACATTTTATAAAAAGCACATAAGACAAGCACAACCCGTGATTTATGTTTCATTACAAATGTCCAAGTGCATGTACTATGATCATCTACAATAGTTAATATATATGTGCAATTTGATAATGAGTATTGGTTATATGGCATCCAGATATCCACATGAAAAAGATCAAATATATCATCAGAAGAGGTATCACTTGAAGGGAAAACAAGTTGTGTTGTTTTGCCTGTGGAGATATATCATAATGATTCAACTTAATTTTATTATTCTGTAATATTGAAATGTAATTCAATATATTTAAGGAGGCATGTCCCAAACGTTTATGCCAGACATTAGCATCTAAAGTATGTAGATTCATTCCTACATCTACTGATTGCCTCATACATTGGCTTATTGTTCTTTTTTGAAGAAGGTGTCATCTAGAACATATAACTTGCCTATCACCTTTCCTACAACCACAATTTGTTAGTCTTGTGGCCTTGCAAGATACATATGTTGGTGAAAAATTGAACCGTATGTTGGATGAGTTACACTGCTTGAATACTAACAACATATCTTAAAAAAGGTACATACGTTAGTCTAGTAAGTGTTGGAATTGGTGATTGTCAAGCCAATTGTTGGCTCATTGTTACTATTCCAAACATTTTTCAATAAAATGTTAGTATTAAGAATTTTTCTTTGGCCATCTCCATCTTATGCTTAATACAATATTTGTATCCATGTGGTTGAAGCCCTTTGATCATAATGCTATGGGGTTAGTTCGCACATATGATGGCGACCCTGAAACTAACCTCTATGGTTTGATCTAAAATGTTCTAATGAATTGGTCGAGATGGGGCACCAACCATGATTCCTTACAAACTTGCACTAAGTGATGCGTTCATATGATGATTGTTGCGTTTCATAGACAAAAATGTACGATGTCTATGCACTTTCATATAATGTACGACGTCTACGTCTACGCACTTTGGCTTGTAAATTAAGTAATTAGATGAATTAATTAGAGCTTATGTTTAATTAATAAATTAAGCATTATGGGCCTAAGCAAGAATGAATTCAATTAAATTGAAATTAATTGAATTTGTACTTGATCCAATTGAGAATTGAGATCACGCCCAAACCTAGCCCAAGCCCACAAGACAAATAAAGACAAGATTCAATGAATCTAGATAAAGCTTCATCTTTTGAAGATGAAATAGAAAATGTGTAACTTTGTTAAGGTTTATCTAGGTAGAAGGGACGTTAGGAGATGACAGGACAAAAGTTGTCTCACACTTGTTTGTGTCTATATTCATTGAATGTTGTCCAAGGTCTTGAATGATGAATTCATTTGATGTGAATAATTCATGAGAGAATAATGATGTTCATTTCACAAAGTTAGAAAGTCTAGCTCTCTCCATCACATCCTCTCTTTCTCTTGGTCAACACCTTATAATACATATGATGTATTTCTTTGCTAGAAGGTCTAGCCCTTGTACTGCTCCCTTTTCACTCGAAAAACAGAAGTGTTCTCTTGTTTTTCACTGTGGATCAATAGTTGATCCATCATAATTCTGTAAAACCTACTAGCATAGAGTTATAGGAGATTCTATCATATTGGTGTGGACTATCTTTAGAGGGAAGACACTTGTGTTCTTGCCGTAACCAGTGGCCCTAAGGGTTTCACCTTGTTGGAGGACTTGAAGCCATTTTATACCATTAGCTTAGAATTAAATCGTTCTTGAGAATGTCACATCCTCTACATTAACTGGAGTACACCAAAGGTTGATATTTCTAAACAATCAATTGACTCCTTTATGCATGAGATCCGCGTTGTAGTAGCAACGACGGACGATTTGATCGCTAATTGCAATATTCTATTGTAATTAAAAATTTAATTTCCGCCTCGTTTAACAACCCGGGCCTATATGAAACTAACAGTAAGGACCAATTGATTAGGAAGTAACACATTTCCTATATAACCAACATTATCCTTTGAACCACCAACCAAGGTTATGAATGAGCTAAATCATTTTTGCCTAATTTGTGGAAAGATGCAGCAGTGTTGGACCATATGTGAAGTTGCACCACTGTATATTATTCAAGAAATTAGTAAACCAAAAGTTTCATTTACAATAAACTTATCTACAAAAGCATCATCTTCGTCTAGGTCTGTGCTACTGGATTCTCTGGTTCCTTTCCCCTGATCATCCTCCTGAGACTTGATAAAGTCTGAAACTGTACGTTTCATCTACTACATTTTGAACTGACTATTCATTGAGACCTTCAGCCTCTGTGGTATTGAATGCCCTATTAGTACTTGCGGCCCTATTTTTCCTTTGCTCCACAAGGGCCTTATACTAGTCACGATAGACATGTGAAAGCATGTATCTCTTGAATGATTGATTTTCCCACAGTGTTCACAGACAAGGCCTTTATTGTCTGCAGGTCCTTTATTTTTTTGGAAATTCTTGAAGTTACTGAATTTTCTTGAGTCTAAGCCCTGTACCTGCATTGTCATATTCTACATTTCACTAGTAACACAAACACTGACTAAGCATTTATAGATTGACTGCTACTTGGTGAGGGATAAGTATAAAGCAGGGTTCTTTGCACCACAACATATCTCTACAAAGTTGCAGCTTGCATGTGTTTATCAAAAACATTCACAGATCCTCCATTCTTAAAAATTATGTCCAAGTTAGCCTTGGTTGACATGTCACCAGGTCCAACTTGATGGAGGATAAAGGAATAAAGCATTTTCAAAGAGACATTTTCAACTGAACGGATGCAGGAGTAATATTTCCAGCAGCTCGTTTAAAGTTGATTTTTTTATTCTAACACTTTCACACTGACTCACACTTCTCTTAAGTGGGCAAATGCATTTAACATTTTCTTGAGTCTAAGCCCTTTACCTACATTACCATATTCTGCATTGCACTAATAACATTAGCACTGACTTCCCTTTGTTTTTCTACTAGTAATACAATAGAGTAGGCTTTATTCACGCTGGGGAATGACTCCATCATGAGAATCTGGTTTCTCACATATCATTACAGTCACAAAGGCCCAGCAGGAACTGCATAAGTTGGTCTGACATATGTGATTTAGCCACTTCTTTAGAGGCTCCACAACTGCATTAGGGTACTGGAGCAAGCTATATCAATTCATCCAATAATTTCTTGATCTTGTTGTAATAGGCTGGAATCGACAAAGACCTTTGAGATACTAAAGCAATTTCCCCTTCGAAGTTAATAGATCAAAGGGCCATTGTTTTCTTCAAACTTGGCCTCCAACTCCAGCCACAATTCTCTTTGTTGTACTTGTGTAGAGAAAGATTCCACTATATCCTTTGATATTGAATTGAGAATCCATGATGTTGCCATGTTAGTTCTTGTTCATTGCTCAAATTCTTTATCATTTTCTATTGGTTTGGGGTTTTTTCTCATTAATAAAGCCAAGTTTCATCTTGGCACCCAAAACAATTTTAATCTAATGACTCTAGGACCAGTAACTACTGTTAGACTTGGTGACTGTCAAGCCAATTTTTGGCTCATTGTCAGTCATTTTAAACGATCTTTTTCAAGTTATTCGTGATTAGAAAAATTTTTTACGGAGTGTAGATGTAAGTCCCTAATAAAAACCAAAACTACACACAATCAAGAAGACTATAATACAATCAATTAAAGTAGGTGTGAACTTAGCTGCACATGAAAATTTAAAGAAACATACTAATTATTGTCTATGATAGGGTAATTTTCAAACTAATTAAAGCTAAGATATATAGTTTAATGAAAACAAGAAAATAAAATTGATGTTCCTGAATTTAGCAATTAGAGTAGGCCTAAACGATCTTTGGAGATGGCTCATGTAGCCCAAGAAGTTCCAGCCTGAATTATCCAAAGAAAAGCTCAAGAGAGATAGCTCAACCCAGGTGGAGCTGAAGCATGTACATGACACATGGCGACTCTCCATGAGGTTATGTGGAGCGATAAGATGCTGCCAACTTGCCCTAAGAGAATGGTTGCGGATAAACAATCACGTCAACTAATTTTCACTAAATTACATATTGCCTCATTGAGGATTCATGTAAACCTTGTAAGAAAATGCCTAAAAGTCACATCTTTATAAATCGATGCCTGTCAAACAATGTTTTAAAACTTGGATCGGATACCGAACCAGACAAGTTACTGGGTTTCTGGTCCGATCGATTGGAATGAATGAAAAAATTAGTTGGCTCGAACCATACTATATGCATAGATATATACATCATATCAATATATTATATGTTAATTGACTAAACGAAAAGAAAATGTATTCAAATAAAAACTTTCAATAATTTGACGTAAATTCAATAACTTTTCAATAAAATTTAAATAGAAGAGGGAAAATCGCATTTTTGGTCCCATATCTTAGGGCCATTTTTGATTTGGTCCCATTTGTTACGTTTGTATCACATTTAGTCCCATTTCTTCCGTTTTTTCTCACTTTTGGTCCCAAACGGAATTTTCCGTTGACGATTTAACGGAGCCGTTAATTTTGCTCCTGTGCAAGACTCTGCCACTATTTTGAGGGGGAAAAAACTTGCCAAATTATCCACTATTTTGCTCCTGTGCAAGACAATGCAGAAAAGGCTTGGCAAAAACACAACTTCAATAATTTCACCAAAATATCCATTTCTATTGATTGCTGTTGTTTTGCAAATTCAACAGTAGGGCTATTACACCACCAAAATAATTTGAGTTTCAATCTCCAAAAACTTGAGTTTCAAGCTCAAAAGTTGTCTGCCAAAAACACACTAAACTGAAGGTGTATTACAATTTTTTTCCCTTTCCATCAAGTTCCTTTCTTACCTTATTTGCAACTTTTCTCCTCGCATTGAGTGCATCCTCCAAACCTTTCATCGTGACATATTTTTGGCCGTCCTTGTCAATGACCTTAAACGGGTGCTGAATGGGTGTCATCTTCTGCTTTGAAATTCCCAGTGGAACTCGAGGATGGCCTCTTGCAAAAGGAACTGGTGGTCGAATGGTAACCCCTCCTCTAGCTGGTGGTATTGGTGCAAGATTTGGAAGATTAGTAGTTGGCATCCTTCTAGGAGGGTTGAAATTAGATCGTACAGTAGTTGTAGCCTACAATGTGAATACAATTAGTTTCAATTCTCTATGAACCAAGAGTGAAATTTATAATAGAAATAATGGACTTACTTGTTGAGCTATCACATCATTAGAAATTGGGTTTGTACCTTGTAATCTAGTGCTTCTCCTAGCCTGCAGTGCAAGTGTAAAACATTAAAAAGGTTATTAAACCAATTGAATACTTCAATGGACTTAATAGGAATGCAGAAATAGTGAACTTACTGGTTGAGCTATCACTTAATTAGAAACTGGATTTACACCTTGTATTGGGTTTGCACCTTGTAGTCTAGTACTTCTCCTAGCCTGCAGTGCAAGTGTAAATATGGTTTTTTTTTTTCACAATTAAAAAGCTTATTAAACCAAATTGAATACTTACAGGTTGTTTCTCATTTGCAGCAGATTTTCTCTTCTTGGTTGGTCCACTTTGATTCTTCTACAACCTGTGTGGCCCTTTTAGATGGCAACCATCTACCCCAATGATTCTTCTACAACCTGCAAGGTACCCATCTTTCAGCCCCTTGAAACAAGCATAAAATTTTCCAAAAACAGGCCTCTCACCATCACCATTTATTGCCACAGACACAATGACAGTGGACCCTGGGTTGGAATTCCTAAGTTCTTCAACATAATCCCACATTTTTCCATATTGATCATTAGAAGAACCCTCAATTTTTGCTAAAGCCTTCCACTTTGCTCTGTATGCTTGGTTTATGGAGACATTCACTCTAATCTCCTTAATTACATCCTGCCTCCACCCCTTTATATTTCTACCAGGATAAGTTCTAAATGCATTTTCAAATTTCTCCCCAAGCCAAGATGAAGTGCACTGTTTCACATGATATGCCCTACCACAAGTATGTTTTGAGTGGTACTCCCTTATCTGGAATGAATTGGTACTCCCCACAGCCAGAGCATTGATCCTCCAGTCACAGCCTTCCTCCACACATTTTGCATATATTCTTCTCTTCTCATTTTTTGTTATTTTCACATTTCTCCTAGTTTTAACAGCATGTGATTGAACTGCAACTCTAAACTCATTCTTAGAACTAAACATCATTCCAAGATCAAACTGGGGATCATATATGTCACTTTGACTAAACACTCTACATTTCCCATCATTTTCTGCATCAGAATCCCTACCACTATCAAAGTTTGAAGAATCTGAAACTATATCCACCCCCTGTCCCTCCCCTTCTTCTTCACTACTCTCACCATTTTCCTCATCTCCATTTTTCTCATCATTTTCTTCATCCCCATCTCCATTCAGACTACCTAACCCCACTTCCTCAACCACAGTCTCAAATAATTGGGAAACACCCTCCAAACTCTCATCAACATCAAAATCACTATATGCAAATTGTGAATTTTCAGAGTAATCCCCACCACCAGCATTAGAAGGCCCCCCTTCCCCACCTTCAGCATCACTCAGCATCAAATGGTCTAAATATATGTCAACCTCCCTATCATCCTCATGCATAAGACATAGGTTCAAAATGTGATGACTTTCTGTGAATAAAACAAACCTGTTTTCCTCATACTTGTAATACCTTTTAAACCCCAAATAACCTAACCCCTCACACAATTTATCTAGGTACTCAAAACCTATCATGTTTAGATCCACATGGTCAAATTTACTGACTTTGCCCCCTACATATTGAGGTAGGTTAACATTAAAAACTCCCCCATGGTGAATGCTTAATGTAACCGCAGGGTCAAGGAAATCTGTAAAAATTTAAGAACCAAAAACAAAAAATCCAAAAAAAAAGGAAAAAGCCAAATCAGATTCAAGACAATAAAAAAAACTTAAACAACACAGAAAAGCATGCAACATGAAAGCACACTAATATATTCAATACGACAGTCAACACAAACAAATAATATGCCCCACAAACCCTTATGTATAAAGCAGAATCCAGTGGGGACCAAAAATCCGCTATTCAGCCGATCAAAGCCAAAAAAAAAAAAAAAAAATCAACATGAAAGTATATTAAATTAACCCACATGTTCTCTGTCCCCCATTTGTCTCCATTCAACCAAACAACAAAACCCCTACACCACAAGTCCATATCACAACATAAATAAAAACAAATCAAAAAAAAAAAAAACATGCACAAGCAAATAAACTACAACAATCTTCTCTTTTATACTAAAAAAAATCATATTCAGAAACCCACAATACTAAAATAAGTAAACTTCACTTACGGTACGATGGAGGGGGCAAATCGTTCAGCGACTCGTCTCGTAAAGCCATTCCCCCGCTTCCTCCTTCAATCTGTAGCACTTAATCCACATTTTCTTCTTCGACTTCTTCGATTTGCTGAGGTTGTATAGTGTGATTTGGGTTGGGTTTAATTTTAGGGATTTTGATTTTGAGAGAAAAGTGTGGTGAGGGTTTCTGATTTTGGGGAAAATTTTCACCAAGGACGATTGAGTGAGATGGTGGAGAGAACACGTGAGTTTCACGTGTTCATTTTTCCCCCCAAAATCAGACGTTTAACGGCCACGCGTGTGGCACGTGATTTCACCGTTAACAATTTAACGGAAAATTCCGTTTGGGACCAAAAGTGAGAAAAATCGAAAGAAATGAGACTAAATGTGATACAAACATAACAAATAGGACCAAATCAAAAATGACCCTAAGATATGGGACCAAAAAATGCGATTTTCCCAAATAGAAGAATACAAAAATAAATTCAACAATCTACAAAATGAATACAAATATACAATTTACAAAAATAGTATATAAAATAGTTAATTTATTCTCCATAATTTATAAAATAAATAATTTAATATATCATCTTGTTAAAAACTGACAATCATCTTTTTTTTAAAAAAATTAAAAATTAAAAACACTAGTTTACCAAACCCCAACCCAATCTTCACTTCTTGGCCCAATTTAGAAAATCCAAACCCATTTCCATTCAACTATTTTGTTTGAGATTTGAGGGTTTGTTAACTTTGTTTCATCTTCCCATGTGATGCGGTCGCCGCCGTAATGAGAGCGATTTCCAACCAAACAACATCAACTCTCCAGCATCTGCTGCAGCAACTGGGAGCGAATGGCCAGCCCAGCGACCATAGTGAGTGCCTAGGTGAAGGGAGGTCACTGTTGTTCACACTTTTTTTTTTTTTTAAAAAAAAAAACTTAAACTTATTTGACCGAATTTTGCCAATTTCATCGGTTTTGCTTGGGTTTGATCGGTTCATTCCGAATATGACCATCCCAGCTTTTATACCCCTAACTGAACCGGCTGCAGGTTCAGTTTTCGATCGAACCGATCGATTCGATCCGAATTTAAAATTATTGCTGTCAAATAACTAGTTTGCAAAATATATTATAGAAATTAATGATTTAATGCTCAACAGTTCAAACAAATATTACAATTTGGTTACGTAAAGGACATAATTCTCTAGCAAAAAGGTGTTGTAAAAAATGGTCAAATTCAATTAATTTCTTTTTTCCCTTATATGGAAGAGTGATATTAGAGTATCACATCCAAATTCGACATGGAAATAGGTATGTACAATTAAGAGGATGGCGTAAATTTTAAGGCATTTAAATATAATCTTTTTATCTAATAATGAGTGATTTATAATTAGAAAAAATACTAGGAATCTAAATATAAGTTACCAACACAATCCAATCAATTAAAGTAGGTATGAACATAATTGTACATGAATATTAAAAGAAAACATGCTAAGTCATGTCTATCATGTGGTAATTTTCATAACCTAATTAAAGCTAAATTACATGTTTAATAAGGAAATGAGAACAAAGTCATCAAGAATCATATTTGAATATGTAATTAATTAACTCGACCATATAATATTAATACCACTCATTAATTGCTACATCAAAGACAACAAATTGTAGGGCATCATGACATGCTACATTCACATGTGATATCAATAAGAGAAATAATTAATAATCGTGGGCCATTTCTTTGCAAATGTTAATGACAAAGTTTGCATAAGTGGTGTAGAATCAATCACAATCAAAAGTAAAGTAAATGTTGACATAAGAACTATGTTTAGTTCATATATTAGGTAAACTTTTGTAGCCAAGAAAAAAAAAAAAAAACCATCAATTTTTGTTGCACAACAATTAGTGGTTGAGAGCGGATGTTATTATACCTACAATATGGTTTGAATTCTTGCTAAAGTATTTGGTTGGGCTAAATATATAATCTAACTTGTGTGTTGATTTTGACGTTGCTAGATTTTAATTTTTGACGACAGTAAGTTAGCTATAAGGACCTTGATCGGCACATATTCTGCATACACATTCCTCCTTAACGGATTCGTGGGAAATGCCAATATCTCAAATAAAAGAATTTTTTTATAGTAAAATAATGTCTATAGGTAATATGATAAATAAAAATAAAATGGGTAATTTTTTTCCTTTTTAGCCTTATACGTATATTTTTCCGCCCAATCTTGGACAAAAAAAAAAAAATTGGGCGTTGGAGGGGCTACATATATATCTAGTTTAATTAATTTCTTTTCATTTATTTTCTGTAACCAAATATTTGTTTTTTATATATTTCTTTGTACTTTAATTTTTTTATACATTTATTTATCTCTCAAACCAAACAAGCTCTTAATCCGAATTCAACCCATGACGTTTTATTCGGACGATTTTTTGAATGATAAATGAATCTTAAGACGTATATGGAGTTCTTTTCCTTTTAAATCTGAAGGCTTCCTTCCTTTAATATTTTTTCATTCATTTTTGTGTGTATAAATATGAAAGTTTTTTGTGCATATTTCATCTATGCCCATAAATAATATATAAATATAATATTCTTAAACCAGTTAATAATATAATAATTTATACTTTTAATATATAAAAGTAATGAATAATGCATATAACTTTTAATTTCTAAAAAAAACCTAAAATATGTACAAATAAGATTAAAAAATAATTATCTATATATAGTTAATGGTATTATTTCTCATATTTAACAATTATGGTATTATTGTTCTTAAAAATGGCATTCTTTAACAGTTTTAAAAAGAAATATGACTAGACCATTAAAAGTACTTCATGTACAATAATTAAACATAAATTTATTCATTAAATTGTTTCGTATTCAAAAAGTAATAATAAGCATGGAGTTGTTTAAAATTTTTGGCTTAAATTAAATCCATTCAAGTAGGACACTACCTGCACTTGTTGTGCAGCGGGATAGGAGGACCTTGGCCATGTGCTGGTATATCTCATGCTCCTTGGCGAGGTTGGTTTGGGCATTGTCCAATCTGCCGTGGACGCTTATTTATCAGGGCTGGGAAGATAACGACCTGTGGTTGAGAGGAATCTGCTAGGGCCTGAACGCACAATAATTTTCTTACTTTCTACTTATCTACTGGACACTATAAAAATGCCAAAATGACTGTATTTTCAAAGGGAAGGACATGCAAACTCTTGAAATGGTTGCTATGGCATGAAGGTATATTGAGATTGAGATGCAACAAGCCGATATGGGACGCCGACGGGTCTAGGGATAGTTTAAATGTTTTCTTTTCTTTTTTTCCTTGAGCTTTGCTTTCGTTTTTTTTATAATGTTATCTGATTTTGCTCATCAATAAATTTTATCTTTTATTCTCGAAAAAAAAGAGAAGCAGAAATTGTTTCTTTTTATTTTATTTTCAACAATAAATTAATTAATACTTATTTTAAGCATTTGCAAACGGCCTTTAAGCTGTGGAGAAGAAAAAAGTAAGTTAAACGTGAATTTTTTTAAAATTAAAGTATTTGAAAAAATAACTTAATATTTATAATTTTATTAATAAATCACTTAACTTAATCAACTAATTTTCAATGATAAATTAATAAACACTTATTTTAAATATTTGTAAATACTTCATAAATCCAAAAAACGAAAAAAAAAGAGACAACAGTTACTAAAATACCGCCTCTCATCCTATAAAGTCGCCGTCAAGACACGCAACTGTATTCACTGTACCACTGCACCGAATTCTCCCACATAACTTCAATCGCATTTCTCCCAACGTTCGAAAAATCCGAACCCTGCTTCCGTTGAGATTACATATTCTCTGATTATCCGCTTTTATTTCCCCACTCACCCTCCTCCCCGCCTTCTGCCACGCGCCGCCTCTCAGCCGCCCCTTTCAGCACCAAAAAGAGATCTGAATACTAAAAGGAAAAAGTAGGACGAAGTTGCTAGGAAAAAGTTCCAAGCTTTATTTATGAATTGTGCAATAACTTTGCTGAGCCGCAGTAGAAAGGGATATAGTTGTGTTGCCGGTGAGGGGAAGAATGGGCGGGGTGACGTCATCGATTGCTGCTAAGTTCGCCTTCTTTCCGCCGAACCCTCCGTCGTACACGGTGGTGGCAGAGGAGTCGCGCGGCGGAGCTCTCTGCATACCGGAGGTGCGGCCGAGGCAGGATGTTGACGTTTTGAAGCTGAGGACGCGCCGGGGAAACGACGTCGTGGCGGTGCATATCAGTCACCCCAAGGCCACGGCTACACTGCTCTACTCCCACGGTAACGCCGCCGATTTAGGTCAGATGTATGAGCTATTCGTTGAGATTACCCTTCGGCTCCGCGTCAATCTGATGGGGTAATTTCCGATTTGTTTATAGTGTTAGTTTTGCTAATAATTTGCAAAAGCTTGAAAAGAATAGTAAACGAGAAACTTTCTTGTTCCGGGGCTGTGGATTTTGCTCATTTATTTATAACTATTTCAGAAACTTCTAATACTTTGAGTGAATTTATCGAGACTGCTTTCCACGTCCTGTGGAATGCTTATGTCTTAACAAAACACTGAAGCAGTAGCTGGCGGGATGTACTTAGAATGCGCCATTAACTTTTAACACTGTTTGATACAAAATACTTCAAGAAGTTTATGTTTAGGAGTACTCTCAGAAGTTGGAAACCAACAAATATATCCGTGATGGTTGTCATAGAACTAATCTTCTGATTTTGTAATTGCAATATAGATTAATATTGAGTTCTGCAAACATTGGGAAGTTTGGCTTCCATTTAATAGGTTCTTTCTTGAAATAAGTTATCGATATGCCAGAGAAGAGTACTTTGAGTTTGAGATGTCTCTTTTAATAGTTTCGGGGGCTTAAATCTAATTGAGATGCCATTTTTTCTTACTGCAGTTGTTACTTCCCCTTATTTTTCTTGTTTGTAAATGATACCAGTTTGTGAAAAACCATCCTTTCTTTGAACTTCTATCTTCATTTCTAGTTTTATTGTCTTCTGGGTGTATGTTTTCGTTTGCTGATCTCTTTAATAATGTGAAACTAGAAAAAGATAAAAAATTGCTGGCTAGATAATATCACCTCACATGTGGATTTCTCCTTGAACTTCATTTCTATGCATCCTTTATCTAGGTTGTAGAAATTGACAGTTCAACTTTATCTGGTAATGTACTTTTCTTATGTGCTCATTTGTTTATCATCTCAGGTATGACTACTCAGGTTATGGGCAGTCCACTGGGAAGGTTAGATAACTGCTTTAAACTGCATTATATAAGTCTTTTGGCTCACTGGTTTGTCATCAATGGGACCCTTAGATTGTTATCATTCCTTTTGATTTAGTTCTTGTTGTGAAGTTGGGGGGATGTATTAATAGACAAATAGTATAACTTTGTTATTAATTGCACTGGTTCTTTTCTGCTAGATATGCTTGTCCTGTTTTCTATATCACAATAGTGAATGGCAAAATGTGCTATTTTTAGTGATCGTATGTTCTGCATGGAAGAATTAAATGGTCTCTTTTATGATAAGGTGCACATTCATTTGGGTTATTCCTGGAAGGAAATCATTCAATTCAGGATGGAGAGTATTGTTAAATAAGAGCATTATGGTTATGCAATACTTGTTTTACACTCTTAGCATACTATATTCAGATTTCTCAAAGGATTTTATGCATCAGTGCTGAATTTAAAGGTCACAACATTCAAATTTGAGTAAGTGATTGCTTAAGGATCAGGAAGCACGACCTCTTTCAAGAGTGTGTCGAGTCTACAACAACTAGCATGGCTCTTCTGGCATTTTTTTTTTTAAATGTCCTCTTAATAGGATGTCTTCCAGTGGCCTCAACATGCGTTTGACACTTGTAGAACATGAAAATGTCCAAACTCGATTCAGATATCATATACTGACACACCCTGGATTATAGGGAAATAGGCAAAGCACCCCTTTACCTTTCATTATTATTGACATCCTCTCACTTAAGTGGTCAGAAAGAGCAGAAAGACTTAATTCACCCTTTCGGCAACAACCAAAAAAAGAAAAAAAAAGAAAAAAACTAAAATGACTGTGTGGACTATTTTATTGTTCTACTTAAAATTTTCAAATTTAAAGTTTACCCACTTTTCTTTACTATCTTTTGTACACTATATATACATATATGTATAATGCACAGAGTACTATAATTAGATATTCTATCTAAACAAAAGTTAGTAAAACAGAAAATATCTATACATATGTTTTGGATAACTATATGAATATAACTTTTTAATTACTGTATATATATATGTAATTGGAATTTCAATTTTTCAAAATATTACATCGAGATCCATGAGCTGTTTGAAATATAAAATACCCCCACTCACAAGGAAGGGTATAATTGTTCAAAATAGTTGTCAAATTGTTCACCAAAAATTCAAGGCCGGGATTGGGTTTTCATTACTTTTTTGTGATGACATTGGCAATTTCCAGCCCAGAAAAGTCTGTCAAGGGGGCAGCGTTAGGCACTTTCAGTTCTAGGTTCGTTTAGTGTAATTATGAAAGATAGATTGGGTGGTTGACGTATTTTCACCATGTTCAAGGGGGTGTAGGCATAATTTCCTTAAATATTATACGTTAGATGGTTCTTGGATGGTGAAAGATGTTTGCATGACATTTTACTTTATTATCCAGCATGGTTATCATAATTTTAGTATCAATTATTTCCTTTTTCATAGTTAAGAAGCGATATATAAGTTTCTAAAAAATACATCTCGATGAATGTATTGTGATGAAACATCATTGTTAATGTGTGCCCAGTGAAACTACTCTCTCTGGTACTTTATCCTTTCATGCTTAAAGTTGAGAATTAGGGATAGGGCCTATGATTCACTTATAATGGAAAGGCACATCTACACAAGTAAAGACTTCCGGCCATTGTGTATCCTTGTTAAAGTTCAAATGCTAGCGTAGTCTGTAACTATAAAGATTGCTTCACAAGCTTTTGTCAAGATACTCTGGTGGGCTGGTGCCATGATGATCATTGCACTTCCTTTCTTTGTTTGTGGATTTATGTATAACAATATGAGACTATACACCCATTTTCACTATTGCATCTTCTGAATTACAGTGCTCTTCTCGCTAAGGAAAGCCCTGTAATCATTTTAATTTCATGGAGCACAGCAAAATCAATAAGTCACAATTTTATGAGTTGCAAATTACAAGAAACCATACAAGTTCAGCCGCATGGTAAAGATTTGCATGAGCACCACTTACCAATTCGTCACAATTGAAACTTTTATCTGGTCTGCATGAGTGTATGCATAGTATGGGAGAACAGACCACATTATGTTAACTGTTTCCTGTGTCTTTCATAAACTAAGGTTGGGTGGCAGTTTGCATATTTAGTTCTTTCCCCCTAGCCCAAAGATCATGTCACCAGTTAAGATAATTAGTTATATTAGTTCTTGGCCTTTGTCATGCCTCCTGATATGCCTGCGTCAATTTTTATGGCCAACTTAATCATATCATGAAGGGCTTCTGCTGATTATTTTTCCTGGGGAAGGTCCTTTGTGAAATTATAATAACAATGCAAATATGGTTAAAAGTTTAGTTAGTTATGTAGTAGTATTTTAGTTGTCCTATTACTATGAAAGATTTGTGAACCACTGACTTCGTATGTAAAAACCATACTGGTGTTTGTTATTGGATATACATTTTTGTTTATGAGAGAGGAATAAACACTTGATTTAAGGAATAACTGAAAACTTGGGACTGTATGGGTTGCTGCTTGTACTGTGACATTAGATGGAAAAAACGATATTCTGCGTAAAAGTCTTTTCATTCTTGTTCTTATTAAGGATCCTAGATAAACATATATCTTAATAGCTTATCAGGAAAGTTTTTACTTTCACCTCTAGTGCTTACATCATTGGATCCTGTCATAATATGACGCAACAATCCATTTTTCTTTGAAACAGCCGACTGAATATAATACATACGCAGACATTGATGCTGTATATAAATGCCTCAAGGAGCAGTATGGGGTTAAAGATGAAGAACTAATACTATATGGCCAGTCTGTTGGTAGTGGGCCCACCATCAATCTTGCATCACGTTTACCAAACCTGAGAGGTGTTGTTTTACATAGCCCGATTCTATCTGGGTTAAGGGTATTGTACCCTGTAAAACGGACGTATTGGTTTGATATTTACAAGGTATGATTCGTCTTACCGCACATATATTATCTCTTCCCTATTTTTGCTGGTAGACACTTCTGCCATTGAAACTAAGTTGTTTCCTTATTAACTGCAGAATATTGACAAAATCGGGGCGATAAATTGTCCAGTTCTTGTTATTCATGTAAGTTGCCTTGCTTTTGTTATTTTCCCGTCCTTCCTTACTCCCTCGTTCTCAAGTTCTTGCCATATTTCCTAAGATATGTAGAGGTATGACTATTACTGGCATGCAGCTACTTTATTTGTTTTGATTGCCGTCGTTCATTGCCTCCTCCTGTCGGGAACTTTGTCCATATATTTTCCCATGTTAAAGGAGCCAATTTCATGAGGCTTGGGATGGAGACTAAGAGTTAATATTACTGTAAATCGTGAGAGGAATTTGTGAAACATTCAGTCTCATCTGAATCATAGTTCAAAAGTGCTCAAGGCCTCACTTAGGCACCAAACACGAGGCCCTTGCATGGATTCTTGTTTGGTTGAGGCTCAAACCTCTAATAATATCCATCCATTTCGTGCATCATGCACAATTTTGTTGAGGAAGAAGTCATGACTCATTAAAGAGAACCGTAATTGAATTTTATCAACTTATGAAGAAAAAAGATAGTGATGCATAAGAAGAATGGTGGCTCCTTCTTCAAAGGAGTAACTGCACCCAAATTACCGTCCTTCGACAGCTCTTTGGCCTCAAGGTCCTCCAGGTACCATTCTCTTCTTTCTATCTCACTTCATCCTCCTCTTGTTGTTTTCTTTTCTTCTTCCCTTCATTGGCTTCCTGATACTCTGTTGTCTTCTCGTTCACTGGTGGCTGGTAAAGAACAGGAGATACACCATAGTGAAAGAAGAACAGTGCATCTTCTTTCTTCTTTATTGCTTTTTTATCTCTCCCCCACCTCTGGTTTCTTCTATTCTTATCTTTCTTTTTTCCCTTTTCATCACCTCTCCTTATCCTCTGCTTCTATTTCTAAGTATCCTGAATCAAATGTCATTTCTCTCAAAATCTCAAAGCAAATTGGAGACGGATGAAAATTACTTGATTTTTGTGTAAATTTCAAAACTCAGAGCAACTTCCAATTTGATTTGCAATGAAAAGGCTGTTCTTTTTCCCCTTTCTTTCCTACTTCGAGGAGGTTCTAAGAGCAGGTTGACAGCAAATTCCAGTGATGCAGAAATTCTAATTGGCTGAAGTGGGAGGGGGAAAGGAGGAGAGAAGGGGCGAGGAACAAGCAAAGAAGAAGAAGAAAATGAGGAACGAGAAAAGGAGAGAAGCAATAAAATATAAAAATCAGGAGAGGAGAAAGAAGAGTTTAGAGATGCAGCAGAGAAAAGGCATTAGAAGCAAAGAAAAAAGGCAAAACAAAAGAAGAGGTGGGGGGAACACAAATACAGAAGAGAGTTTCTGGAAAAGAGGAAGCAGAGATCTGAACCTGGCAGATCTGCTGGTGTCTATGGTGGAGGTATGTTGGAAACTAGATTGCAAGTGGCTGGTGCAGAACAGGAGATGCCCTGTTCGTCTTTCACTATTAACAGTCTTCCAAATCACAAAGGACTAATTTAAATAAGGTGCAGCCAGAGCCTGAATGGAAATGGCCTAGGCCAAACTAGTGCTTGCCTGGTTAGGTCAGTGCCTTAACGAAACATTGGTGCTATGAAATCACCCAGGCACCTGTTCGCTTTTTAACGACTATTTGCCCAAAATTTGACAGACCTCGGGAGATTGAAAATTGTTTATGATGCTGGTGAGGAATTTGGAGATGAATAGGAGGTCCAGTTGAAAAAGGTGGAGAAACAAATTTGAAACTAGAATAAATGAAGAAGTAAAGCAGGAGCAGATACTAGTTGTATACTGGGTGATATCCTGAAATATGTCTTTCAAATCTCCTAGAAGTATGAATCTTACATTTCAAACATATTGAAGATTCAACTGAAGCTCGGGATAATCTAGCTGATAAGGAACATAATAACCTTGTGCGACAATAATATATGTTTTGGAAATTAAAGGCAATTACCTAGGTAATATCACGTCAACAGATAAAAGGTTGTGTCAATTACCTGACTGATTGAGCATATTGACTCTCGAATTGCTCCGCTACATGTCTTGGTTGTTCAGCGGAATAATCCAACAATTTCCTAGATCTTTGAGCTCGTCTACAAGCCTCCAATTGATGATGCTGTTGTGATCTATTGTGATAACACAACTACTCTAGCGTGTGAAGGATCCCATGTACCATGGGACGGCCAAACACACCAGATATCACATCATTCGGGAGAATAATGTGCAAAGCTAAGTAGTTTCTAGACATATTTCTACAAGTGATATGGTTTTTGGTCCTTTTACCAAGCCTTTGCTTAGAGCCACATTTAAAAGGCATATAAGTAGTATGGAACTTCGTAGGAATATCTAAGCTTGCAGAACACTTTATAGGTTAATAAGAATACGTGATTCTTTATTTATTAGTGGACTATGTCTATTATATGTGTATGAATGTCATCAAGCTTTGGTTGGCCTCCTCACACGGGCAATCGCTCTGGCTGTAATAGTGAGCAGGATGAGACTTAGAAAAGATCATATCCATAAATGAGGCGTGCGAATGATTCGTACTTGCAAAGTAAGGAAGGTCAATATATAATCAAGAGTCGTCTTAACTAAAGAGCTAAGATGAGATCATACTTCATCAATTATGAAGCATGTCTGAAACTTCATAAAATGCCTGTTTATAGTTGAATGTGCGAATTCTTAAAAGGCACTGAGAGAGTGACTGTTTGGTGGTGCGCAAGTCAAGCACTTACATAGTGACTAAACTTAGGTTCATATGATGTAAAAGAGCGTGGTCTACCCAAATTAAGTGGGAGCTCCATCATAGCATGTATTTATATTGCATGTGTTTTGAGACGACCTCCTATGGAAAGTGATAGAATAGGTTGCTACTTTGTAACTGTGTAAGCACATATTGTTTCTTGTAGCCTTTGGGGACATCGGATGTAGGCACGGAAAGCTTTCTTGGACAATGTGGGATCATAATTAGCTTTAGCCTTGAGAAAGGTTTTGATGTCTTTAACAACGATATTCGTTTAGCAATGTTTCAAATAGTACTTAAAATGCAATTGCACATGATTTTGCCTGAAGAGTTTGAATCAGAAGCCATCTCCTAATGGCCTGTCAAGTTTCGCCCTACCTGGACCCGATCCCAACTACTAGCCATGGTGATTTTTTCCGTATCCTACCCGTACCCTACCCTATAAAATACCCGTTAGGTCTTACCCAAATTATACCAAAAAATTGGGTAGAGTTTGGGTCTTGCCTATGTGAATTTGTTTTTTCCTTTTACTACAATATGTTTCAAAAAACAGAAGTTCTCAAATTTTAATTTTACATTCAAGTAAAGCAATGTATTGTGTTACTAAATTAACTTATTAGTAGCATTTCATGACCCGTCGGTCGATAAAATAAAACTAGTTACTAAATTTTTAATAAGTGCAAATTGATCAATCATTGAAATTTAAATACTGGACTTGATTTTGTCCGAATGACAGACCGATATTAATTAATTAAAATTTTAAATAATAATCTTAAACTTATCCAAAAGATGGACCAATAGTATTAATTGTGTATGAATTCGAGATAAGTTTAAAATAAGAATGAAGACGTAAGAGTTGGTAAAAATAAATAAAAGTTAAGTATAATATATCTGACTTTCGTTTAATCTCTTGAGTATCCATTTGAATTTGCATTCGCATTCAACTTTAAGTTGATGATTTTTAATGTATGAGTTTAGACGAATTTTATTTATTCCATATATTAGTCAAATTTAACTTATTTAATTTTTTTCTGTATTTCTTCATTTCCTAAACTGTCAAATTAGGTTTTGATTAATTGATCATAAAAGTAAATTTAGTCGATTGATTTACTAAAAGTTTATGAATTCAATAATTTTAAACTAATGGATAAATGAACGTTTTGGGGCATTAGAATATATCATACCCATTGGTATTTTAGGGTATTAAACCCTACCCATACCACTGATTTAATTTCATGGGTCTATCTTCGCAGTGTCTTCTATCCATTGGGTAGGGCATGAGTATGGGAATGAAAGTTATTTTTGGGTATGGGTAGGATTACCCTACCCATTGACAACCAGTAACAGACTCCCATCACTAGGTTAGATGGACTATCTTGTAGATGTGCTGTTTCTTTTGGTTAAAAAATAGCTGTGGATTTTACTTCTATTCAATGCTAGGGTACTCCTTAGGCACCAGAGGAAGAAAGACCCTCTCTCCATATTGAAAGTTGGAACCTAAGCCAGGCTTAGCAAACTTTTTGCTCAATTGTTTTAAATTGAATTGTTTAACGTCGTAATTGAACTATTTATGATATCGTATGAATACTAGTAATCCTAGTCGCATAATATTTAAGGTAAATTACAACTACCTCCCCTAAGGTTTGACATAATTACAAATACCCAGTCGTTCTTTGAAAAATTACAAATACCCCCCTCCCTGAGGTTTGTAACGGTCTAACAAATAATGCATTTTCATCCAATTTTATGGTGTGAACTGACCAAAATGCCCTTATGCAAATTGAATTTTTTTATTTAAATCTTAGAACTTTTGAATTTTTTTAGACTACAATGCGCAGGGAGAGGTTTCTTAAGTTTTTTACATAGATGAGCAATAATGCAATTTGTCTCGACTAATTTTTCTATAATTTTTAAAAAAAAATTCAAGGGCAAAATGGTCAATTTTAGGCCTTTGGTTAAAAATTACAAACCTCATGGGGTATTTGTAATTTCTCAAACAAGGAGGGAGTATTTGTAATTATGTCAAACCTCAAGGGAGGTGGCTGTAATTTACCCTAATATTTAAGCTGGTTAGTTGGGATTATGGGCTACTGGCTCAGAAAACTTACCCAGCTTGACTGCATATTAGTAGGATCTTTGGTTCTTACCTCTATATGTCTGAAAATATACAGTTCTGAATGACCTATACCCTGCTGAATAAACAGATCCTTGAAGTTGAGGAGAAAGATACAGAATATAGCAGGAGCAGTTTTGTTAAATATATGTATACAATCTAGGGAACTCTAAAGATCCAAACAACAATCATATGCTTGAGAAGATGACCGGACATGGTTACAGCTTGACTTATACCTCTTGTCAAAGTGCTGTACTAAATGGAATTGTCGGATTTATAAAATGCCTTCTGTGTCTTAAAGTTAACAGAAGATATCGAAAACATGATAGAGGAATTCGAGCGTAAGCTCTTTCATAGTAAATATATATATTTACATAGAAACGCCTGTAATTCATGAGTGATTGTAATATTTCATGCATTGAGGTGAATAATTGCTAATTATTAGTTCCATATCTAGGGTACTGCAGATGAAGTTGTTGATTGCTCCCATGGGAAGCAGCTCTGGGAGCTCTGCAAGGTTAAATACGAACCTTTATGGATAAGTGGAGGCGGGCATTGCAATCTTGAACTCTATCCCGAGTTCCTTAAACATCTGAAAAAGTTTGTTCTGGCTCTTGGAAAATCAAAGCCAGCAGTCAACGGTTCACTAGCAGCACCAGTACTAAATTCAGAGAGTCAGAATAAATCTGATGGAACCAGTACCACAGACAAATTTGAGTTGCAACCGGACCTTCCAGAAATTTCTAGGAACAGTTTGGATAGCCGGCTGGACAAGTCTAAGAAGTCGAGCAAGCCCGAAAAGTCTAGAATGAGTACAGACACGGTTGACAGATTCAGGAGAAGAAAAGGCTTGATCTGGTAATCAGGCATCAAGTTTTATCACCTGAGATAGGTTATGTAACACGATGTCCAGTACAAGTAAGTATGTATCATCACGTTGAGCGTGCTCGTTTTAGTAAGTTTTTGCAATCGTAATTTGATCTGACCCTGCGAAAATAAGAACTGTATCTGTTTTTTACTGTAAAATTTTGTATTAATTAGATGGGCGCAGATTGTAGTTTTAGCTATTTCATACCTGCAAATCTGTATATTTATCTCTGTTGGTTCCCAGATATAGGAGATGCCGTTCTTGATCCATTGTTATTTTGATCATCACTTGAGTCACAGCGGTTGAATAATTAATTATGAGACAATTGATTTTTATTATGAAATTTGAAGTCATAATTTCGTAATTAGTCATATAGATATGTTCGTAGTTAAATTTTAAATTTGATCTCATTTGTATGGTTAATGAAAGAATAAAAATAATTTACTTTTTATAATCGCTAATTTGTAGCACGAGGAAGTATCACGTGTGGTGCACGTTTAAAAATATATTTTTAGAGGTGAATGTATAATTTATTGATTACAAAATATATTAAACTCATAATTTTGTTTACTTTTGTATTATGAATCATTAGTATAATTATATTTTCAAAAATATTGAGAAGAATTATTTTAATTGATGAGGAGATAATTTAATTTGTTATTTGACTCACTTCTAAATTGAACTGCTAATATTAAATAAAAAATTTATTCCTTAAAATTGAATTTTTGTATCTCTTATTTAATAATTATTATGTTTAATGATTTTCTATTTGAACAAATAAAGGCAAAAATAAAAAATTATATACAAAAGATCCAATATTAAAATAAAATGAACAAAGTCCCTTATTTTTGAATTTTTTTTTATAAAAAATTCTTATTTAATAAATTTGATCATATTTTATTAGTAGTGTTTTCTTTTAATGTCTATTGTTATTTTTTTTAATTTTATTTTTGTGTTTGTTATATTATTTTTGTAAAATATTGTAATTTTATTTTACTATCATATATCCTTAATTCTTTTTCTTAAATTTATTGATGTGTAATGATTTTACTAATTTTTTATTAATTATTTTTTGTAAAATTGCACGGCTTTCGAAAGAGGAAGATTCAACTATTGCCTGTCCCCGATTATAAGTTCTCATTGACCACGACCTTAATCTAATTATACATACTCATAGTATCAGTATTAATTTGCATTGCAATGTCCTATAATTATTCTAATCATATTTTACTATCAATTTTTAAAGTTTGTTAAAATCTTGTTCATATTCTTCATTAACTTCTAAATTTGAACTATTATTGCATAAAATATTATTATTTTCATTTTTAACTTCATATTTTAGTGTGATTTCTTGATCTATGAATTCAAATAAATTTAATTGGTATTATCTATTTCTTATTAATAGCATTTTATGTTTTTGAAAATTTAATCTTTTATGTCCATACAATATTATCTAATATTAAAAAATTAAATAATAGGAGATCCATTGGATAACTAATTTTTCATACACAATTCAACTTAATATATAAATATTAGTGCTTTTATTTGCCGATATTTTTTATTCTTAATATTTAATTTTACTTTTGTAAATTATGAGAGCCTTTATTTATGTTAATTGTATGTACTACTATTTACAAATTCTAATGTGTATACTCTTTTGCAACCCATTAGTTTTTAGCTCATTCTTATACACAGTATTATTTCTTTCAGGTGAATGTTTACATTGTGTTTTGGTTAGAAATTTTAGATTTGTATTTCATATTCTTTAGTATGTTCTCATAGTACTTTATTTACTTTGATCAAATTGTTACTTTTTTTTTTTAAATAGCATATATCGTCATTGCAATTTAAACCTAAATTGCACTTATTAGTATTATTTTTACCTCCATTATATTATGGGGGAAAAAAAGAGTAACAATATAATCTAAAGAGAATTATCCAATATTAATATTGAAATAAAATCAATTAGTCCGAAGTCACTCATTTTAAATTTTTCAACGGACTTCTATAGTAAAATTGAGAATTTATATACTAATATTTATTCTTTCTAATTATTTTTTATTTTTTATGTTTTGAAGTTTGAATTAGTATATATTTACATTTTACTCATATGCCATTTATTTTAAATTTTACAGCGCCCAGGTAACTCAATTTTTTTTAAAAAAAAAAGTAATTTAAAATCTTTCCTAGCAAATTAACGTTAAAATTTATTTTCTTATTTATATTTTAGAATATATTATTTATTCTCTCAGTAATTCATACAAACTAGCAAATTAACTTTTATGCTTTTCTAGAATTTTGTTCTTATTCCTAATTCTTATTTAGGATAATCTAATATATTGTTTATAAAGGTCACTCTAATCTTTTGGATAATTACAAATATACCACCAGAAACGTTAAAATTACTTACACAAGCCACCTTTGCTTTTTTGAAAAATTACATATACCTCTCCCAAAACGTCAATATCATTACACAATTACCCTATTTTTTGATTGTTAGGGGTGATTTATATAATTATGCTAAAGCCAGGGTTGGTTTGTGTAAAGGAACCATAATCAGGGGTGGTAAATGTAATTATCCCTCTAACAATTTATTATTAAAAAAAGTACCACAGTAAGGATACAAATATTTTCTCATAATAGGAATAAATACTCAAGAATTCTCATCATTATATTGTAATCATAAGTTACAGTTACAGTATCATTTTATGTCTAGTATTATAGTAAAAATCAAAAGTACATGAAGTACAATCTCCAAACAATACTATTAATATTAAGGACAGTCCTAACATATCTTTGCAAATATACAAGATAAAAATACATATTACAAGATAAAAATATACAAGATAAACGCAACTCTGTATTATTAGGTCTCACAATAGAAGCAGCTGCATAGGATTATAGAAGTCGATAAATAGGTAAAAGTATTCAAGTAAATCTACTTGTGTAACGGATACCTAATAAGGATAAACAGGTAAAAGTATTCAAGTAAATCAACTTGTGTAACGGATACCTAATAAGGATCTTTTGCGCTGTCACGGTTGCTGGTGTGGACACATTTGTAGTCGTTGCAGACAATTCAAGGGGCTATAAGCAAGCAAAGGGCAGAAGCAGCGGAAAAAGAAGGTAAGAAGTCAGTCTTGATTCACATGCACATAAGAGATGGTAACAATAAACCAAGGCACATCATACGAGATCCACAATCATCATACTTCTTAATTGCTATGCAATTTCTTCATCACAGCTGACTTGATGCAAACATAATTACAATATATTCACCTCATGCTACAGACATCTACAAAGGCACATGTATGTGGTAGTCCGAAACTAAAATTATGCCAACAATTCATACCCGATAAGAAAAATCAACAAATTTAAATCGTCAAAGCGCAATTACTCTCCTATCCACCAGATCAAGAGAAAATCAACAAATTTAAATAGTAATTTAAATAGTAATTCCAAAAAGTATATTATGTATAAAACAAATCAAAATTTTTATATAGCAAAATAGTAATTTAAACCCTAGAGAAACCTAATTAAATAGTGGTAGGGTTGATAAGTAAAAACTTACAATTGAATACACTCTTCTTGCCCTTTCAATCGCCCACCAATGATTTCTATGTTCTGTTGTGGTGAATGTTTTTTTTTTTTTTTTTTGATTAACAGAGAGTTGTCATCGAGAGAAGAAAGAAAGGAGAAGGGCTTGCAGAAGAAAGAAACGAGAAGGGCGAGAGAAGTGGAGAATGGGGAAGAGAGAGAATGTATGGAAGGGTAAATTTGGAAAAAAAAATTAATACTACCTTATAATAATTTGTGTGATTGTGGATCTTGGGGGTTTGAGTGTGATCCATTCTCCCTAAGATCTGATTAATAAGACTGGGCCCGGTGTTAATACCGGGCTCTAATACTACTAACCAAACACATGATTAGGCATGATAAATAATTTTATCATGCCTACTCATGCGAACCAAACGGGGCCTAGAATTATAATTGAGGTGCACTAATTAATTAGTGATTATAAAAGTATCATATCATATATCTCCAATTAAAATAAAATGTTAATTTTAAACAACTATAATTATCTCATAGGAAGTACTTTATATGTCTGTCACCCGTGGTTAAAAAGCCCTTGAACTTTAGTTTCATACGAATTGGTTTTATTTAAAAATCTAATGTAATCAAAATATTATTACAGCAAAACGAAAAACATATTGACAAATTTAATAGAAGAATTAAGAACGTAGAAAATGACACTTGGTATCGTACTTAAACTATGTTACTATTAAAAGAAAGCCCAACTATCCCTCTTTTCCATATTTAGTACATAATTAATTATTATATTATTAGGCATTAGGGAAAATTATTTTACGGAACTTTTTTGAATATTTCATAAGTCTTGTGGTATTGATGTAAATATAATCTATAGATAAAATAAATATCTTGCTCCGTACAAATTTGTGTTATACTTAAAAATGAGGTTGTCTATGATCAAATGATTAAAATGACTTTTAAATTAAAAATTTTCGTAAATGCCAATTGATGGCCATTAAAAAATACAATGAGTAATTTTATTTAAAAAAGTAATTAATAGTTGCCTCGGATCTTTCTATGCTTCATTAGCTTTATGATATTCAATTTTAAAAAAGAAGTTAGGTATTTTTACCTTTTGGATTCTTCCTTTATAAAATTTTAAATTTTATAATTAATTCTCTCCATAATACTTATTTTTCATAAAAAAAATTTACACTTTTGGTCCTATATGTTAGGGAGTTCGGCATATTTAGTCCCACATTTTTTGAGATTACCAATTTATTCCCAAACTTGGAAATTTTTGACACATTTGGTTCTAAATGATGTTTTCCGTTCAAAAACTAACGGCACATGCACGTGACGTGCGCGTGCCCGTTAGTGGGTTGGAGGGAGGTGTGGGACTAAATGTGTCGACCCCCAACCTATAGGGCCAAAAGTGTAATTTTTCCTAATTATATAATCTTTTTAGTTTGCGTTTTGTTAATATTTTTTTATGTATAGAGTTTTTCAGAAGAGTTATCGAAGTTCTCCATCTTTAAATGCTAAAGTGATGACGTGTTCATAAAGTATACTAATTATAATTTTTAAAATATCGTTATACTAATAAAATCAATTTATATCCAACGTAATAGTCTTAAAAATGAAAACAATATCATATAATTAAATTAGGGAAAATTGCAATTTACCTACCATGATATAGGAAATAGGCAAATAGTGCTCTTCTGAAAAATAAAATATCAATTTATCTCCTTCAATGATTAAAAAATGTGCAGAATACCCCCTTCACGCGAGGGTGTTGTGCACACGCAATTTTTATTTTTTTTAATTTTTTTAATATTTTTTATTTTACAACCATTGAATCTTATCTAATATAAAATCGATGGTCCATATTTTTACCTTTAGTAATCTACGACCCAGATCAAATATTACTTAAATCTAGGGCCAACATCTTATCTTTTCAAATAAATAGCTGAAATTTATTTTTATATATATAATTTATACAATATAAGATAATACAAATAATTAAAAAAAAAACTATCATCTCCCCCCAACCCCCTCCCTCCTCGCGCTTGCCTCTGCCTCTCCCCATTGGGTTCGCCTCCGCCTCCGCATCCACGCCCTCCTCCACCTCCCCCTGCCTCCATCTCTGTTGCCTCCCCCTATTCTTTTCTGTATTTATTTATTAATATTATTTGTATATATTGTATATCTATATGTGTATGTATATATTTTATATAGTATTTATTGTATAAATTTAGGGTAAATTAGAGATACCTCCCCTGAGGTTTGGCATAATTACAAATACCCCCTCATTGTTTGAAAAATTACAAATACCCCCTAAGGTTTGTAACGTCTAACAAATAAACCATTTCCATTCATTTTTATGAGAGTGTCTTTCCTGTTTCAGATCACAGATTTTGTGTCCGGCATCTACACTCTAACTTCAAGAATGCAGGATATAGGGGTTTGGTGTTTAAAAATTGTTTGTGGAAGGCTACAAGGGCTAGTACTGTTAAGGAATTCAGAAGTTGCATGACAGAGATGACTCTACTGGATAAAATTGTAGCTGACTGGTTTGAGGATAAAAACCCAACTGGATGGAGTAGATCACACTTCAAAACCAATTTCAAGTTTGATGTTTTGTTGAACAATTGCTGTGAAACCTTTAACTCCAACATTTTGGATGCTAGAGAGAAACCTGTTGTCACTATGCTTGAATGGATCAGAGAGTATGTGATAAGATGGTTGCAGGAGAATATGGACAGAGCAAAACTAAAATGGGATGGTGTTTTCTGTCCAAAGATTGCCAAAATTGTAGAGAAAATATTGAGAAATCTGCTGATTATATACCTATAAAGGTTGACTCCGCACATTGGCAACTAAACTGTTTTGATGGTTCTCAACATTCCGTGGATCTAGAGAAGAGAAGTTTCTTGTAGGAAATGGGATTTGAATAGAATCCCATGTAAACATGCTTGTAGTTCCATACTATGCAAAGGTTGTGATCCATGGATTATGTGCATGAATGCTATTCAGCGACAGTTTATAAGAATATTTAGAAGTCAACAATTTTGCCTGTGGTTGGGAGAGAATTGTGGGATGAGACTCATTCCATCCCTCCTTTGCCACCGAACTTTGTTAGAGGGGTTGGTAGGCCTCCCAAATCAAGAAGAAGAGAATCTGATGAGGTTGTGATGAAATAGAAAAAAAAATGGGAAAGGTAAACCACAAAACAGGTTGAAGAGGGTGCAAGCTACTGTGAAGTGCAGTATTTGTGGTGAAGAGAAACATAATGCAAGAAGATGTCCACTAAAGAAGCAACAGTCAGACAGCTGATGCATTTAGTCAAGTGACAGGACAAGCAATCAACACCTCAATACCCAACTCAGCAATCAACCAACCTGAAATTCAAACAAGGAAAAAACTAAAGGCAAGATAATATCATTCTATAACAACTACTTGTACTTGTTGATGTTATTAATGAAAGTTTTTACTATGCAAGTTACTAAGTCCATGGATAAAAGCAAGAAACAAATTGATCCACCATCAGATTGCCAAGCCACAATGCAAAGCAACCAAGAAACACCATCAGTAAGTACTAAAGTGAATGATTTTTGTTTACAGTGGCCAAAATATTCAGTGGCTAAAATATTCTTTCTGTTTACTGATACATAAAGCAGCATCCTTTAAGCCACCTAAACCACTACTCTTTAAAGCACCAGCCCACAAACAACCGTGGTTGTCAGCTTACAAGCCTTCAACACCTCATCACCCAACTTCAGGCATTACTTTCAAGCATCCTTCCACTTAAAACTGACAACAACCCACTGCCACCAACTCTTCTGCAACAACCAGTTTCCAAGGTCAATATCAGAGCACCACCAAGATGGAGTGGGAGGCAACAAGTATATCCAAAACAACCACTTGATCCAAATTCTCAATCTGTTATATCAAGTTGCACTTTTTTGGAGAAAGATGGCAAGAAGTATGTTACATTGTCAAGGTTGCATGAAGCTCTATCTCAAACCAAAGATAAGAGTGGAAAATCCGAGAAGAAAGATAGGAGGAATGCACAATTGTCTAGTGTACTTTTGTTGAATTGAGGGGAGGAATTGAGATGGTTTTTGACTTGAGATGTATCGATTTTTGTCTACTCAAACACTGAAAGCATATGTATTTTTGGTCTACTCCTATGACTTGAGATACTCAAGCCATGTAAACATTTGGATATTGGTGAAATGAATGTTAATGTTTCTTTTGGTATATTATGTTCCATTTTTTATGAAAGCAGCAATGAAAATTATATTAATGTTAATGGTTGTGTAAGTGATAACATAATGTTAAAATTATCTTTTTATTGCATAATTTAAGCCACACTAAAGGTTAACAAAACTGAAATTTGGCATTAACATTATCATTAACAAACTGGACATTAACATTAACAAATTGAAATTTGGCATTAACAAACTGGATATTAACATTAACAAACTTAAATTTGCCATTCTTACACTATCCATCTACCTACCCAACTTGCAACGAACACAACCCATGATGCTACTAGACAAAGTTTAAGCAAAAAAAGTTTCTTCTTCAACATCTTTGCTTCGGTCTCCATTCGTTCGAGCTTGCGTCGCATACCAGGTATGACACACATAGCTCTAGCACACATAGGGGGGGTCCTCCCACGTAAAAAATATGCACCCTTCAGTCTTGACCAAATAACAAAGCAAACTCAGAAATTAAATTTTCCAGAAAAGTGTAATCTGGCAAAACTCAGAAATTCTACTTTTTAGAAAACTTAAATCTGAAAAATTGGAGATTCTTACCTTATAATTTTGGCATGAATAAAACCTTCTTCCAGGATTGTCATTTGTCCAAGATGTCTTCAATGGAGCTCTAAGACCACAATAGCAGTTTATTTCAGTAAAATAATTACCCGAAGCCATTGAAGACATTTTCAGTTTTCTTTCTTCACTTTCTTCTCCTTCAGCCCGATTTGCAGAGTGAGGAGAGAGGGGAGATTCTTTTTTCTCTTATATTGGGAGATAGAAGCGGGAGATAACCTATTTATTCCCGGCTCTGCCACGTTGGATGCTGACTCGTTAAAATTTGCCGAGTAAGCACCCATAACCCTAATCCCAATTTGTTTTCTTGATTACCGGCCAATTTTGGTCGGCAGGACCAAAATTGCCACAAAATTAATGCATAGAGGACTAAAATTGCCAGACCCATACTTATAGGACTAATTTTGCCACCCCCATACTTACGGGACTAATTTTGCAATTTTACCTTGTATTAAACTATGTTATTATTAAAAGACAGCCCAACTATCTATCCTTTTCTATTATTTAGTACATACTAATTATTATGTTAGTAGTTAATAGGACCGGAAAACTATTTCAAACTTTTTGAATATTTCATAAGTCTTATGGTATTGATATAAATATACTCTTATAGATAAATGTTACGTACAAATTTGTGTTCAAAATGAAACTTGACTGTAATCAAATGATTAAAATTTCCGTAAATGTCAGCTGATGATTACTAAAAATCAAATGATTAATTTTTGTTAATGACCACATACTGGGTACGTGGCCTACGCTGTTAAATTATACACGGAGAAGTGGATGAGAACTGAAAGTGCACGGTTTTATAAGTTACGGGATTAAAAGTGTTAACCCTGTAACGAAAGAGACCAAAAATAAAATGGGCCTAACTTATGGGATAAAAAATGTTATTTCCCCTTCCATGTGAAGACATTGATACATAATCTTTTTTTTTTTTTTTTGTTCTTTTGGCTTCTGTTGGAAATGTTAGATCTTATTATTAATTCTCTCTATAATATTAATTTCCATCCATATATTAATTTGTTTGACTTATCAAGTATGATGTTAATATTTTATTTTATGTTTTAATTCTTACGCCAACTTAGAGTTATTTATAGTATAATTCTCTAGTAATTAAGTTTTCATTTGCCGATGAGGCATAACTTAGTTGGCGAAGCTGAGGCCCCATAATCCTAGAGGTCATAGGTTCGATCCCCTGCGTGGGTTGATGTTATTTCTACTGTATAGTAGGTATGATTTGCTGTTGTAATAGTTAGTTGTTAGTTTATGTGATATTATTGATTTGATTGTTTGTAATTGTCTCTGTTCGATATTGATAGCCGACAGGAGTGAATGTAATCACTTTATTTTCGATTAATAAAATTCATCGCTTCCGATTAAAAAAAGAAGGTTTTCATTTGATTTGTCATATTGTTCAATAAAATTGTGAAAACATGCTTTAAATTGGTTAGTAGTGATTTGTGGAATGAATTAGAGTGCTATAAATTAATTTTTTAACTAATTTTATTTGAATTAGAGATCAATTAAGAGTTTACTGATATAGAAATTAAGTTACATATATATTGCTAGAAAAAAATATTTGGTAAAATTTAAATACGTAGACCATATACTTCCCATTATATATTCAGTAGCTCAATTAATGGCCTCATTCCATTAATTAGACATCAACAATATTATTTACTACGATACCAAATTTTGTTCACTGCAATTTTATGAGGTTATAGCCATTACAAAAAGTTAAGAAATTAAAAATATTCCAAATTAACACTCATGCTTTTAATTATGACGTACATATTCAACTTAATATGAAAATTTGAATTATTATATACAAATATTATATATAATAAATATTAGAATTCTATTATCATTTAATTTTTACATGATTATAAATCTAATTAAAGGGTAGTCTAAACTACTTATATGATATATATACAACAAAAAGATTATATTAATTAATTACTTTAGTTTTACATCACTATATTTATATAAAAAAAATATTCATTTAAATTATTCCATATTTTAAATTGCTTTACTAATGAAATAAGATTTTATTTTTTTCCAAGTGCAAATAAGGAAAAAATTAATTATGAATTTTGTTTGTCTTTTTTACTCTTATACGAACTATCACTAAAGTTGTTTCTAATATAATTATCTTGTAATAATCTCTTTAATTTTTATTTTATTCCTCATATTGGTGAAAAATAGTCTAAATTGGTGAATAATATTTCATGGAATGAATTGAATGCATAAACATAAAAATCATTGAGTAATCTTATTAAGTTAGAGTTGAATTAAAAATAAAAATGTATAGAAATTAAATTAATTGTTTATTATTGAAAATGATGCAGTAGAACTCTTATAGACCAAGTAATTATAAGTGTGTTAAACATCACACAAATCATAAAAACTTATTTAATTCATAAAATAAGTTTTGAATAATATTATTATGATTTTATAATTAATATTATAAAGACAATTAATTAATTAATTATGAAACCACTTATGAAGTAAGTCATCTTATTCTAAGTTTGTTTTTTATAAATGATTGATTTTTAACATAAATGATTTGAAGTCCTTGTTTCTAATTGAACTTTATTTTCGTTAAATTTACGGTATTATACTATTTAATTGGGTACCCCAAGATATTATCTATTGACATATAAAATGATATTGTCTATGAAATTTTAATATTTTTAATCATCACAGAAAAATAAAAAGTAAAATAAAACATCTCAAGTTACTCATGTTTTTATAATATCTTATTATAAAATTTAACTTATATTAAATTAATGGTAAATTATCCCACGAATTGCTTCCCTTTCCTTCAAAGAGATGCTTCTTCAAGTTTTTAATCGTATATTCTCCTAAATATATAGCCTGTATACTTTCCTAGTTAGTATTAAGATTTTTAACCAATTTTATTTAATTAGTTATTATTTATGAATAATTAAACTCTTTATTGTAATATATTTTCATTAGACTTCTATTTTTCATGGCTTTTAAATTCAAATATGTAATTAATCAACAAGTATTATTATAAAAACTAATTAAAAAATTAGTTATTTGTACACATAAATTTATAATCTACTATTATATAAAAAGGATATAATCGCCATCACAAAAAAAGAAAAAAACACAAAACATGATAAATTATTCATACTTTTATAATATACATAGATACATAGATATACATATACAATATAATATGAAAATATGATTTATAATATATATAATATTTTTATGTATAATAAATCATAAATAATGATAACAAATAAAATGGAGTAGTAAAAGAGTTCACGAGGAAGAGAAAGAGTTCCTGCTTGGGTTTCCACAGCATTTTCGTGGGAGAGAGAGAGAGAGGACTTGTTTCAAGTTAGCATTATTGGCATAGAAAAGACAAAATTAGTGCTAAGGAGAAATTCCAATCCAAAATGGATTTGATCCTATCTAAAACAATTATATGATAAATGCAATATACTTATTATATGATTGATATACAATTAAAAAAAAGAGATTAATCACATAACAAGTGCATCGTATTTATTTTGTAATTATTTTGGTCTGATCAATTTAAAAAGACATGGCACGAGGTATAGTGATACTCAATAAAAGTTTCATTCAAACTTGAAGTCAACGTCCATTAAAAAAAAAACAAACAAACAAACAGAAAACTTGAAGTCAACGTGGGCCTGCAAGTCTGTCTCTTTGATTTTTCAATATCATTTATGCTACTTTATGTTACACTCCAAAAAACTCTTTAGTCGCCGGCATTATTGGTCTGGAAAGACCAACTCTTTAGTTGTAAGTTGATCAATAATCCTAGTAGGCCTTTGTCGAATGACATAAATAGACAATAGGAAAAACTCTAAGTTTTCTATTTCTAAATCACAATCATTAAACATTTCTATATAAGTCTATCTAAATTTGAAGCAAGCACGATAAAATAATGTTAGATGAGTTTTCAACACATGGAGAAATTAATATAAGTCCGCTACGTAAAATGACCAACAAAAGTGATAAATAAAATAATAAATGAGATCATACCCCATGTTCTTACACTAACAACATAACCATATAAAAAAAATCTTATATAAAATTATAATTGTGATATTATTACTTTTAAATGTAATGATATAAATTCATATTGTTATTATCTTAATTTTTAATTTTAATCGTATTTTAAGTATTATCATCAATTTTAGGATATAATATTTGTATAGAACATCTAATTTTGGAATTTAGTGAAGGTTTGTCTAATTCATTAAACAAGTATGAGTCTTTTACACGAATTTAAACAAAACTAGTATCGCTGTGTAATTAATATAGATATTTTATTATTTTTTATACACATAAAAATAGACTGACTCAAAAAGGTAAAAAAAAAAAAAAAAAAAAATCAGACAAGTTGAAGTAATTCAAGCTCAAGGTGTCCAGTTCGAGAAGGATCAAGGTACCCTCTGGGAGGCTCAGTTCAAGAAGGGCCCAAGGTCCCCTCAGGAAGTCCAGTCGTGATTGAACCTCATGGTTATCCGTCCAGAGGTATTCTCAAAACATAAATTGATCAAAAGAAGCCCAATCAACAAAAATCTGAAAAGGCTCAGATCCAAGAGGACCTCATCTTCTGTCCATACAAATATTGTAAAATGATATGGTAGCGAAAGGAAGAGGAAGCAGAAAAAGAAGAAATACAAACGTACTGTGCTGGTGGTGTAGAAGAACAGGAGATGCTGTTCTTGATCAATTGTTATTTTGATCATCACTCAATACGGCCCCGTAACTTTATCTGAATAGTAACAGGGCAGAATGTATAATTAATTATAAAATAATTAATTATGAGAGAATTGATCTTTATTATGAAGTTTGAAGTCATAACTTCCTTAGTTATACAGATATATTTGTAGTTAAATCTGACTGCAATTTTATGGTTAATGATCAATGGAATTAGAAATAATTTAATTTTTCATACAATTGAGTTTAGGGTAAATTATAACAATTTTTTCTTAGGTTTGACATAATGATAAATAATTCCTTTTTATTTAGGAAATTAGAAATATTCATTAATTTTAACGTCTATCTAACAAGGAGTTTATTTTGATAGTCTCGTTAGGCTCTATTCATTTTTTTTTCCTGTGAACTGATCAAAATATCATTTTTGGATTATGAATTATAATTTTATATATTTTTTTAAAAAATTTTAAAATATTTTTTGGACTAATATTTATGGATTATTTGTTTTACCTACTCTCAATTTTGTTTTTTACATTTTCTAATAGTATTTTTTTAATCATTAAGGGCAAAGTAGTAATATCCACCTCACTATTTAGGAGCTACTTAATATTTTTTATTTTAAGGGATATTTATAACTTCTCAAACAACGGACAGATATTCTTAATTATGTCAAACTTTAAAGGGGGTAACTATAATTTATCTGTTAATATATAACTTATCTAACAAAGTAATGCATGTCTCTGTAAACTACATAAGAGGTGGTTGCAAATTATATGGCATGATATAGGCATGTTAATTCGTTGTTAATATCCAAACTCAAACACATTATAATAGCTATTATTCAGACTTGGACTCAATTTTATTTTATTAACTCGGATTCAGACCCATACCCATCGAATTAATATGTTGGATATAGGTAAAACCTGGATCTTAAAATACCTGTGGGTATGGGTATTGATATGTTTAAAATTGACCAAATCTCGTTGTTAGTCCCTTATCTCTTATTTTTGTCCTATTTTAGTCCCTCATCTTTCAGATGCACTTTAGCAGTCCCTCATTTTTTAAATGTGTCCCATTAAAGTTTTTAACCGTTAGATTTAACGGAATCTAAATTATAAAGGATGGAATATTTTGATGTAAAATGATAAAATTAGAAAAAGCCAAATTCCTATATTATTCTTTCAAAAAATATTTACCTAACGTATTATAATCTTATTTGTATGAAATAAAAATACATAGTATTTCACAAAATCACAGGACTTGTATACAATAAATATTGTTGCAATCATGGAGACAATTAGGATTTATTTGATGAAGAGGTTGCAATGAAGAGATAATACATCACACAGTATCTAGGCTCACTTTGTTCAAATTAAAAGTGCAAAAAATATTGAAATTTTTTAAAGATGAATGTAGGGCACATGCATTAGTGCACATACTTAGTAATTTTTAATTTACTTATGTTGGACTTTATTTTAGGTGGTTTTAAGTCTATAGAGTATAATTGTAGGGATAGGCTTAACATAACCTAGCGCTAGCGTTGGTGGACTTTCAATTAGTGCCAACTTCGTTAAGCAGCGTAAATGGTACTTTGCATTAAAATTCTTGCAAAGTGTTGTGAGACATCAACTTGTCAAGAATAAAAGAGAAACTACCAAAGCTAATAAAAGTACATGATATTAAACATACAATTTTTTTTTTTATCGGCATTAGTAACAAATAGATGTTAATATTTAATTTTAATTCAAAGTAAATTACAGTATGTGATGTGATATCATCACAATGACATTTGAAATTTATTTTTTTGCAAGTGATTTTATATTTCATCATTCGGAGAATTGCAATGACATTTATTTTATACATAGTCTTGTGATTTTTTGAATTTTATTGTATTTTTTTCATGTAAATAAGATATACTACGTCAGGTAAATATTTTATGAAAGAATAGCATAAGAATTTGAATTTTTTCAATTTTACCCCTTGTCAAAGGAATATTCCATCCTTTATAGTTTAGATTCCATTAAATCTACGGTGAAGGACTTTAATGAGACAATTTTAAAATATGAAGGACTACTAAAGTGCATTTGAAAGATGAGGGATTGAAATAGGACAAAAGCAAGAGATGGGGGACTACCAATGAGATTTGGCCTTTAAATTTAATATCCCAAAATATAAATTTATCCATTAACTTAAAACTATTAAATTTGTAAACTTTTGATAAATCAATCAACTAAATTTACTTGACATTTAAAATTTTTCAAATTTTTTACATATTTTATCAAATATATTTTTTTATGTATTGATACTTTGACAAAATTTGTTAGGAATTTTCATCTTTATTTTTATGGTGGCAACTCCAAATTAAATTTTTAATAAATTAAATTTGAGTTTAACGTGATATTTAGAAAGTGAAAAAGTATATAAAATTTTTAAATTAGTTAAGCTATATAGATAAATATTTTTGGATTCAAATGTCAAAAATATCACCAAATGAAAGTTGATTGCAAATTCAAATGGATTAAAAAAACTATGACAAAGTTAAAATACTTTTTTCATGCTTAACTTATTTTTTTGCTTACTGGTTTTTAAATTTTCACGTAGATTAAAAATTTGAGAAATTTTATTTTTTCCAATTTACCATGAAAAAGTAACACAAGATTCAATGATTAAAATCCAGGTCGGACCCACTCATTTTGGGTGTAACTTGGGTAAGACCCAAAATGGGTATTTTATGGGTAGGATCCTAGTAGGATCTGTAAATAATTATTAGAGTAAATTACAATCACATTTTCTAAGATTTGACACAATTACAAATAACACCTCATTGTTTGGAAAATAACAATACCCCCTGATCACTTCAACTTTTGTCTAACAACGAGCCCATTATGTTAGCTTTTATGAGGTTTTCATCTAATTTTTGTGGTGAACTGTCCAAAATGCTCTTTTGGATTACAAGTTATAGATTTATATATCTTTTAGAATTTTTTAAAATATATTTATGGAGTAATATTCTTTGTGGGTTATTTATTTTACCTACCCTGATATTTTTTCTATATTCTTTCCAATGCTTTTTTAAAATTCAATAAGAGTAAAATAGTATGCTTTTTTAAAATTCGATAAGAGTAAAATAGTATTTTTCATATCACCGTCTAGGGAATACATATTTATTTTTTAGGGGTATTTGTAATTTTCAAATAACAAAAGGATATTTATAATTTTACCAAACTTCAGGAGAGGTAGCTGTAAATTATAATTAACATAATTTTGGGGAAAAGATGAAAAATGTAATTTGTGTATAACACTACAAGAAAAATACTTAATAGCAACGAAAGAAAATCAGCGTCGAGTTAATTAGTAAGTAAAATTTTCGTTGCTAATGCATTATTTAATATAAGAAATTTACTTACTAATGAATTTAGCAATAAAAATTTACTTGCTAACAAGTTTAGCAACGAATTTTTTAAAATATATATTAAGTAGTGTAGATTAGCAACGAAAATTTTACTTGTTAATTAGCTCGACGCTGATCTCAGCAACAAATTTTTTTATTGCTATTAAGCTATTTTTTTATAGTGTAATTTTACATTATTTCGTTAAAAGTAGTGGTTGAAAATTACCAATCACGACATACATTATTATTTAATAGGAATGATAATTCACAAAGAAATGTTCAAATTTTAGGGAATTAGGTCTTATTTTGTAAAGCCCAAGACGAGAAAATATAGGTATTAGAATTAGTGGATTGAATTTTCTATTGCAAATCCAGCTGCTGCATTTTCTATTCTATTCTGTATACATGCATCATATGTATAAAGAGGGACATTAAATACAGTAGGATTTGGAATTGGGCAATTCTACATGAAGCAAAGTATAAACTACATTATCGAATATAACTATTAGAACTATACGCTATAATTGAGTATCATGGATGATTATATCATATCCTGCTAGTAATTATTTCAATACTCACAAAAACTTATAAATCTAAAGAAACAGTAAGTATTACATGATTTCATGAATTTGTAAAAGACCGATGGAACCATATCTGTATGGGCCATCATTCTTGGATATCGATTTATACCCGGAAGTAGATTAAACATCTGCTGAATTCTCTATCTCTACATATGCTGATAATGTCGAGGAAAATTCTAGCCCTGATATTGGAAAACTTGGAGTAAATAGGAACGGCTTTGGTGGAATTGGTATGAATTCAAGACTTCCTTCTAACATTTCCACAACCTTAGACATTGATGGCCTGTCTGATGGATTTGTCTGAATACACCAAAATGCTACCAAAAACATTTTCCTAGTTGTTTCTTCTTCCTCCTCAATCATTAGATCATCTGAATTCGTGGTAACATTAAGTACTACCTGCTCGTAGATTCTGTCAGGAAAATAATTCTCACTTGATTGCGTTGCTTTAGGTTCAACGGTTTTTCTTGCACCAGCCATTTCAAGAACCATCATCCCATAGCTGTAGACGTCGGACTTATGAGAAACTCCTCCATAATTCCTGGAGAATACTTCCGGAGCAATATAGCCAATAGTGCCTCTTGCCCCAAGCACCGATAATATACTTTGCTTCTTCTTGCACAGTTTGGCGAGCCCAAAATCAGAGATTTTCGGGCAGAAATCACCGTCTAAAAGAATGTTCTGAGGCTTGATGTCGAAATGAACAATCCTAGTATTGCAACCTATGTGCAGATATTCCAGGCCTTTGGAAACTCCAATTGCAATCTTGTACAACGTTTCCCGATCCAGCTGACAATCTGCATTATTGCTAATGAACTTGTCTAAAGATTTGTTGGCCATAAATTCATAGACAAGAGCTCTCTTGTTCCTGTCATAGCAAAACCCCAAGAGATTGACAATATTGACATGGGAAGTTCTACTGATGCTGGCTACTTCATTGACGAATTCTTCCCCGTCGTTGTCGATGTCAATCAAAACCTTGACAGCAACGGGGCAGCCGTCGGGCAACACTCCTTGGTAGACACTCCCGTATCCTCCTCGACCAAGCTTGTCATTGAAGGACTTGGTTATTTTCTTGATTTCGGAGTATTTGTATCTCTTTAGAGCCAAAGATCCATGTTGGAGTAGAAACTTCTCTATGTGTTCCTTGTTAGGGTTGCGGCGTAGGGCGAGTCGTCTTTTGAGGCAACAGCAACATATGATAACGGATACTATGATTATGATAAAGGATACTAATACAACAGATTTGCCAATTACCTCCACTGCTGCATATACAGAGCCAGGGTAGAATTTGCATGATTTGGCAATAGAAAAAATAGTAAAGGGTTAATTTCACGTTCACCTTCTCTAAAAATCCAAATTTATGCTTGCAGTACCTTTGAGAATTATCTATTAGAGTTTGGACGAAAAATACTAACATCACGAAAAAATTATATGAATTTCTAGTTTTACCCCTCACTTAGCTTTCCGTATTCACTACAAGAAAAACGCTTAATAGCAACAAAAAAAAAATCAATTTCAAGCTAATTGGGAAGTAAAATTCTCATTGTTCTAATATATTATTTAATATAAGAAATATACTTGCTAATGTATTTAGCAACGTAAGTTTATTTGCTAACAAATTTAACAATGAATTGTTTAAAATATATATTAAGTAGTATAGATTAGTAACGAGAATTTTTATTTGCTAATTAGCTCGACGCTCATTTCAACAATAAATTTTTTCGTTGCTATTTAGCTATTTTCTTGTAGTGATAATTTATTGATGAAAAAAACCCTATTTATATTTTTATACTTTTAAGGAGGTAAATATAATATATATAAAATAAACAAATATGTAATTAACAGTAATATATATTATTCTAAAATTATTGTCATTGGGTACAAAGTAGCCGTTGATGAAAGAAAAAAATAGTCATAGAGCCAATAATTTATACGGAATGTAGAATAAGGCATAAAATTTTTCAAAACATACAATATATAACAATAAATTTAATAAATAAGAAATAATTATGTAAAATATATATATAAATATAAAATGTAATATATATTTCTTTGAAATATATAGCTTTATTTTTGCTGCTAATATGCCATTATTAAGATAAATAGTAATATTAATTATACTCTTCTTGAATTTTTTTTTATTAATTAAATATAAACTTATGTTTAATTTTTCTATAAAAAACAATATATATAATATAGTAGTTGTTTAAAATTATTTGGTACATTGTAATATCAATTTTTAACCTATATATATATATTAAAATACTTCTAGATATATAAGTTATAGAGCATGGTTGAGCTTTAAAAGCACATATATTGTGGTTTAAGTGGGTAAAATATCACTATAGTTTTAATTGACCAAGGTTCGAACCCTGTGACAATGAAATTTTTTAATCACTGCCACATCATAAATGTCTAGGTGGACATTCTGGCCCGTCAAAAAATTGTTGCAAATTCTAAATTGGACTATATTTATCATTTTAAAAATTAATAGTAAAATTGTGATAATGGTTCAAAATAAATCCTAAATTGGACTACATTTACATCATTCTACAAATTAATGTTAAACTTGTGATAATGCTAATACTTAGAAGATCAAATAAATCGTGGACAAAATCGAAGGATGAAAAATATATTTTTTCTCTTATAAAACAGATAATCCCATACATTAGGTCATGAAAGAAATACACTTGGTCATGTAATTAGGTATGGTAAAATTGCTTATCATGCATGATAACACGTTTAGTTCACAATATTAGAGTCCAATATAAATATCGAGCCCGATCTAAAAAATACTAATTTATGGGATAGTCTATCTCACCTAAGAGGTGGGATACACTATCCCATTGGTTAGTCTATGTAAGGATAGGTGGGATACACTATCCTATCGGTTAGTTTAAGCTACGATCGGTGGGATGCACTATTATCGGTTAGTCTAAGCTACTCAGGATTAAAAAAAAGTTCTTCTTTATATGCCCTTCCACTTTCTCCCCGTCTACTTCTCTCCTCTTTTCAAGTCTGCACCAAAATTACCTTTTTCACGAAAATAAAATGGAAATCACTTTTTTCATCAGTTTGATTTTTTCCTTAATTGTGAAATACATGTATGCTTAAAAAATATACTTCAAATTATAATAATTTAATAATAAAATATAATATAAACAAATATTTCATTTTATTCTTTGTGACTTTTGAAAATTATTTGAGTTTTGATTAGTTATTAATTTTCAAAAATAGAACGTTTTGCCATACTTTTATAGCTTTTTTGAAACAAAAATTAAACCTTTGTTCTCTTGTTTTCTTTTACTAGTCAGAAGCACATGCGTTGCACGTGATTCATATTATCTCAATAAATTATTACATATATAACAATAAAATAAATTTATAATAAGAATATATTAACTAAATTGAATAGGCACTTTATGAATAAAAATTATTATTGTTACAAAGTAAAAAAATATAATTAAAAAATAAATAATTTTTTTCTACACTTTAATTATTATTTAGTATTATAATTATGTGTTCTACTTGCAACATATGCATCTTTTTAGTATAAGTAAATCACATTCGTATAAGTAAATTTGAGTCAAGATAATCATATGCACACATCACAAACACACAAAATGATTAAAACACAATATATGTATGTTTGTGTAGGATATACAATGACTAAGACTGATAAACAAAAAATATATAGTTATTGATTTTTCCGAATAGAGAAGTAATGCATATAAAAATTAAAGTATATTCATATATGGTATATAAATATATTAAAGTAGAATGAACATATATATTTATATATTTATTTTTGGCTTGGTGATTTTTAATTGTAGTTTAATATTTGTTATCAAATATTTGTTTAGTAAGGCTTTTATATTATCAATAATGTTGCTTTACATTGATGATCACATTATAGGAACAAACAATGAAATAAACTTTTAGATCTTTCGTCTTATTAATTAGCTCTAATAAAAATAAATCATAAAAAGAAAATACAATTAATATTTTATTATGGAATAAGCATAAAAATGTTAACTATATGTTTATACTCCTTGTGTTAACTATATTTAAAGTTATTTATAACATAATTTTTACTAATAGCTTCATTATAAAAAAAATTAATTTATTCATCATGTTGTCCAAAGAGATTCTAGAACAAAATTCTAAATTGATTAAATCGTCTATCAAACGATTTAAATTAGAATAATAAGTATTAAATTTTTTAACTTAGATGATGTAAAAATAATTACTTCAATTTTAAATTTTTAATGATCAAAACTTCTATTTATTAAATATTTAAGAGTCCAATTATTGGTCTAATTACACTTTTAGTTAGACATCCATAAATATTATTTTATCTTCATATAAAATTGTAGCTATTATGAATAATTCAGAAAAATATTCACTACAAGAAAATGTATTTTAGATAACAAAATAATTGTAAAGAATTGTCAACTTGTCACAAAAACTAGGTATCTGGTAACAAAATGTAAAAATTGTTACAATAAAATCGAATTTTCATAACAATCGTAATAATTCATTACAATAAATGAAATGTCCTTACCAAAGATATTTATTTGTAACAAAAGAAAAAAAATCATTACATAAAGTAAAACATGTCATGTATAAAGGTAATTGTGACAAAATTATTATTTTTCTTCTAACAATATTTGAGTTGTCACAATAAGTTTAATTGGTAACAAAAAAATTTGTTACAAGAAATTTAAAAAAATTAGAATTTTTTTTTTGTTTTGGCGGTAAGACAAGGCGCCATTTTTCTTTTCTCTATTTTTTATTTTATATATATATATATTATATTATAATTTTTTTTTAGTTTTAAACTAAGGGTGGCATACGAGTCGAGCCGGCTCGCGAGGCTTGATTTTGAGCTCGACTCGAGCTCAAAAATTATAATTTATTTAAACTTTTTATATATTTAACTTAATATTCAATACTTTATCAATTTTATATTCAAAATTGACTATATATTATAATTATTGATAGATATTATACACCATTTTGAATGATTACTCTTATATTCCGAGTACGATATCTCGACATCCGTATATCCAATAAGTCTAAAACTTTATCAAATATACTTTTCTGTAATTAGTTTGATCATATCTAACGGTTGATCTGAATTTTGATGGCCCGATTAACCCATGTTGTTCAACAATGTAAGACGATAGTTATATCAATGTAATACCAACATTTATGAATATACAAATTTACTACAGATTGTAAACATATTTCAATCTCAACTATAAAATATATTTTATGAATTTCAACTGCATTATTCCAAATAATGGATACTTTTCTACAACATTAAATTGTTCAGTATGAATTTTATTTTTTTTAGTATATTTGACTAATTATATTACTACTAATTTTGATAATTCAATGTGTATATACATATATATATATTATACTATTATAATAATTTATCATAATATAATTTTGTTAAAAATTATACCAATAATTAAAAAATATAATTTTTTGTATTTCTTTTTTTCTCTTCTTTCTCACTCATTTCTTCCCCCACTTTCATCGACAATAAACTCACCAAGAACTTTTTTCCCATATTTGACTCCTAAACCCTAGCCCAAACCAATGATTGCAAGCTCCTCCACCTACTAGCGGCAACGAGGACGACGCTTGCCGTTGTGTCGGCCAAACAAGGAGTTCAAATAGGTTTGGTTTTATCAGTTGCTCGTTGCTCAATCTGCGCTGAATTTTGTTGGAGTTGCTGATTTTAGTTTTACATGCTAAATCCAAGTTAAAATGTTTCTTGATTCTAACATTGTATGGAGAGAAATATGTTGGTTGCATGTGTCCGACTAATTTGACCTTTGTTTGTGTAAGACTTGTCCATAGATTTACAGACATTATTGTCTCTACTATCTCTGATTCCTAAATTTAATATGAATATGTTTTCTCTCATCTCATCTCATCTCATCTCATCTCATGTGTTTCAGATTTTGTTTCTTGTTTCAATATTGAATGGAGTCCATCAACCTTGATTTTCATCATTGTCAATACTTGTTTTCTTCTATTTGTTTTCTTACAAACAACTACACTATACACTGCTTCATTATTTATATTCCAAGAAAGTGGAGCACAGAGTAAGAGTACAAAGCACAAGAAAAACTGAAAATGACAGCAGCAGAAAAAGAAAATAACACCAAACCAAAATGAGGCCTTTTTACTGCCTTTGTTAGCAACAAAATGGGCCTCATTTTGCTGCCTCTTGCTGCTAACAGAGGCGGCAAAATGCCTCAGTTTGCTGCCTCTGTTAGCAGGAACATGAGGTAACAAAGGTAACAAACTGAGGCCGTTTATCTTAGACCATTGATAGATGAATTAAATGAATTGAGGAATGGTGTTGAGACCTATGATGCTTGCAAGAAAGAATCATTTCAACTGCGTGCCTCAATTATGTGGACATTTAATAATTTTCCTACAATTACGGTTATTATTTCTTTGAAAGTTTTGGTTCATATTTTGACATTTTAGTTGCGATTTCTTATATTGTTTATTATTTTTTTGAAGTTTTGGTTGGTGTTTTGGTATTTTTATTAGAACTTTTGGTATATTGGGCATTGTATATATTTTGTTGTATTGATTTTTAAATAGTTGAATTGTCTCATTGTCCTTTTGTTTGAGCAGGAGATCAAAGTGTAAACAATGCAATATGATATTCCAAGGATTCACATGTATTTTGGTGGCTTTATTTCACTTGACGATAGCTATGTTTGAAAACAATTTACTTTATTTTGTATCCTTGGAGCTACTATGCTCGAAAGTTTCTTAGGATATCTTTTGTTGCGCTTTTGTAGTGAACACATTAATGTTTTATATTAGACTTATGTATTGAAGTATTACTTAAACTATGTAATCATTATGGTATTTATTTATGTTAAGTTTACTTTCTTTATGTTTATATGGACAAGTATTATTGTATTTTTGCAATTTTGAAAACAGGTTTATAAGCATTTTTTAATAGAAAATAAATCACTATAAATTACTATTAGCAAGGAAACGAATTTCTCACAATAACTTTTTCTGACAAACTTGTTATTGTATATAAATTTAAAATATTATTCAGTTTGAGTTTTAGTGACGGCAGTTTTTTTCTCATAATAGGTATTCGTAACGAAAATACTGTTGTAAGTCATACTTTTAGTAACAAATCTTTTTTTTTTTTTTTGTAACGATATCATAACCTCTTGTGAGGACACAATTGTTACTAGAACTATACAATTGTAAGGAATCAACGTTTGTTACGAATACATTTGTGACAACATACTCAAATTCGTTACAAGAACTTTTAGCGATGGGGTTTCCAGTAGAAATTAGTAACGACACATTTTCGTTACCAAAAGTATTGGCAACGAAATCTGGACATTGTAACGAATACTTTCCTTACGAGATGTAAAAATTTCTTGTAGTGATTATCTATGTCTTTTTCTATGGTATGTTCATAAAGAGACATGATAAAATCAAGTTACAAATACACCAAAGAAAAAGTATATTAGGAAAAAGCAAAAGCTAATTATAAATTATTTTAAATCTCTCTTTTCTTTTATCATTTATCTTTTTTATATTTTCTAGAGGACCATATATGATTTGATTAGTCTAATCAAGAAAAAAGTATGAAAAGAAAATGTAATAGTATAAAAAGATTACCTTTCTTACTTTTATGTTTTTTTTTCTAAATTTGAATACTCAAAAAAATAAAATAAAATAATTCAAGATTATTTACTCTATTGGGCTCATTAATATGAATATGTACTTTTCCAAATTTAAGTTTATATTACAATAATTATAGTATTATTCAAGTAAATAAATATATCATGAATAATTAATTGGATAAATAGAATTGAAAAAGTGTATATCCAAATACTATTATAATTTAATATATATTTATTTACTTATTTAGTCAGTAGTTTTTTTTTATTTGGTAGCAAAGTTTTAAAGAGTTAAAATTTTATATTTTTTCTTTATTTTTTCCTATAAATTCATCTTAATTTGTACTTTGGAATTATAGCAAATGGACATTATTTAATTAGTGTCAAAAATTGGAAAAGTATCATATCATCTCCCCAATTGATAATAAAATACTAATTTAAACAAGCACAATTATCTCATAGGAAGTACTTTATATGATTATATATCACCTATGACTAAATTGCTCTTGAAGTCTAGTTTCAAAGAATTGATTTTATTTAAAACTCTATTGTAATCAAAATGTTACTATAGAATGAAACCGCATTTCTAATTTTAATAGAGGAATTTAGAATATAAAAAGTACCCTTGGTATTATATTTAAACTATATTATCATTAAAGGAAAGCCCATGTATCCCTCCTTTTCTATTATTTAGTACACGATAGTTATTATATTATTGGGTTTTAGAAAATTCTGTTTCAAAAAATCTGTGGTATAGATATCAATATAATCTTATATATAAAATAAATATCTTGTATGTACAAATCTGGACTTATACTTAAAAATGAAAATTGTCTGTGATCAAATGATGGTTAAAATTAGGACTTTAATTTAAAATTTCAGTGTTTGAATATAATGCTAGTAGATAACCATTAAAAATCAAATGATTTTTTTTTAAAAAAAATCACTTAATTAATATCTCCCTTGAATCTTCTCTTATGTTTCATTGGACTTATGATTTTCAATTTTACAAAAGTATGTAGGTATTTTTACATTTTAGATATTTCCCTCTTATAAACTTTCACATTTTAAAATTAATTCTCTCCATGATACTTATCTTTCATCTTGGTATTTGTGATGAGAAATTCACCATTATTTATGTGAAAAACATTGATAATTAATCTTTTTGTTCTTTGCCGTCTATTAAAATTTTAGATCTTATAATTATTTCTCTTTATAATATTTATTTTTCATCCTTATATTTGTTTTAATTATAAAATATTACTTTACTTTTTACATGCTTATACTTGTAATAAAAAGTTATCATTTAAATTAATCGATATTCTAAATTTACTTCACAAATGAAATAAGTTTTTATTTTTATTTTTATTGTAGTTGTGCAAAGCAAGAAATAAATAAAAATTAGCTTTAGATTTTGATTTTTATTTTTGAACTCTTATACTAATTATCAATAAAGTTGTTTATATGTAAGTTTCTTATAATAATCTGTTTACATTTTATTTTATTCCTCATGTTGGTGGAAAATAGTTCAAATTGACGAATAGTATCTTATGTAATGAATTGAATGGAATAAGCATAAAAATCATTGACTAATTTTATAAGTTAGGGTCGAATTAAAAATATAAATGTACATAAATTAAATTATTTATTATTACAAATAATATAGTAGAAATATTATAGACCAAGTAATCTTTGCATTAAATAATCGAAAGAATCATTGACTCATTTAATTCATAAAATAAGTTTTGAATAATATTATTATGATTTTAGAATTAATATTATACAGACAATTAATTATAAAACTACTTATGAAATAATTATCATATTATAAGTTTGTTTTTCATAAATAACTGATTTTAAGATAAATTTATATAATGTGCTTGTTTCTCATTGAAGTTTATTTTCGTTGAACTTGCGGCATTATACTATTAATTAGGTACCCCGATATAATTTTTATGCACATATGAAATTATACTCTCTGTGCAATTTTAATATTTTTAATCAACAGAAAAAAATTAAAAAAAGTATATAAAACATCTCAAGTTGCTCATTTTTATAATATCTTATTATAAAGGATGAATTACAATGACCTCCCTTGAGATTTCGGCATAATTACGGATACCCCCTCGTTGTTTCAAAAATTACAAATACCCCCTTAAAGTTTGTAATTTTTTACTAAGGGCCTGAAATGGTCCATTTTGCCCTTTATTTTTTTAAAATTGTAGAAAAATCAGCGATGCAAATTAAATTATTGCTCCTTTGTGTGTAAAGAACGTAAGAAACATTTCCCTACTGTCCAAAAAATTTAGAAAACTTTAAAAATAATTTAATTTGCATAAGGACATTTTGGTCAGTTCACACATGAAAATGGATCTTTGTTAAATGGTTACAAACTCCAGAAGTGTATTTATAATTTTTAAAACAACGAGGGCGTATCCGTATTATGCCAAACCTCGGGGGGGGGGGGGGGTGTTCATTGTAATTCACCTTTATATAATTTAACTTACATTAAATTAATGGCAAATTGTCCCATGGATTGTTTTCCTTGCTATCAAAGAGATGCTCCTTCAAGCTTTTAAAGCGTATCTCTCCTAATTATATAACCTATATATTTTTCCTAGTTAGTAGTAGATTTATAACTAATTTTATTTAATAGTTATAAATAAAATTCTGTATTATCAGTAAAACTCTTTATTATAATTTATGTTTATTATAATTCTATCCCAATTCAACTATCTAATTAAGTAATTAACGACTATTACAAAATTACTTATTTGCACACATAATTATAATCTAATATTCTATAAAAATGATATACTTGACCTCAGAAAAAACAAAGAAACATAAAATATGGCAACTCGTTCACACTTTTATAATATACATAGATATAGACAATATTTATCAACGGTTGTATGCCCACTTTTTCTTCTTTTTTATTTTTTTTAGTAAAAAGATATGTGTAATGATGGTTTAGGAGTAACATTTACACCTTTTGATATTTTTTTTACAAGGAGCGATTTTTATCGTATATTGTTGAAAAGATTAAATATGTACACTGTCATTTCGTTCTATTATATTAGATATGATTAAACAACCATATAACGTACCTATTAATGACATCTCAAATGCTCAAATTACATTTTAGTCTATCTTACATAAAAAAGTATTCACTCTACATAATAAGTAATTTAATCATTTTTGTTTTTTACCTATTTTACACTTCAAAATGTTTGTTTTACATGACAATTCATTAAATTGATTTCATTTGTCATCTAACCTCTATATTTTAATATGTCTAGTGATTTAACTAAATTCTTATTTATATCTATGCTACAAAAATTCTCAATATTAAATTCTTTCAAATTTCATGATTATTTCTAGTCGTTTCATGTTATATCATTGGGTTATTTTTGATCTAGTAAGTGTATTACATTATGAATATAATACACACAAAAATAATATTGGTAGATAAGTTTAATGTGAAAAGTAATTAATAGGAATAACTATAGATAATGTGAAAGTAATTAATAAGAGTAAATATGTATAATGTGAAAAGTAATGAATAGGAATCAATAGGTATATTATTTTATATTTTAATTCTTAAAAAAATAATATTACAAGGTTAATTTAGTCCAATGAAAAAAAGAAAGAAACAAAAATCCCTATTCATACTTTTATATAAATATAGATATAGATATAGAATATAGATATAGAATATAGATAGATAGATATAGATATAGATATAGATATAGATTGATAGGTAGATATAGATTGACCGTCCATTTTGGACTCTTTTCTTTTCAGTAAATATTGAGAGTTTTTTTTTTCTTTTTGTAATTATGCACAAATTACAATATTAAAATAAAAATAATTTAAAAATAATATTCTTAATTGTCTTTGTATATTTAATCATATTTAATATTTGTTTCAACTAAGTACCATATATATATATATATTATATTATCACACATATATCACACATACAATACAAGTCAACCAATCACTATAATATGGATGATAGGATTACTTATCACTACATTTCACATTCCACCTAGTCTCATCATATTTAATTCTATCACACGAATCAAATAAACCATGGACAAACAATTAATCCAGCTTCAACATATATCTTAGAAGAAAAGAAATGGAAAAAATTTAAACACAGAAATTGGTGAGAGTTAGTTGCTCATACCATTGAGGCGTCTGCGCAGTGCAGGGAGTAAATTAGGACTTCCAGCAGTGGGAATACCTTGTCGAGAAACTTACACCAATTACAATGGGAAACTTCAAAACACGATGTCAAAGAAATCATATTGCGTTTGTAATAAAATGATTCTTTTGTCTTTTATCAAGACATTTAATTAATCATTTTTAATTATTTTTAATTAAAAAACAATTTAATTAATTATTTTCTTTTATTATTTTTATTTTTATTTCAGGATATATTCCAAGAGCTGCTCGAGGCCACGTTGCTCAGGTGCCGATGGCTTGGGAGGAGGCTGCATCTTCAACAGCCTCAGTCGTCCCTCAGAGGAATATGTGTGGGTCATTATAGCTGGCGCCCGAACAAAGGTCGAATCTTCGGTTTGGGATCAGAGGCCCGAACCTCCACTGCAGTATCATTGTAGAGGAGCGTGCCACCGGCGCAAAAATCACCAAACCCGAAGACCATTGGACTTGAGCGCTAGATTAAGAAGATGGAGGGGATGATGATGAACATGATGTCACATTTTGACATCCCACCAGTACTAAGCCACCCCGGCCTCCATCTGGTGACCTCGCCACAACTGACGACCCCGTTCATTTCCACCAGACAATTGAGGAGAAGCAATCGGAGAATGCCGCTTTAGATTAGGATTTCTTTTTGTTTTTTGTATTTTTCAATTTCATACAAAATTATACTGAATTTTATTATAATTTTTAATGTAGTATTTTTATTGATATATTTTTAAATTTATTAATTATGCATTTGATTTAATTGCATTCCATTTCAACTTTTATATTCTATTTTAAACATAATTTAATTAAAAATAATAACAAATTAATATTTATTTTTTAAAATAAAATTACAAAACTTTGTGACGGACATTTCGATGTTCAGCCCTTTCAATTAAAAAAAAAAAAAATAAATATACTAGCCGTCTGAAATCAAGACAACCATTGTAAAAATTCATCTCAATTTGCGACAAGATATGTTGTCGCCCATGGCAAAATTTGCAACGACTCCAGTAACAAATTTTGTCTCAAATGAGTCACTTGCTTTGTGGTATTTTTGAAGAACATTCGTTGCTAAATGTGTTCAAATTTGTGGTAGATGTTGGGATGGTTATCCGTCTCAAATCCGTCCCAACATGTTTACATATAGTATAATATAATTCATCTCAAAGTCATCGCAAAACTCGCCTCAAAATCAATTAAAACATTATCCATCCATTTGAAACTTGTTACGAGTACATCGAAGCATGTTTGCTTCCGTCGCAATTCTTCCAACAGATGTCTTTTCCCATGAAAAACATTTTTTGATGCCACTTAAGCTTGCGAATGCCGTTGTAGAAAAATAATATCCCCATAATGCCGTCGGAAATGTTGACCTAAGTAAAAATTACATAAATTTTTAATTTTACCCGTTATTCAATATTTCCCTACTATTTTTTTTTTTTTTATATTTGTAAGGAGGTAAATATAAGGGGAAATAACATTTTTCATCCAATAAGTTATGCCTTTCTACTTTTGGTCCGATTGAATACGGTTTCTATTAGATAGCATTTTCGATCCCATGACAGTTTCTATTAGATATTTAATGAAAAGTGCTATATGGCCGTTAAGTGCATGAGACCAAAAGTGTAACTTTTTGAAAGTTATCGGATCAAAAGTGAAAATTTCATAATATATGGGATCAAAAGTGAGAATCCCATAACATATGGGACCAAAAGTGTAAAGGCCCTCCACGTGCTAAGCACGTGGTGTTTTCCGTTAAGAAATTTAACGGAAAAGTGGCATGAGACTAAAAGTGCTTCTTTTTTGAAGTACTAAGACCCAAAAGTGAGAATCTCGTAATCAATGGGATCAAAAGTGGGAAGACCCTAAGTTATAGGACAAAAAGTGTTATTTTCTCTAAATATAACTTATATAAAAATCAAAATGATGTCATCATAATAAAATATTGTTATGAGTTGATAAATTAAAAAACTAGTCATATCTAAAATGAGAATTTACTAAGAATCAACTGCTAGATGATTTAGGGATCTTCATTGTAACATTTTATAATCAAGGAGGTGCTGCCAAATCAAGACAACATTAATTGCTATAGTACTGATGTGGCAATATCTGTACACTCGACCTTCCCGAGGTTACACTCACTTGTATAAGAATGTATCGTATTAAGGACTCTTGTAGGAAACCTTCTGAAAACTCGTTGTCAAGGTCTATCTATATTCAGTATCTTAATCATAGAGACCTTGCATCGTACTATCTAAACTAATATATAAGGACCACTATAACCCGTTGATCAACTGGTAGATCAAGGGTGGATATAAAATCGTACACTTATGATGAGAATTATAAATATTAGTTCTCCTCCAATAAGGTACAATGTTTGGTATTCATACTATTCCATTCTCTATTGAGAACTTATTCCGATTAGTGACTTAAGCGTCGAAAGCCATCGCTCGGAACACCCAAACTTGGTCTTAACGCTTTGTTTCTTTTGCAGGCTTCACCTTATTCTCAAGGAGAATACCTTCACTTGGGAGTGGCAGACGCATAAATTTATTACTAAAAATACCTTAGTTGTTCTTTTTTTGAACAAGTACTTGTACCTTAATTCTTACAAAATCTATAAGGTCTTAAGTCTTCAAGGATCAAAATGATGTTATAAGAAATAAAGAGAATTATAAGAGGTTAGAATTGTTCAAGTTGTTTTTTCATCACAATTTGGACCAACCATAAGGGGAGGGGTTTCTCATGGATTAAATATAATTTTCGTCATGTATCTTTTGCATTTTGACATTTTAGTCCTTTATTTTTTTAAAAGATAAAACATCAAAATATAAAAGATATAAGACGAAAATTTGGTTCCATGCTGGCAGTAATTTGACCAATGGGAACAAAAGCTCCAAATTAAAAAAAAATTCTGATAACATTTGCAAACTTCGGTGATTGAAGGATCAAAATTATAAAGAATTAAAAAATTATAGGACTTATTTGCTAACCTAAAAAGATAAAATACTAAAATGCTAAAATAAAAAAGAATCATGACGAAATCCATTTAAGCCTTCTAATAGTATCATGCATTTTGGTCCTACTTACAGTGGAATAAGATTGGCATTACAAAAGTTGAATCAGATATGGGAAATAATACCTCTTGGTACTCCTTCCTGATAAACAGGAGGGGGAGCTGCCGCCGTCACCGGCCGCGGGATGCAGTCACCATAAAATTGAATATCACAAAACGGACTGTACTTGATGACGAACCCGCTGGATAAAGCCTCCTGCAGAACATTAGAGGCCTTGCGATTTTTCAGAGCCTGCGCGGCCGTTTGGTTCACCGGAACAGAAATGCTGTGGGAGCAGGTGATATTTGGTCCTGGGCCGGACGATGCATTCCCTATTCTAAACAGATCTATGCAGCCCAACAGAGAGAAATTCTTAATACCGATGCAGTGATAGAACAGAGTGAGTTGCTCGTCATTATAACCGGGATGAGCAAAGTCGTAAGGGTCTTGTAAGGTTGTGTTGTAGAAAGTTGTTGGGCATGCACCATTGAGTAAGTCTTGTCTTGCGACTTTGAGAGTTCGATTCGAGAAGTCGAATTCCAAGACTCGGTAGATTAATGGTGGGATATAAAGCAAAGGAAAATCGCCCTCGCAGTTAAGAAGCTGGAAGCCTGAAAGACCGCAGGCCTGAGGCCGGCTGTCTCCCCAGAAGGGATATGTTATGTTTGATATGTTGCCGCACTGAAATGGCTGCCTACTACACTCATCTTGCTGACTATAAAAACCTGGGAAATGGAGGAGCAAAAGAGTTGCCAGGAGGAAGAGAAACAATTTCTGGCTGGGTTTGGTATGCATTTTGAGAGAGAGAGAGAGAGAGAGAGAGAGTGAGAGAGAGAGTGAGATTAACCATATGATTTAAGAATTATTATTGGTGTAGAAAGACAAAACTTCTTTGTTGAAAATTGATTGATCCTGTACTAGTTTTCCACAATTGACACAAGGGGACGTGCATTATACCTTATTCTTCAAAGACTTGCAGTCAATATGGGCCTACAACTCTCCCTCTCATTTGAATTTTCAACTTCATTTATGGTATCATTCTAATCAAAATCGAATATGGTTATATTTAAATAAATTGTAGAGTAAATACATTTACTTGTGCGACATAGACAATTCAAGAAAATTGACTAATTATATGAAAATATATATTATGACTAGTTTGATTCAGCCAGGCCTAATTTGGATAAGTTCAAGTGATATGTTTTAGAAATTAGTTTCGAAAAATCAAATATATTAAAATTATCTATTCTTGATGTATATTGGTTTGAAGCAATCACGTTGTTCACGCAAATTCGAGTTTATGAAAAATAATTACGAGACTATAAAAATATGGACAATTAATATTTTGTACAAATTTAAATTGATTAGGTTACAATCTCATAGAATGCAGATTACCCCCGGACTCATCTCTTTAAAATATAATTCAAGGACTGGAAATGTATTTTTGGATGTGCATGCGTAATTTCTTGTGGTTTTGTGGAGCTACTTAATTAAAATATGATGTCAAGGCTTTGAAAATTCGATGCTAATGAAGACATGGAACCTTGCGGTAGTAAAACTTCATGGATAGAGAGTTACACTTAAGTCGTTGTGGACTTGTCATATGTATTGTGTATAAATCTATCGTGTCCTGAAAGCCTCTTTTTGTAAGTATGAACAAGAGCTTAGGTAGTTTACGCTACATTTCAGTTGGGCTTCATGAACACTATAACTTTATGGTGGATCAACAAGTCAATCCAAAGTAAAAAAGTAATTTTAATTTTTAGCTTGTATCAGTCCATCAAAATGCATAAACACTAAATTTGGTATGACTTTATTGTAAATTTATTATTTTGAGCATATGTTAAGCCTAATTTTTTTTAACTTTAATTTAAAACCCAATTATTAACCAATTTCTTTGAATTTTTAATTGATAATTTATTTCAAAAAAAAAAAATTAATGTCCACACACATATTTGATAAATAAGACAAACTTTATTTATTGACTAAAATTTGATACACTCCAACTCTATCCATCAAAATTTAATACTGAATCTAGTTATAAAAAGTCGTTGCAACAATAGAATTACTTATGTCCACAAATCAAGATATGGTATATGATATTACTTTATCATCGCCTATATTCAAACCTCATCTTCTCAAGAACATAACCTACAATTCTGAAAAAGAATCTTGATCAATGAGAGCGATTGACGTGCCACATTTGCCTATAAATCATTTTTGCCCTTTCAGTTGGAAGTTTATATATGGAACTTTACATTATGAAGAACGGTACTTCCAAAACCCAAACATCACACAACAAACAGAGCACGGAGTAGTCCACCCTATGTTTAAACTTGCAATCAAAAGTGACTAAATCAATTCACCTAAACAAAAAACCTTAAAAAAAATCTCAAAGATCCTTCAACAAATTTACTAGCGTAATACAAGACATCCACAGAAAACATAGAAAAAACCCAACCAGTCTTTGTTGTTGTTGCTGCTGGCAGGCAACGATGACGATAGAAGGGTGGCGCCTGGTGGGACAGGGTCATGGTCACAAGAAAGAGGAGGCGGCGAGCGACGGCGGATGGAGGGACGATGGGAGAGACAGAAGGGGGATACAGAGAGAGAGAGAGAGAGCGTTGGGAGAGGAAGAAAGTGGAAAAATAATCTGCTAAGTGTCGTTTATATATTAAATTTTTGGAACCGATCCCACTCCAAAATTTAATACAAAGACCATTCCAAATGATTGAAACGATGTCGTTTTGTCCCTTGAACGACACTTTTAAACAAAAATGACATCATTTTAACGTATGCGCTTGTACCCATTACATATACCGGGCCCAAGCCCATTCCTAACATATATAAATGACATCATATAAACATCTGTATGCAAAAACCATTCCTGTTTGTTAACAAATCGTTCCTAATAAAGTTTCAAATAATTATTCATTTTTCAAGAAAATAAATAAAAATTAAGAAAAACTCGTATCAGACACGTTAAGGAGCAAAGAAAAGTATACAATGTGTTGATTAAGATAATTAAAAATATAAAATATTTTTCATGAGATTGATGTTCACAATATGAAGTATATTTGTACATTCAAATTTGTTAGTATTACACAGATGTAACTAATATCTTATATTATTATACTGCATCGCCTAATCAGACGGTCAATTTTTTTATCAGACTGTCGGATATGATTAAAATAGGCAAAAGAGTTCATTCAATGAAGCTTTGGACTATTTCAATATACGGATATTGAGATATCGTATCTAGTCCATACTGAGCGAGATTTAAAATGGTGCAATCTTCAATCAGTCCTCAAACCGTTAGATATATTCAAATAGATAGAATCTTATACATGTTTAAGTTTAGAATTAATCCTGCTCGTGGATGTTAAGATATTGTAACCGAAACATACACTAGACATTTTCGATACACATTTTGGAACGGCTATGAATAAAATTTGGAATAATTTAGGATAATTCAAAAGTTACAACGGTTGTTGAATACAATTAGGAACACTTTCTTAAAAATAAAATTAGGAATGGTTTAGGATAATGTAACTGTTCCAAGTTTTAAATTTTCCACCTACTTTTCAGGAGACGCCATACTAAATAATAATGGAACTGGGTTTGGAATGCACAATCTGAAAATAGTTGTTCCAAGTTTTAAATTTCCCACCTATTTTTCATAAAGCACCATACTTTATTATTGTGGAATTGGATTTGGAACAGTCAACTTGAAATAACCATTACGATGTTTGAATTTTCGACCTCTGTTTTTCAAGAGGCGCCATATCTAATTTACCGAGGAACAAGTGTTGGAACGATAAAATTCAAAAAAACCGTTCCTATTGCAAATTTCTCAAAAATACCGTTCAGTTTGGAACGGTTTGTGTAATCATATTGTTTACATTCATAGCTGTTCCAAAATTATTTTATTTTTAAAAAATTTATAATTAATAGAATGTATAAACTTATATTAGTCGTTACAAAGTAGAGTGAAAACTAACACTAGACACTCAATCGTGGTCTTCTTCAATCTCATAATCCTTAAAGCTATCTTCGCCATCTTCATCATCAGATTCACTATTTGTTGAGCAGGATGTACCTGCTCCCTATTGATGTGCCACAGAAACATCAACGACTAATTGTATACTATATGGATCATACAGGTTGTACGTCTGATTGTCTGTAGCAACTTCTGGAGTAGGTATGACTTCCTTTAGCTAATATTCAATCGGACCATCGAGAGTCATCAACTACTCTTCGAGCCTTGATTTTGCACACGGTCATCCAATTAAGTTTGTCTCTCTTCAAGCTCGGGTACTCAGTTTAGTAGACTTGTACTGCTTGTTGCGCTAGTATGAATGGTTCGTCCTTATGGTGCACCTTTGTGAAATTTACGTCAACGAGGTGATAACGAGGGTGTATCTTCATACCTCTTACTGGATCGACCCAACGACACTTGAACAAAATGATGTGCATGTCCGGAATAAGTGGGTAATCCAACTGAATTATCTCTTTGAGTATCAAATAGAAGTCATTGTCCGTGTCTATATATGAGCTTTTCACACACACCCTACAATTAATAATTGACTTGCCGACGTTGTGACGTTCAATGTGAAAATTGTAACCATTCACGAAGTAACACGGGAATGTCCTCACCTTTGCCTTAGAACCCCACTAATGCAACTTCAACAACTCGTTGTCCATGTAGTTCAATTTGAGTTTCACCTGCAATTCACATAGAAGAGACAATTGCCGAACAACCATTTCACAGTTATACCACAATATACGAGGTTTGACAATTACACGACGTTCAAATCAATCCTTGAATTCAGTTGCTACTAGTTGAATGTTTGGGTCCTTCGAATGGTGGTGCTCGTAGAGTTCATTCAAGAATGAGATGCTTTAAAAAAAGTATACATATAAATATATATGTTCAAACTCTCATGATTTGGAAAAACTATATATATGTATACACATACTCGTAGTATGGTGTGACTATTTCACAGTTGCACAAGATTCTCGATTATGTGAAGTTTTTAACCACTGAGCCACCTCTTCTTTGAGGCACCACTTGCTTGGACAGGGTGGTTGAAAATAGATTATTGGATTCGATCATCGTTATTCGTGAGATTGACATCTCTACCGGGTCTGCTTTGTTTGCAAAGAATACGCGGCTCGACGTAGTGGGAAGTGAATAGCCTGATTTCGTCAACAATGTATGCCTTCATAATTGAGGCCTCGATGTGTGCTTTGTTCTTTACCTTCTTCTTTAAATCACAGAGAAATCTATTCACACGAAATATTTATTAAAATACAGATGAAACTACAACTACAAAGAAAAAAAAAAAAAATACATTTTCATGTGTACTTACCTCTCAAATGGGTACCTCCATCTGTTGCGCGGGTCATCGCACATGCCTCATATGTCGGGTGAACAATTAGGTTATCCATTAAGTCAAAAAAAGCTAGAGGATATTTTTTTCACAAAATGATCGCGACACTACCTTTCAATTCTTATTGTTTGGTGACATCTAGCGTGATCAAGCATAGAATCTGGAATAGAAGACTCACCTCCGTCGAAGCACTCCACACATCAGTACAGGATAAAAAGCTTTTAGTTACCATGTAGAAATCATAGCAAAAGGCCAAAATTCATAGCAAAAACCATTTTGTTATGAATTCTCTATGAATTTTAAGCGTAGCGAAGATTGGGGTAGCAAAAGCTTTACTACAGACAAAATTCGTAGCAAAAGGGTATTTGCTACGGAAAATTGGCTTTTGTTACAATATCATTTCCGTAGCGAAAGTAGTGGCAAAAATCACCATCTTTTGCTAACCATCCGGTTGTAGCTATAACAAGGGTATTTTCTACGAAAAATTGACTTTTGTGATAACATCAATTTTTTAGCAAAAGCAACGACAAAATCATGATATTTTGCTACAAAGCTCCAATCGTACCAATAAATCTAAAATTTGATTTTGCATTTTTTTCTACAATTTTCTTGATGCTATTTGCAATATTTGGTTATTTTTATTATTATAATTTTATGTATATTAATAATTGAAACTATTCTTACATTATCAGCATATTTAAAAATTTAATTACATTAGAACAAATATTACATATAACTAAAGGAAATCATAAGATAACTTGCACATATACAACTAACATTTGTACCAACATTGAATAATACATCTAGTAATTAACCTACATATCATTAGCATTGCAAATCTAATAAGTTAACTTTCAAATAGTACAATCTCATAATTCTAACAAGATCGAATTGGCAGCAATTGCATGATTGTGCAAGTGCGTCGAGGCTCTAAACATTACATAGTTCTTAATGATAGTCGTTGGTCAATCAATAAAGACAGAGATGCATACTAGAACCTAATATGACAAAAAGTAGTTTCTCAACTCGTTTCAAATCTCTAGGACCTGCAATATAACCATAAAATTCAAACCAATAAAACTAAAAAATGTGAAATGAAAAAAATATAAAACACTAAATATTGATCATCTTCACCACATTTACACCAAGGTTTAAACCAATTATTCTTCAAAACGCACTCCCGAAGTATTATATATACGTTAAAAGTCATTGTATACTCAACAATATTTTTTTCTTTTTACGTCCTTTAACCAACCACCTACGTTATAAATCAAACCCGACAAGAAAAATATAATAAAGAATGAATGCAATAAATATGTACATATAAAACCAATACATGTAATTACGTCTGATCAAAGAAATTAAAAGTGAAGCAAGAAATTATGTATAAAAACCAAAAAGCAAAACAAATATTCATTATAGGGATTCAAAGATTTGCATTATCCAAAAATCTCATCATTTTGTGAAGGGATTTTCTGTAAGTCTTTCAAAAGACAGAAAGGAGAGAAGAACTCAAGTTTTCCAAACTGGCTTCAACTGTGCAAAATTATTTTCTAGTCTACGTTTAAATTTTTTGTATTCTAGGTCATAGCAAAACATGTTTAATATGTCTTAATCAAGGCAATGGATAAATTAAATCAACAATAGGGATAGCAAGCCAACAAAATGAACATAGAAAACTTGATGGAAAAGATTGAGTAACAAGATGATGCTGTAAATCAGCTTGATCATTTCAGCCAAAAAATTATCATATCCACACATCAAATTTAAGGCATATGACGAAATTACTAAATAATATTATAGAATTTGAGCATTTTACTACTTACCGATAACATATTATCAATGTCATTTTGGACTCTCCAGTTCAAACAATCAATAAGTGAAACATCACATTATCGGCAATTCAGAATTCAAAAAGCATGATCCATTCGCATGCTTGAAGTTGCCAAACATAATATTTTTCTAACCATCTTGTGGGTCTTTGTGACATTTCCTTCTCTCGCTTTTAGAGTGCATCAAAGTTTCATGAGGATATCCTTGATGGATATTCTCCACAGTTAACAGGATGATTCCATTCAATTATGAATGGCTGATTTGTGTCACGGAAAGCTTAGAGTAAGGAACATATGGAGACATCCACAGGTGATTTCTCGGCTACATATTTGGTTAGTGATATGTAAGAGCATAATAAGTATGACTGCACCAAGATCTGGAGTCCTAATTAGGCAAGTACAATAGTTATTCCAATTTCTTATCAATCCTTACTCCTTTTAACCATGCATCTCGAAAAATCAAAAAAAGACATGTAAATCTAATGAAAAGAAACTGATTGATAGATAATACAACTGGCATGAATCAAACTTGGTATCATATTTGTATAGAACATAACAAGTATGCAGGAGTTTATGAAAGTATAAAAGTATCTTCACCATTCAAAGTGTGTATTTATGAAAGTATCTTCACCATTCAAAGGAGTTTACTACTGTATTAAACATTTACTTTTAGAACAAGGAAAAAGTTATGTGGAAGTAAACAACATTTAACAACAAATATTTTAATCTTGGCACCAACAATACTCATTACACAAGCAAATATCCATCCACATACATTAGCATAAATATGTACATATAAATGCAAAACGAACAAGGCATAATAGAACATAAAGAATGTATCTCCACGTAGTAATTAAAGAACAAGGCATAATAGAATAACAAAAATATGGAAGCATGTGCGGTCAGGAAGCATCTCACGTAAGGCAACCGGAATTAAATTCAGCATGAATACGTGACAATCATGCCTCTTCATGCCGTGCATCCTCAACTTCTTCATGTCGACGAAATGGGCCAGGTTAGATGCATACCTATCATGAAATCTAAGAAAACAAATCCAATTCCATATCCTGCTCTTCTGGTCCTTCGTGAAATGGAACATATACGGATTTGGGTATCACGTTCAGTCTCTTTTCGTCCACCTCAAGCTCTGACCGATTACATATGATCCTCAGTCCTTCCATGCATTCAGATTGTCCTTTATTTTCCCTTTTATGTCCATCATGTTATCGGATATGTTGTTAAACACATTATTCTCAATGTGCATGATATCAAGATTGAGTCGTATCAGATGCATCCCCTAGTATTCAAGCTCCAAAGAGATGCTTTTCTTCGTCCACTTGTGCTCGCTACCATGGCCTGGTGGGAGTGTCAACTGTTCTTCAACTGTAGGACTGAACTCTGCACTCAATCGCAGATCTGCGCTCCAGTCAGCTTCAGACATGTAACCTTCCTTTCCACTCAATCTTTAGTGAAGGCTTTCTTGTTCCTACGGTACGGATGGTCCTTGGCCAGAAATTATCTTGGACAGTCAAAGTAGCACACCTTCCTACCATGCTGCAAATGGAATGCCCATCTATCATCCGTACAAAGTGGACACCCACTAACACCATTGGTACTCCATCCAGACATCATCCCAAAAGTGGGTAGGTCGTTCATGATTCACATCAATGCGGCACGCATTATGAATGCCTTTGTCATGGCAATGTCATGCGTCAGTACACCTACATGCCACAAATTTTGCAACTCCTTGATCAACGCTCCAGGTACACATTGATCAGACGCTTGAGATTGGAAAGGCTAGGGATCACCATTGTTAGGAACATATACTCAAACTTCATGCACATGCCCAGTGGGAGATTGTACAGTGTAAGTATAACGGGCCAACATAAGTAAATACGATCATACTGCCCGTGCAACACGAACATATCCTTGCACAGCACCAGTCTAACATTACGGGGCTCTGCTGCAAAATCTAGATATATCCGATCGAAATGCCTCCATGCATCTGCATCTGACGGATAACATGGAAACCTCCTCCGTCTGATGGTTAGCATGCCACGTGATGTGCTCGGGAGTCACTTTTGAAGCATACAACCTTTGTAGTCGAGGGGTAAGCAACAAGTACCTAAGAATGACATACGGGATCTTCTTGCAGCTAGGATTTTGCTCCCTGATCGGCTTGCACCTAGCTTCTCCATAAAACTTACAATAATCCATATCAATGTAGCCATTTTTACACATTAATTTTCTCAACAGGTAAACCCTAGTCTCTTATCAACTTCTTCGTACTATAGTAATCGAGGGGCATAGTGTGATTGCAGGGCAATACATTATTAGCTCACGGGGACACATGATCATATGCTCACTCGAAAAAATTATTCTCGGCCTTGATATTCACCAAACCAACAACCAACGCCAAATGAGATTAGGTGTAGCCATTCCAAATGACTGGTCGGCAGCTAAAAAATGATCTAACAACCCGGGCACAAAATCATAAGGCCTCCGGCCGTAATATGAACTAGGCCCGACATCAAGAGGATTTGACCTCGTACCATCATCACGCACACCCTCTGTGACATCCATAGATTTTTATACTTAATGTAGAGGCTAATTAGTAATTATTAAGAAAATATAAATTTAATTATAAGTTATAGGTTGAAAATTTAAAAATATATTGAATATAAAAACTTGAGGGGATTAGACTGGAGTTTTATAAAATATTTGGGAACATATTATATAAATTAATAAAATCAAAGGACATAATTAGAATTTTAATAATAGTTATAATAAAATAATATATATATATATATACATACCAAGTTCATGCAATTAGAATAAAATTGAGAATTGGGCTGGCTAAATAAGCCCATCACCCACCGTCTCTCTCTCTCTCTCTCTATGTATATTATAATGATAAAAAGAAAATTAATTAGCCAAAAAGTTAATTTTATCTTTCGATCCATAGCCATTTCTGTTTTTTTTCCACAACTTCGATCCGGTAAGTAAATAATTATTTAAATTATTAATTAATTTATATGATTATATTATTTGATTAGTGCATATATTAAATATGCTTTGTACTATTCGATTTACTATTTAACCAAAAAATTTAATAAATTTGAGTATTGATATAAATTAGTGTTCGGGTATATGTTTGATCAGAATGGGGGATATTATAGTGAATAGATTAAATTATTTAGTCTATTAGATTTAACCGTTGTTATAATGGATTATTTAATATTAATCAAATTTATTGATCAAATACATAATTAGAATTATTAGTGTCTGAATAATTATTATTATAGTAAAGAATTGACAGAAATTAATAGGAATAGTCGAAAATTATGTTTGAGAAATATTAGGGAATTTTATTTGAGAAATATTATATTTATTGAAAAGGAATACGGGATTTTTGTAGTAATTTCATTTAAGGATGTTATAGAGATCGATAGTTATAAAAATATGAGGGGTTTGATAAAATAAATTCTTATGAGTTTATTGATAAATTAGATATAACTGGGGAAGTTTATAGTGTTTAGTTATTTAGACAAAAAAGGGGCGGAGATTTGAAATTCAATATAAATGAAAAATTAAGATATTGGTGTAAAAAGTACGAATATTGGTTTCGATGTCATAATAAACTCCCACAGACCGGACATATGAATCCAAGAAGTTGGACTGCACATAGGTTGGCGGTCATGGAACCAACTTCTGTGGATCGGTCTAAAACACTCCAAGTCGGGAACCTTGAGATTGGGTATCGAGGGTCCTATAGAGACTTACACTAAGGATTGCATTCATTTGATGAGTGTCGTGTTTCATCGGTGACAAACATTGGACGTCTATGCAATATTAGTGGGTTAGTTGTCAAGGGTGTCGGCTGACTAAGGTGACTCGTGGGAATCGTTATATAGAAGCCACACGAGCTTGGTCGGTATGACTGCCATTCCCGATTTTGATAGTATAGGATTAGTCCTCAGACTTGACGAATCACGAAAGTCGCTTACACACGAAGGTTGCATCTAGGATCTGGCAAATGGTGACTGTATTGTAAGTTATGGTCATCATAAGTCTTATTCGGTGCAGTCGGAGTATGTAAGGACGGTGGATTCTAACACAGATCTGTCCCCTATTAACGATTACGGCAGTGAGATCTCCTATGCACTCTGAGATGCTTTAAACTCTCAAATTCTATGACAATAGCATTTGATTGAGTGGGAAAGGCTTTCGAACGTCAATCATAGAGATTAACCTATCTCGAGTTTGAAGCATAGATGTCTAGTAAAGGATGGGAACCAACGTCCTATTATATTTCCTAGACTAAGGTCGGAAGACAAGCGACAGTAGGACCGTACCTGTATCTAACTCGGAGCCTAAATATTCAAGCCACATTTTCATCTAGTCTCTAGTGGCATGAAGCGTTACTAGACGACCACCCATGGTAACGGACTACTTTTGTCATGGGATAACAACAAGTAGGTCCAAGTCTAGTTGAGGGTGAACCTAAAGAGCCACACATGATTCACTGGAAGTAAAGGAATTAATTTAAAATTAATTCCGGGAGATGAAATAATTTAATTGGATTAAATTGGTCCTTTTTGGAGTGACAAACCGTCATCGATTAAATAGATTATTGGGGCTTGGTTCATAAGTTAGATTTATGAACTTAGAAGTTGGCTTTTCCTTTGTAATTAGACTAAAAGGTGGAAATTATTATTTTGGGCTTAAGTTTAAGTATTAAATTAGATTTAATACATAAAGTTCATTGGACCTTGGGCCATTTAAATTAGATTTAATAGGCTCATTCTGTAAAGCCCATCAAGAAAGGATGGACGAGATTTGATCTAGAGATTTTGAGATGGAGGACTAGGTCAAATCCTAAGTCATCTAGGATTTGACTAGGTAAAATTCCTAGCTGATTAGGGTTTGTCTTTGAAAAAGTTTGAGTAGAATTATATGAGCTAGTCATATAAGTACTCAAACACACACACACACACACACACACCTCACACTAATCTCTACACAGTTTTTCTACCTCTCTCTCTTCTCTCTCTCGTCCACCCTTCATGCTACTCTTCAAGATTTTCCCTTTGTTCTTTTGATTCATTCAAGGTAGAACGTTAGAGCCATCGAAAGCGTTAATTAATAGCGGTGTATCGATGTACCTTTTCCCTTAAACAACTTCTTGCTAGCATGAGAGTTCGTTGGTATCCGATGAAGCGTGTGGACGTTTTTAGAGGGTCTCTATGTTGAGATCTTGGTGGAAAAATGGGGAACAATGCGTGTAGCCGAACGAAGAAAACTACGAGGGTAAGTCTCCTCTTTTACATTTCTTGTTCCTCTAAATTCTATGGCCTCCATGTTGTGTACCTTTCTTGAACATGAGATACACCAAACGCCCGGGAGAATCAAGGGCACACCTCTTGATCCGTTATGCATGTTTAATGTATACTTTAATTTCGGCTTTAATTGCTTTTGATTCATATCCATCGCTCCCGCGCTTCCGCCTCGCCTCTCTCGGGCCGAGTCGCTCTTTTCATTGCCCTTGACTTCGAAGGCATGCTTTGTTGGGTTGAGTATTTATTTGTACTTCTTAAGGACCTTAAATGTTTCTTTGAGGGCAGCTACGTGTATCACTAGCCTTCTTGTTTTTTACCAGCATGTTATCTACATATACTTCCATGTTCCTCCCCAAGTAGGGTCGGAAGGTCTTGTCTATGAACTGTTGGTAGGTACCTCTGTGTTTTTCAACCCAAAGGGCATAGCCACATAGCAAAATGTCCCTACAGAGATGATAAACTTGGCTTTCTGATGGTCTTTGGGGGCCAACATTATTTGATGGTACCCTTGAGATGCGTCCATCATGCTAAGGAGCTCACATCCGGAGGTGGAGCGCACTAACTGATCAATCCGATGGAGTGGGGTATGGCTCTTTGTGATTTGTTGAGATTTGGGAAATCTATGCACATACATCATTTATCTCTAGGTTTTAGAACTAAGAGCATGTCAGAGAGCCAGTTCGGAAATTAGATTTCTTTAATATGGTCGACTGTCAATAATTTGTTCACTTTCCTTTGTATAATTTTATCCTTTTCTAGACCAAAATGCCTTTTTTTTTTTTTGATAGGCTTCATGCAGGGGTCCACATTTAGGTGGTGCATTATCACATCCAGATTAATACCCTCAAAATCTTGAGGAGTCCATGGAAATATGTCTACATTTTGCTATAGGCATTGCATAATTTTTCTCTAATCCCATCCTCTAGCTGCGACCCAATGCGATTAGTTTTCTCCAACTCTCCAGGGATAAGTTCAATGTTGAGTAATTTCTTCCATGGATTGAACCTTTGTGAGGGCCTCCTACTTAGGGGATAAGCCCTCCTCGAGTGTCGGATGTTTCCCCTTGCGTCTGTGGGACTCCTCTAGGGGGGAGCTCCTCAGGGCTTCATTTTTGCCCTTTACATACAACCTCTGGGTAGCATTTTTTCCCTTTTCACTTCCCCCACTTCCTGCCTCCGTACGTTCTTTCCTTTTCTCCCTCTGGCCTTCCCTTTTAGAAGCTCGAGCTTTCGCAATGTTGATATATTTCTCTACTCGTGCCAAAAAATTCTCCATCTAACAATCCTTAGGAGAAGGCGCTAACCTATACTTTTGGCGTACATGAGGGGACCTCCACACTGCAGCAATGAACCACTAAAGGTAGTCCCTCCAGGACTTCGACTCTTTTTGTTAGATTGTGAGGAGGCTCAAGGTCGTCTTTCGATGTTGCTTGCTGCTAGCAAATTGATGAAAGAAAAGAGAGCTAAAATCCTGAAAAGTCCTTCTCGAACCAGTTGGTAACCGATTAAACCATTGTTGAGTTGCCCAGGCGAACGTAGTGATAAACACCTTGAACTTGATTCCATTAAAGTAGCGGTGAATGAGGGTTGCATTATCGAATTGGGAAAAATGGTCCTGTGGATCTGTGGTCCCATCGTACTTGGTTATTGCCAGGGTTTGACAATTAGGTGAAGCTCGTCGGCCATGACCTCCACTTGAAGGGGATACCTCCTTGTTCTTCTAGTGGTACTCCGAGGACTTAGTGTTGCACATCCTGGAGCCCTTTTTGCAAGCGCTCCAAGTGAGCCATCCATTTATTCGAGACCTTATCCTAAGGGGGTGGCTAGGCAACGGGTAGTCAGGGCCTCCCCTTCAACAGTGATAGGGGCCAGTGCTACTATGAGGGGTTGCAATACGTGTCTATGATACGACTATCATTTGTGCCCGCATTGCTGCCGATATCATCTGTTGCATCATTTTCAATAATTCTTGGGAAAACCTCCTAAAGGAAGTGACGGAGGAGGTGCTATTGCGAGTTGGATCCACACGGGCTCGGTCGGACTAGAGGAGCCTCCCGCTCCATGGTTTGCAGGGGCTAGGGTGCCCCTACTATCACCTCCAAAGCGTGGGTGTATCCCTCATTGGATCAATAGCTTTTTACTTTTTCATAGTGTTGTTTGGTGCTTCATGAATCTCATGTCTTAGTTTTGTATTCCGAGATACGGTGCCACTTAATGCGAGCAAAGAGTTGCTCGTGTGAATAAGTGCAATTTGAGATCTTTGGGCCTAGTTTTCTCCACGTCTTGGAACGAGGACATACAAAAAATCGTTAGCACTCTAATGTTGAAGTCAGTAAACTATGATGAAATTGAGAATCAAATGTAGAATAGTAGTGTAGTGCTAGAATATTTCAAGAAATAGTGATTCGTGCGTGTAAGTGCTACAAAAATTGCGTTACCATTTAACTGGGGGAGGCCCCTTTCATAGCCTTAGCCTTTACCGACAGAGGAATACAGTTCCCTTGGGACTAAGGGAGATGGTTGCTAACGGATAAACTCCAGCATATCCAAAGAGGATCTTTTGCATATGAATCGTTAGGGGTTTTTATCTCCCAAGAGGATAAGCTTTCTAACAGGATAAGCCTCCTAGATTCCTATCAAGTACTTAAATTGGGCACAACACCTTGCCTAGATCCTCGGGCCTGTTAAGTAGGCATGTGGTCGTTGCCTCTCCTAGTTGTTTGACCAGCATTCCGCCATGTGTGCATGCGGATGTGTTGGCTCCCAGGTGGCCGCCACACCAGCCTCCTTCCTTGGCCACTAACAAGCATTCAAGGATTCTCTTCGGGCTTCTCCGTTTAATGCCCCCCCCCCCCCCCCAAGGGGATCTGAGTATGAGGATACCTCTTAATAGACTTATGTGTGTTTGGGTGTCCGTCAGGCCTCCTCCAAGATGGGCTCCTCCTTGGGTTGTACTCATTTTGGGGCATCAAGTAAAAACAAATAAATAAATTTCTTCCATGGAGGAATAACAAATTAAACTAAGAAAGCATAATCCGAACTCGAAACCAAATTAGAGAAAAGATAAGATTATAAAAACAGAAAAATATAAGGAAAAACATAAAAATAGAAAATAGGTGGAGATTATTCATAGAATCATGCAAATGAAATAAACCAAGAGGGCAAAAACCAAAAAATAATAATAAATGGCAGTTTGAACAAAAAATCAACAACCCCAACATACAACGACTGATGGAAAAGTGGTCCTACCTGATTAAAAGAAAACTGAGCAATATAAATACTTAAATCTCCGATCTTAACCTTTGATTTGATAAATGAAGCAAGGCAACATTTGAAAAGATGAGAAATCCGTTACTATGTATTGACCTTTTTATCTTGTGATTTGATGGAAATTTTTTGCTAAGATTGTGGGACAGTTCATTAAGATTAAGTTAATCTTTAGGGAGATATATCTATATATATAGCAAAACGTTGATTGACCAAATTAAGCCAATTTTGATCAAATTTTAAATTCTTAGAATTTTGAGTTTTTTAATTAATACAAAAAATTCTAATTGGTTGTTTTATTTTACTTGGAATTTTAGTTTCTTTTTTTACAAAAGAAAAACACTTAACAAACTAATTAAATCTCCAAAAGAATTTGCATGAAAATAGGGAAATC